>VWZV01000539.1:621912-657787 GCA_013397155.1 Irena cyanogastra
GGGGCTCGCGGCCCGCCCGCCCCAGCCCAGCCCAGCCCCGGCCCCGTTCCGGCCCTGGCCCGACCCTGGCCCCGGGCGAGGCTTGCCGGGCGCGCCGAGCCCCAGGCAAGGTGCGCGTTCCCCGCCGTCTTGAGCGGGGCTTCTTGCCGCGGCCGCTTCGGTGGTTTCGGTCCCCGAGCGAGACGAAGCGGCCGCACCTGCCATGGGGGAAGCCCTGCGAGGGACAGCGCGGCATGGGGACCCCGCGGCGCTTCCTCTCGGCTGCTTAAGTTCTGGTTTTGAGGAACCGTAAAGGTTGTCTCGTATTTGGCAGGCTCGAGAAGGTTTCGGTCAGCAGGCGACCAGAAAACCACTGGGGAGAAAGTTCAAGATCAGCTAGCTGCGCTGACGCGGTGACTCCCCGACTCTCACCGACAGTAACATCTTGCTGATGGCAGATGAAAAGTTATAAGGAAAAGGAACAAAGAAAAACAATCAGGAATCACTTGAAGTACTGCAACAGAAAGGGCAAAGGAGCTAAAGCCCGTATCTGCTAACCTAAAGGCTTGAGAAAAGCCCCAGCAGGCCCACTTTATAGGTAATCTCAGCCAGTCATAAATATTTTGACGTGTGCCATGCAGTCACTGCACCTAAGTGGTGCAGCAAAAGGCTGTGGCAGAGCAAGGGAGCAGGACCCTTGTGTCACAGCACACTCCACGACATAGTCCACATTTAAGACAGCCATGACACACAATAATCTAGAGTGGCACCCTACCTTATCAGAAGGCTTCAGGCTGCCTGCTCAGACACAGGACCATTGTGAGCCTCCAACAGCTACAAGCCTCTGCCAGTGTCTGTCCCCCTTACTTCTCAAGCCCAACCTTTTTACCCCTTATAGCTCATGCACTGCACCTGTGTCCTGCATTACAGTCTGTGCTCTTCACCTGTTTTCCCCAGCTGAGGCCCATTGGGGATGAGGCTGGATCACAGCCCCATTCCCAAGTATCATAAACCTCACAAACCGGGTACCTACACCCTTGGCCTGCCATGACATGGGCTCTGACCCTTTTCACCCTTGAGCCAAGTTTGAAGCAGCTTTTGGATAACGTGGAGGGAAAACAAGTGTGAATGTGGCCCTTTTCATCCGTGCACGGCTGAATGTAACATAATCTCTAGTGACCCAAGTGGTTTAGCCAACTCCCTAAAATAATTTGTTGATCTTAAGGCAAGAATTTTGTCATAGAAAATACCTCTCATTTGAGTTGAAATTCGTCTTCTAGTTTTTTGCATTATGCTTGGCTGAACCCAAGTGTTACTCAATGATTAACTTTGAATTGCAATATGTTTGTCTGCTGATTTAACTTCAGGAGATTAACTGTACTTTTTCCACAAAGTGATAAAAGCAAGAATATAGAAATAATGGTGCATACCATTTCCCTGTTATCTGAAAGACTATCATCTTTAGCAGCCTTGGGGAAGGCAAGAACAAAGGAATGAGAAAATCCTTTTGGCAAACTTCCAGAAGAAAAAGTGATCTGTAGTTAGCAAAGGGGCATGTGTGTATGAAAGAAATCATATTTATATGATTTTTACAGAGTCTTGCTAGTTTCAGTCCACCACTGAGAGCCAGAGAACCCAGAAAATATAAAGTCTGAAAGACTTTAGTCCCTACTGGGAAATACTCCAAAACTTATTTGTTTAGGATAGATGTTCCTTTTTAGTTAGGAAAGATGCTTACAGCACTGGTCTCCCACCTCACAACTGTTCACAACTGTCCTCTTCCCTCCATGCCTCTCAGAAAAAGTTAGTAAGTCCATAAAAAGATAACCCTTTCCTGCCAAGTTCTTCTGAAACTTTTCTGCATCATCAAGGGCTGCATGAAGACCAGCAGGAACCTTGCTGTTTATTAACTATAATTAGTGTATTTACTCATTGTCCCTAACTGTTTGATCTTTGAAAGTGGCTGAAAGATGACTGTATAATTCACACTAAACTATCATCACAACCATCTTTAAAAATTATGTTTCATTAGATGTTACTTAACCAGAATTAAGAAATTCTTTATTCATAGTCACACCTACCTCTCTCCAAAGGAAAACATAACTGAGACACAGTCTAGTCACTCTGGGCTAAGATGAACACGTATCAGTTAAAGATTAGATTAATAAACATTAATCAGGAATCACCAATCTGGCACTACATGGGACTCTGTAGAAAATCCTAGCCCATCCTCCCTTCTTTGAGGTGTGGCACACACATGCATAAAGGGAAATAGCAACTTCCCCAGGTGCTGCACAGCCTCACCTTGCAGAGACCACGTTCCTGACCCTTTTTTTAACAGTGTAGGTGCTTTGTAATTGTTTTGTTCAATCCTAGCCTGTTGTCCTCCATTGAAAGGAGAGGAAAAAGGAATAAGAATGGTCCTTACAAAAAACAATCCAGCCTTATTAACTGGTATAAAGCTGTGCCTGCTAACTCTGCTGTAGGATATCAGTCCCTCTCTGTGGCTGCTGATGTGCAGTGCTCCCTTTCCTGACATGTGCAAGCCTATCTATTCAAATTCTTGTAAATGGGTTCTTATTTACATATCCAGCACAATAAAAGCCCTTCTTGTGGTATTCAAACAGCTTGTCTGATTCTTTCTGATCAACTGTGGGTATCTTCAAAGTTTACTGAATTTTTCATACAAGAGGGACGGCCTGGTTGTGGCCTGGCTCTCAGGAGACCATGCTGAGCTCCCTCCTCAGTAATTTATTTTCTTTATGACCTGGAGAATTTATCATGTGTCAGTTTGTGATCTATAGGGTGCAGGTTAATAGGGCTTCCTTCCCTTCTGGGGGTTATGAGGATGAAACCTTCGTATGAGGCTGAAACTTTGACTTCTGCTGCATCATGTGAAAGGCCACTACGGGTATTTTCCTGCTCTTGGTTTGAAGTTGCTCACCACACTCATCTCTGGTGAGAATCGGTAGTTAAATACAGATTTTCATGTTCTGTTCCTTCATTAATGCTTTTTGGTTTATAACAGCATAGAAAGCCATTAGGGTGGTTCTTTTAAAGGAATTTTGCTTTATAGAGTGAGGAAACGAAAACAGATCTAAGGAAAGGAAGCTGGATTCTTTATGTGGGAGCATGTAATTTTCCTGGGGCCTGGAATAGCTGGATTTTCTTACCACATGTGCAGGAAATAGCCCTTCCTACCCAATCCTGGGTGTATCAGATAATACTCTTAGCATAGAAAGGAACTATTCCAGTGTGAGACACCTTCTAAACAACATTTCTATTCAAGTTTCCAAGCACATTAACAGATTTATTCAGGTCTATTGAGGCAGAGTTCAAAACTCTTTGATTCAGTAGAAAAAGCAGGCAGAAGTACCTGTGAAGCATACACAGCTAATTTTCTAGCCTTTTTCCCACAGGAGGCTCCAAGTTCATTTGTTAGGGAAGTTTGGGGATGAGTCCTTCATCATCCTGCCTTCCTCCTGTGTGCAGTTTCTCACACACCGAGTGCTGCTGCTGCAGGAACAGGGGCAGGGCTCTCCTGGCTGCCAGGGTTTGCATTTGCTCTGTGTTGCCTCTGTCCTTTGAGAGCTCTGACAAGCCATCCCTAGCACACCTGGTCAGTAACACACCCCCAGGCTGCTAGCATTAGTCCTTCTTCTCCCCTTGCACATATTCTTGTTTAGCTTTTGGCCCTGTGTGGATGTGGTTTTAGTTTTCCACGTGTATTTTCTCTGCTTTTTAACAAACAGGAGTTAGGGCTTGTTTGGTGCATGTTACTGACAAAAATCTAGGAAATTTCACTCTTTGGGTCATGTGTCTTTGCTGGTTAAATCTCCCGGAGGCTGAAAGGGATTTTACTGATGTGAAATTTCTAATAATACACCAAATATGGGCACAGGATGATCTTTTGCTCCTGGTATCATTCAACATTAGTCAATTCATTTCCTAAGACACTTTGGTAAATGCAATTTCATAGAGGGACCGACCAGCTAGCCAGCACCAGCCTCTTCAAAATCTTCAGCTCATGAATCAAAAAAAATTCCTTCTTTGAAGGCAGAAGAAATTAATCTCAAAATCTCTAGGATAACTTTAATTTTAGTAAGGCATGAAATTATGTATGGTCCTGTATTTATTCCTATAATGGAGTCACGTCTCAGTGTAGTTTTACTTCATTAAGGGATAATGAAGCTCTGGTGATGTTGTAATTACAAATCCTGGAAACATTTTTTGAGTTCTGAGAAGCAACAGTCATAACCCTAAGAAGTTTTAAACCTCTCATGAGACACGTATCATCTTGTAAGGTACATTTGAATTTTGAGAAGATTTGACAGATAATCAAATAAGGTGGACATTATGAGGGGTGGAATAAACCATTATTTAAAAAGAGTTGCATCTTTTTCTTTCCTTCTTGTAGCCAGTCTTTTAGTCAGCTGTTAAAAGATTTAGTCTTTCATAAGGATATGTTTTTATTATTACCCTTAGGAATACCACTAAAAGCCTTCATTTTATCAATGTTAAGTCATCAGAGTTTAATCCACAGATATTTTATATTTCCACTTCTGACACTTGGGTTTGTGTGCTCAAAAGAATAAAAAAAGAAGCTTTTGATTCTGCTTTGATTTGCAGAAGTCAATACTCTGAGAAACACATGAGAGATATCAAAGCCATGGAGCTGCTTCTGTTGAAATAAATGTCAACATCTCACTGACTTCAGAGAGAAAAGGATCAAGTAATTAAGTTTTTTTTTCATGGATTCCAATAGGCTTTGGATCAGGCCTCGTTTCCCCAGCCAGTGCTTGCAGCGTTTTTGCTTTGGATTGTGCTGACAAACGACTCTCTGTAAAACTAACCCACCAAGCTCAGCAAAGCTGATAAGATTTCCTTCCTGCACTGCTGTGCTAACACCTTCCTTGAAAATGTGCTCTGACTTTGGCCACACTTGATTTCAGATTAAAGCTTTGCAGAGAAAAACAAAACTTCAGTGTGATAAAGTGATAAAGGAATTTAAGTTAATGTACACTCTTCCGAGCCAAGTGATTCCAGGCTGTGTGCAGCTGGGAAACAGATTCTGCTTTGCTGGGGTGCTAAAACACCTGCATGAGCCAGTATCTGCCAGCTGCTGGAGGGATTGTCACATTGCAAAACAGGCAGAGAGGGTTCAGATTGTATCAGGAGAAAAACACAGTGCTCTCTGAGAGACATGCTGGGGAAATTTTGTGAGAAAAGAAAAAAAAACCCAAACGCAAACAATAGAAACGATTCGCACACCTGCATGGAAACAGTTTCTAGAATGTGACTGTCAGTGAGTAAGGAGAACATTCTGTAAACATATTCTTAATCCAAATTAATTTTTCTGTATGTGTTGTCAGCAAGAACCTAGATTATTTCTTGTCTGTGTGAAACCTTGTGTCAGAGACAAAGATCACTTTCCACGTGCTTTGATCTTAGCATATTAAATCTTAGCAGAGACTTTATTTAATTAAATGTTATTTATGTTTTGTGGGTGTTACTGAACAAAGACTTCCCTGAGTGTCATTAATGGAAGAGTGACAGAGGGTTTGAACCAGGGAGGACCATCACAATTTGTCTGAATGCAGAGATATTTTAGGGGAATCACAGTTTTTCAGACAGCTGAACACTCAAACATACTTGCCTAACTCAACACTTCTCAGTGCCATCCTAGTCTCACAGATTCTTCATTTTTGAGTTGAACACTTGCAGTTGGTCTGTGCTGCTGAAATTGTTTCTTTGGTGGCTGTGACTCCTTACACATGAGCGAGGCCGTGTTACAAGGCCAGTGCTAAATCTCGGGGGAGAAGGGACTTTCTTTGGCAATGCCAGAGTTTTCTTTGGGAGATTCTGGTGGCTGCTCATTTACTGTGCTGCACTACACTGTGTTAGAGGAGAGGTGACCTCACTTCTCGTGCTCAGCCAGGAAGGAATGGCCAGGAAGAAGATATGTTCTTTTTTTAAAATCATCTGACACAAATGTTTCTGACTTGCTCTATGGAGATAATAGAAAGCAACCAGCAACTGCTGGGCATGAGTTTTGTCTGTTGTGCATTATTGTCTGTCTTGACAGCATTAAATTAATAAATTGCATGTATTCAGACCCCCTTTGTTTAAAAAATAAGGTTGCTAAGATACAATTGTTATGCACATTTAATGCCGTTTATGGTCAGAGGATCCTGTCAATAGGAGGGGAATAACTGAGGACCTATAGGTTCCACATAAGTTTTGCTCATTATAGTTGAACAAACTTCAGCAGGAAGTGTTGATAATGACAAAAATTTGGTTTATCTATGGGTTTGCATTTCACTATGATTTAAATATGTTACAAATAATTGTATATGTAAACTTTGTTCAAAAATGGTCGATTGTCATGGTCCAGGAGATAAGTGGATATGCCCAGTGAAATGTGCATATTGATATTTTTCATTACTATTCTTATTGTCAAGAGAGAAAATTCATCCAGCCTCCTGCATTTCACTGAAGTCAATGCTATGCTCATTTAAACCAGTAACCAACTTTTCTTCTGAACTTGCTCACTGCCAAAAAAGAGAAAAAACAAAAGAAAGAAAAAGAAAAGAAAAAGAAAAAATAATTTTTAAAAAGAATAAAAGAAAAAAATAACAACAAATGGCAACACAGCAACACAACTGCTAAACCTGAAGGTATTCCTGGCACTGCAAGGCTACCCCAGTACAGACACAGAAGTGACTTTTCCCCAAACCTGGTGTTATAAAATTGAGAGCTATAGGTCTCTAATCACTACCTTAGACTTAGGAGAATTATCCTCAAAAGATTGCACTTCTTGCTGGGTAAAAATACAACCGTGTTCTCAACCTGCTACTCAGGAATATGCTCTTCAAAGTTTAATTGCTTTTTAACTACTCACGGCAACTCCGGGCTTTTTTCTTTTTTAATTTTGTATCCAGCTACTGCAGTACTGAAGATTTCTCTTTCTTATCTGATCACAGGAAAAAGAAAAAAGCAGCTTATTCCTGCTTCCACCCTTTCATCCCTGGTTTCTTAAATCAGGCCTAAAGCCATTTACCTGTTTAACCTTGTGGGATAATTAAGTTGATCAAGCTTAATCAACTTCAGTTTTCCCAGTTGAACTGGCCCCCTGCCAGCACTGTCAGTTTTCCACAACCCTCTGGGGAAGGTTTACATAACATCTCTGCTCCCAGGGAAGCTCGGTGCTGCCTTGGTGATGTGCACAGACAAAACCCCTCTGCCACATTCAGAGGGGCTCGGGAGGGTGCAGTCCTCTTCAGCACTGCTTGTGAGAGGGAAAACCTGTGCCACAGCCCACCCAGCACAGCCAAACAAGGGTTTTAGCAAGCTTTGACAGCGTTGAGACCGTGTGTGGAATAAGGCCACGGTCGTTCTCCTCCCTGCTGTGGTTTTAGGGGTGTCAGGGATATTGCAGCTGCTGCCTCCCCCAGGGACTCCAAGCTCTGCAGGACCACATCTCCGGCCACCACTTGGCCATTAGCTCAGTGCTTGGCAGAGAGGTGCCAGCCCACAAGTTGTCACCAGCTCCCAGGGTGATGCCAGGGCTTGTTGAACAGCCTCCTTGCCCTTCCCTGGCTGTCCTCAGCACACAGATCTCACTGCATCGTGGCACGAGCAGTATTGTTCCTGACAACCTGCAAAATATTTTTATGAACCTCATCGCTTAGTGTTTAAACGTGTCATGTTAGCAACTTCAAACAAACAAGCAGAGCTTGCAAGGAGACCTTTTCAGACTTGCACCATCTGCCAGTAGGTTTCCTGTGTCACTGCCAGCTTTAAAAAAAAAAAGAGTATTCTCTAATTAAAGAAAAAGGTCCCGTGCATCTGCAGTTTTGTCAGCTGGGCAGATGGCATCCCTTCCTGCTCCTCGACACCCAAAGTTTGAAATAACAGCTCTCAGCTAGTGGAGGAAGAGCCTGAACACACTGAGAGCAAAACCACTTAGAACTGCTTGGAATGGCACCAGCAGCACTTGGGGAGAGCGGGCACAAGTGTGTGTCCTCACAGCCTGGAACAGAGCCTGGGCACAAGTGTGTGTCCTCACAGCCTGGAACAAAGCCTGGGCACAAGTGTGCTTCCTCAGCAGCTGAAACGAAGACCAGCAATGCCACGTTCCCAGGGGAAATCCTGTTCCTGTTCAGCAGCAGCTCGGTCCACCAGCTTGCTGCAGAATTGTTCCTCGTTGCTCACAGAGCTGATATTTCTTTAAGTGCCCTTCATCTGGCAATATTTGCAATTCACACGTGGGATGGAGCTGTGAAACTCGGCACAGCTCAAAAAAAAGCCTTCTCTGGCGTTCAGCCTTCCTGATTTGCAAGGGCTTCTTTCTGTGTGTGAGTGCTCCTTTTAGCTCCATATATTGCATCCTGGCAATTCTTTGATGAGCAGCAATTATGCTGCTCTTTCAAGATATGCATCTGCCATCACCCATTCAGCAACGCACTGTTTAGAAACGCATAAGATAAAGACTAAAAGGCATTTTCAGAATTAAAAAAAAAAAGTCAGTTTGAAGTATCTCCACAGGATTCCAATGGTTTATTTACTTCCTGGTGATCAAGAGATCACAGGCCTTTTACTTTCACTCACAGAGACAAATATTTGTTATCAGATGGTAAACAAAAGTTTAGTTGTATGTGGATAATTCATATTGAACTTCAATACAATACGAATGCCATCCAAGACTGCTTGAGAGAATGGTTTATTGTGAAACCTCACAGATGAAACTTCCTTATTAAAAAAAACTTCCTGCATTTTGAGCAGGCTCCCATTTTAATGAATTGAGGTAAAGGGCTGGTTTCCTTCATGCCACTTCTCTTGTCATTTACTCCAGGCAGTGACAGAGCAGGACATTTTTCCTAGAGCACAGTGTTAGGATTTTTAGCAACACCCATATTTTGCTGTGTGCTCATGGAGAGAAAATTTATATTTTTGTATTTTTTATTTCACAACATATCCAGACTTTGGACACTTGCCAGGTCTTGCCTTCAGTTTTGCTTGAAACATTAGTCTACAAAGCACCAATAAGCATCTTAAACTAAACTAATGTTTGCATGCCATTGCTTATAAATGTGTAGGTGCTTGCCTGGAGGCAGAAGAGCCCATGATACTGCTATCATTGACTGTTATTTATATGTAGCCTTTTCTGGTTTAGAGTTTCTGCAGTATTTTTTTGTTCCATATTTTCATTTTGCCTGCTGCTGATACTGCCTGTAGCTCCACTTTCACCCAAACAGCTCTGGCTGAAGGAGGTCAGCTGAGAACAAGAGCTTGGAGCATCTCCCAGGGCCTGGATGAGCTCTATCACCAGCACTTCTGAGCACAAATATGCAAAGTTTAATGAAGTCAGTGGAAAGACTCCTGCTGGCTTTGGGTTAGCTTCAGATCCAGATGTAAATTATGGGAGTTTGATTTTATTTCCATTACTTGTCCACAATATTTTTTGCCTGTGTTAGCAACATAGCTCCTTTTTAAACAATGACAGAACTGGTCTTTCCACTCAAGTGATCCATTTGCCAGTAGATTACACTGCAATATGACCAGATAGGCATCCTGAGATTGCTGCTAGATGGATAAGAGTGGAAAGCCTCTTTCTGGGTTTGTGGACAGTCATTGGCTTCAGGGGAATCATCCAATATCCTTTTATTCTTTGTATTCAGCATTCTGAAATGGGGGAATAGTTGTTTTCCTACTGTTCCAGAAGAACAATGTTATCTTCTTTCCAGAAGATAAATCAAAGCTCTAAGAAATTATAGGAAAGCTGGTCTCTTGTGACTCCCTAGTTGGCCAATGGCAGAAGTTATATCAACACAGGAATCCCCAGCTCATGTCTCATTTCTGCTCTCTCTATTCACGTGACATGTGACATTTCCAGACTGTATCACAGGAGAAAGCTCATTGGAAGTGCACAGGAAATCAGAATTTTGTCAGTTTAACAAGTTTCAAGAAATACGTGTTCTTGGAATCAAAAGCATGGGCCCTGAAAACAAAAGGACTGCTATCAAGGCAGTTTATTTTGAAGTTATAGAGTGATTACTCTCCCTATACATTAATCTAAATAAAAAAAAGATGTAATTAAAAAAAAATAGGAAAATTTTCATTAAGAATGCTGGTGGTGTACAGCAGACAACATCTGTGCAGTCATATAGCAACAGACTTTGCTCTCTGAGTAACAATTTTCCCTCTGAACATGTTCTATTTATAACCCCCCCTAAGCCTTTTGCAGTCTGTTTCCTGTTCAGAAACCAGAAAATGACTCAGCCAATCAGTCCAGTCACTTCCCAAACATGAGATTCAAAACTAGGGAGAAAATCATGAGCATGCTCAAAACCTGACTGATGAGTCAAAATACTGTTTAAACTGATTTTTTTGGTTCTAAAGGTACATGTTAGAAATTGTTCACCTTGTCATTGAAAGCACTTAGATGCTTGTTCTCCAAGAATGATAATATTTTGTTCACTCATTCACTGTGAAATGCTTTCTATCTCTGTAATTACTCCAGTACTATATTATATTTCAGAAGCAATGGCCAAAAATTGTAACATGGACAAGTTTCCCACTGACTTCTTTGGTCTGGGGTGGGCATTATTATGAAGAAATACTTGGTACTTTTAGCTTGCATGAGAAACTATCTTGGAGTTACAGACAACTGGTTAAAATTGTAATTTTCAGCTTATTTACTAACTCACTGCTAATTTTTGAGCTATACAATATGAGATGTTGCTACATTTTCTATGCACAGAAGTGAACACTATTTAAATAATCATCCATAAACCTCCTCCAGCACATTAATCTGCAAAAAAAATTGGAGATGAAACTATGAAACTGGAATACAGAGGAGAAATAGTCTCAATTCTCCTTTCAAGAGTAGAAGCATTATCAGAAACTAAGGATGGAGTTCCATCCTAAAACAAGAACTGATGCATAACTGCAGTCTGAATGATTCATCATGGCTACAACCACAGAAATTCTTCCACATCCACAGCTGAAAAAGAGAAGCATTTCCTTTTGTCCAAATGTAGAAGCACCACATTTCTGGCATTTCAGCCATTTAGTTTAAAGAGAGCCTCACCTGCAAGTCTTGTCCTAATCTGTTTGCACTAAAAAACTCCAGAATATTCCTGACCCTTCGGAACCTGACCCATGTCTTAGAGTTTATGGGACCATGGTCTATTAAACAGAAGAACACACATGATCCACAGCTAGAAAATTACCTTCATTTGATATTTACTTCAATTTATTTAGGTTTTTTTTCAAAGATACTAAACAGCCTCTCTCTAATGCCACTGTCTTTTTTCAGATCTTTAAAACAGGTTGGAAGTGGCAGAGAAACATGGTAAATAGCCACAAATGAGAGAGGGTTTTTGAAATTAAACCTTTTCCACATTAACTAAGCTAAATTCATACTGAGAGTCTTCACAGGCCATTTATGGGCATATGCCTGGCATGGAGTGGGTGCCCCCATCCTGCACTGCCCTAATTTCGTGCCAGAAGCAGTCGGAAAAATAAGGATGCGGTGTCGCCTGCCTGACAGTGTCACTGTGATAAACGGCCAAGGACACATTCCTGCACTATCACTGCTGCTCTTTCATCTGCAGGAGCTGCTCTCACTGCCACAGCCAGCACCAAAGCAGGGCTCCAGGGCAGATGGAAAGCATGCAGGGATAACCACCATGGAAACATCAGGGGGAAAATCAAAATACCGGCACGTTTTCAGCTGCAAGTGCAGTTTCTAATGTGCTAACATTTATGTCTGCTCCAAGCTTTGTCCCAAGTACTAACCCTTCTACATCACTGCAGGCTCACTTGGGGGCTCAGTATGGAAAGCTGACAGGTGTGAGTAATGAACTTGCTCTTACAAAAGCTTTGTGTGTCTCAGTATCTTCAGAATGCTGTGGTTTCTCCCATCTCCTCTTGGCATTTCAGCTTCCAGTTTTCTGCCTCAGATACCCAGTGATATTTTTATGGTAATAATGAAACTGCTTCTTAACCCTAGTCATGCTTTGCTAAGTCTTTTCTCTTAATCAGGAAAAATTATGTTTCTTAGGTAATATATACCTACCTTACCTCTTTTTTCCGAGCCCAAGTTCTTTCATCTGGTCCTATATGGGACAAGGTGACCTTGACTTCTGAAAAATAATGTTTTTATAGCTTGACATTATGCACATATTTACTGGGAGTGGACAGAGAGATGGGTCTGCAACATCATCACAAGTTTTACTGCTGACCCAGGGCAAGCACACGTGACCCTTGCCATATAGCTGCAAGAAGTTTTGATTTAGAATTTTGTTTTAAAATAGATTTGGCCAACTGCCTAAGTCTGAATGCCTGTACTGCATTCTGCAACAGAGAGGAAAGAGGCAAAGAAGGCGGAAAGAGGGAAAGAGGGAGGAAAGTGGATTAAAAGGAAACTCCCCAAGTAAACATAGGTGAAAAAATTAAAGAGAGACCTTGGAAAACTTTATCTACTTTAAAATTCTTAGGAAATAAGGATTTGGAAATACCAGCAAGTCAGCCAAAGTATAATTAAACAGTTCAACAGTGTACCTTTTATTTAACAAAAAGTCATTATAGAACTGCATTTTTCAGATTAGATGGAGCAAAATGAGTTGTGTGCAGAACAAAAAGTAACACTGGGCATCAGTGTTACTTTCCAAGGCCCCTGTTTCTCTTGTTTTCTTAAAAAGTCCTTTGCTCTCTTCTGTGCAGGGTAACTTGTCTAGTTTCTCCTTTGCACTTTTCCCATGCACTGATACGATGAGTTTGGATGTGGATGCACAGAGCAAATCTGTTTGAGTTCAGCTTGGTCACATCCCCTCCACAGGTCATTCTGTGCACCTTTCCTGGGAGATCACAGAAGCAAACTTCATCAAGACAAGGCAAATTAATCTTAATTTGCAAAACACAGCAAACTGCTGCTGATATAAATATTTCCTGTCAGACAGAACAATTAAACCCCTCACCAAGGAGCAATATATCAGCTGGCCTTTGGTTAAGAAATGCTTAAGCAGCAAGAATCTGTCAATTATGCCAGAAATGGTTCCAAAAGAAGCACAAACACCACGGGAGAAGAGGCCTTTACTGGGGTAGTGACGAGTCAGATCGAAGCCTCATGCCTAACTTGCCCTGAAAGATCCTCACTGTCCCCAGACCTGCAGGGATGCAGCCTGAGCATGTTTCTGCACACACAGAAAGTTCACTCAGGCTGATTAAGACCCATTTAGCCTCATCTCACTTCCACGGACTTCTCTGCTGCAGGATCAGCTCTGCATCTGGGTGATGAGAAAACGACTTATTTTCTTACAATAACCATGTTCTTCAGTGCCCTTTGGGGAACTGGTCACATATGACAAAAAGGTGATGATGTAGACAGGACAGCCTAAATGATTTCTGAGCTCCAGCTCTCCAACAGTAATGCAATTTTCATGCAAAGTAAATGGATCATCTTAAGTCATGCTCTTTACTTAAACTGGGCATTAAAACACTCAAAGTATGAATTATTTTAAAACAATCCACTACTTTACCAGTCGTGTTTTATGTGTGTGTGAAATAGCAAATAACAGGAATGGAGCCATGGCTTCTACCAGTTCAATGCAGCTTGAATATACCCCTGATAGCAGAGATTAGTGATAATCAGAAGGAAAATAGGACTGAAAGGAAGATACATGCATAAATAAATACATGAGGAATTTTATCTTCATTTAATTTGATTTCCTATCTAACACCAGTTGTTAATTTTTAACTATGTACTTTCTGTATATAGCATTATGGCACACCTTTTAGAAGTATTTTAGCCTTAATTAAAAATTAAAAAAGAACCTTCTGAATACCAAAGAAAATTGCACCAAGAGCTAGCTTGCCTCAGGATAAAAAACTCCTGCTGCTGCAGATTATTTGTAGCTTGAACATATCTAGCTCCCACTTCCAAATTTAGGGTGTTTCTTCTGCTTGATTATAGAGCAGACAGTCACCTTTCCTTTACTATCATTTAACCAGGTGTTTAACATTGCATTTCACTATTCCTTTTTTTAAATCAGAATGTCCAATATTCTTAGGACAATTTAATCATATATTCAACCAACATAGTTGTGTTTATAAGCCACACTTACAAATGCATGTTACATGTCCATTGTCAAGCTCTGTCACCCTAAAACTTTGCCAACTGATACTGTTTATGTTGCCATCAATTATTTATTTTCCTTTTGCAAACCATCTCGAATTTGGTCGGATTTTGCCTCTGGCAGTCTTAAAGTAACTATTCTGAAGTTCCTGATCCATACCTTTTCCCAGTTTAAATACTGGTATATCATCTGGTTTTAGTCCATTTTATCCTACAATTCGGTAAAAATGCTCTTGGTCAAAAAATTCTTCAATCATCCCAGCTATAACCCTGAATTATTGGATTACAATCAAAGCTGAAAATGTGGTTTTGTGTATAAAATTAATTACAAGAGGGACATATGTCATCACACAATGCAAAGAATCAATAATAGAGTGACTTGAAAATTAAAAAATACTATAAATTTCTGCTCTCACTGTGTTGACTATAGTAAAACCTTCTAACAGCAGTGTCTGATCAAGAAGTCTGGCAGGGCTCACAGTAATCCAGCCTAAAGTAAATAAAGGTGTGGGCAAGTTTCAAAACATCTCGGGTGGTGACAGGGTCAAAGCCTAGGACAAGTGGTGAAAAGAAAATGTTCAAATGTTTGGAATACTGTTCCTCAATGGGAAGATTAAAAAATAGCACAAAGCCTGAGTCCAAAAGGGTACAGTAGCTGAAAAGTAATTCCATATAAAGAAAAAAAAATAAAATCAGTAAATTCAGTAAGTGGTTATATTTAGAAGGCCTCCGTGCTAGATGTTTTTCTGGCAATGATTGGTTGCCAAGCCTATTCCTTCTAAAGATCCATAATATCAAAGAGGCAGCTTTTGGTCACGAGGAACAAACACAAGGGTGGTCAAGGCTTTGCAGAAGCAAATACTGCAAGGCTTCCCTGGATCATACACAGCAGCTATGCAGGGATCAAAACCTGATATTACAGATTTCTGTGGCAGAGTTACATCTGTCAGGAGAAATAATATCATTCACAGGGTTGGCACTCTTGGTTCTCACACAGTAAGTCCACATTTACACTGGTCCTAAGCCTGTTCATCCTTGAACAAAAATAAGTATGATGCTAATAATCAGGGCAAAATCAGCACACAGAACATGACAAATAATGTTTGGCTTTGAAAACTCACAGCAGTATTTTATATCTTATGAAGAATTTAAATCTTCCAGTAACTTGCAGTTTATATTGTGAAACCTTTTCTGAGTTAAGCTCTGTTCTTGTCCCATTGATAGATTTTGTTTGTGTGCTTTATACAGAATGACTGAGTAGATTAGGAGTCACTGGTTATCTACATGGGAAAAGATTCTTCATCCAGTTGAGACTTACTCTTGCTCCAAACACTGCTGGGCTGATATGCCAGAGCTGGTAATGCATATTGAACAAACCCCAGCTTGTGAGGAAAGCTGTTTGTGGAACAAGCAAATCAGACAGCTGTGGTGACACACGTGACACGACAGAATTATGTCTCTGCACAGCAACAGAACTGTGTCAGCTGGAGATCCTAAATTTAAACCCAGCAGCATCAGGTTTCAGATATGCACCAAAACCACCTACATGTCAATATTTATTTGGTCTTTTGGATCTGTAGATACGTTTGAAAGGAAGAAAAATGCTCAAGGACAGCAGATGCACCGAGTTCTAATCCCAGTTCCTGTCTGAGTAAACTTGGCATCTCCTCTGATCTTCTACAGGATATAAAAGTATTTAGAAATGTTTCTTCTCTTCAAGGAAGACTTTACTCATGTGATTAGTGGGTTAAGAGGTAAAGATTAATGATTGTAAAGTGCTTTGAAATCCAAGATTAAAGGTAAAGGTATTTTGCAAGAATGATTTTGCACCAGTTAATATCATTTGTTCCTTATGATGTAACATAATGAGAAAGGAAGTATTCTTAAACTAGACACCAAGGTCTGGCAAGGGAATTTAGGTTCTAGCTGCCACAAAACTTTCGTGCCCATATGCTACACAGCTACATCACAGACCCTGATCACAAAAGTGATAAAAGGGGTTTTTTTCCCCTTAGTGTTTTTAGCAGAACTAGTGTGTGTTTGTGATGGGTGTGAGAGTGCTTGGGTACACATGCACACCATATAACACATCGTAACAGGGCTATCATCATATCAAACAACATCATTTCTGTAGCTCTGAAATAAGTGGCAAATCACATGTGGAAAAAGAAATGCCTTTTTTTTCTGCACATAAAATCTTTCAGTCTAGCATGTTGCTTTCCTTTTCTGGGCCTTCAGCCTTTCTGTGCAATAGCAGATTTAAAACACACCAAAAAAGGACTCATCACAAGAAAAATAGATCTGGGAGGTTTTTTTGCCTAGTCTTCAATCACCTGGTTCTCAGACATTCAGGGCATCCCTCTCCCACTGCTGGCTGTATCTCCTGCCATCAGGCTAAAGAAAAAAGAGCCAAATCTCTCCCTGTATAATTTCCCCAGTTCTGCTTGCCACACCTGTGAAGCAAAGGGGAGTTTCTCCTGACACAGGGAAAGCAGCAAGGTGAAGTGAAAGGATGTAGGTTCCCTCCCTGCCACTGCAGCAGTGACCCACTTGTGTCAGGCAGGCACGAGCAAACCCCAGTGCTTCTCCAAGACACAGCCTCACACCCTGTGTGAGTAAATCCATCTCTGTGTGCAGCCACACAGAGGAAATATTTACACTGCTAAGTGTTTGGATTGTGAAAGCATAAACAAAGGGAAGGCTACTGGAGCCACTGTAGCCCATCAGAGGAGTGCCAGCCCAAGCAGGGTGAGCTGCTCCATGTAATGTGCCCTGGGTGTGTCAGACACTGGACTGGGCTCTTAGCAAACCATACCTTCAGTCAGCACAGCATTTTAATCCCCTTAGTATGGCTCTGATACACTGGTCACCAAAATCTAGGGCAGGTCTCTGAAGCAGCTGGATCAGGCTCTAATACTCCTTTAGATCATAATCCTGCAAAGATTTAACGTTTGCAAATAATTTTATTATGTGAGTAGTTAAATGGGGTGTTGGAGGACCTGGGGCAGAATTAGAAAATTCAACGAATTCCAACTTTGGTTGTATCTATCAAAGATACAGCAGAAACAAGGAAAAAGCCAGGGTGGCTGCTGAGAGAACCTGACTATTCAGAATATGCAGCATTTCAGGCCTTAGACATCAGCTTAAATTCACCTACAACTATTCACTCCCATCAGCCTCGAAGGATTTTAATCAGCATGCAAAGCTAAGTCAACCTGCAAAAGGGACTGGGCTGTAGCAGTCTTTCCTCTGACACAAATATTCTGCACTCTGCCCTGACCCAATGCCTATTTTAGTGCTTCAGGACTTTTGTTTCTGAGCTTCCTTTTTTTTAACCTTCATCCTCCAAACTGGACACCTCAGCATGCAAATGCTGTGAGGATTTTATCTGTAACAACCACCAAGATAACACCAGAAACAGGAGAGCTGAAAGAGAGAAGCTGCTCTTTAGTTTAAAAGCTGAGCAATGAGTGTTTGCAAGCCTCAGCTGAGCTAGGCTATCCTACCCTTGCCACCTGAAAAATTCTGGCTGTGGATTTGGCCTCTTACCTTTTGGGTAAAGCACTGGAAGTTTAATTTAAGGGAAAATAGTTGCATTTCTTGAACAAGTTTTGTGTGGTTATATGTGTGTGTGAGGAAGAGAAAACTGAGCAGAAAAAGGTGTCCAAACAAAATATATTCTAAAATATTGGGGAAATTATAGATGTGTCAGGTGAGAAGTATTTTTTTGGTCACTGCTAGGTTTGATACTGGATAATTGAAAAAGTTATTTAATTTTCCATGGATGTTTCTGCCTGGGGATCTGCTACAGCCCTGCTGTGTTTAGGCAGGTGTTTGTCATTACAAAGCCTCTGAGTTGCTTACACATCTTTTCTCACAGGGAGAATAAACACTCACAGAAAAATTAAAAGTATTCTGGAAATAAAAGAGGAAGAAAACTACTGCTTGGACCTGCAATCTGGTTTATTCAATTTATGCATGAAGGATGAATGCCAGTTATTACAAATTTTTTTTAACTTTTTCACTGCAATAAAAATGAGACCAGGAAGGAAAAAAACCAGTAGATGATGCTGGGGTTTAGAGCAGTGTGCAATTAAGATTCAGATACTAGAGGAAGAAAAACTGGGCAAGAGCAGAGTATGAATATTAACCCTGCCTGTCTGAAAACTATGTGTAATTGTTCAAATACTGAACAGTGCAGTATAAAGGAACAAGCTTTAGCATGTAATTGAGAATCTCACTTTGTTCAGACTCTGTCCTTTATATTTTAATATTATTTATAAAATCAATCCATCAATTTTATAAATCACAAGCCAAACACTCTTGCCCTGGTGAGGGAAACATTTGGTGCAGATGTTTCTTTAGAAGACATCACTTCCTGTTGTCTTTCTTAGCTCACTTGCAATCATTGCATAATGAGTCAACTCTTTTTTTACAGGCTACAGAGACTCACGTTTTGTAAACCTGAGCTCATGAAATGAAAACTGATTTACAACAGCATGTCCCTGCTCCCACAGCAGATTCACAGCTAAATGTGTTGTCTGTGCTTGCTTGTGTATTGATTTCAGTCCTAATAAAAAAAATAAAATTCCCCCTCTCTCATTACAGGAGGTTTGGTGCAAAATTCAAGGTTTTGAGCAAACCTTCACATGAAAGTAATTTATTAAAAGCTTCAATCCTGAGCTCTTGAAAAGCTGCACATGTCAGAAATACAGGAGCACAGGCTAAAAGCAAAAATGTCATAATATAATAAAAGAACTGACCTTGCTAAATCACATCTTAGAGTCCATCAAGATCCAATATGTACTTAATTCCTTTCAGACTGAAGGTCTATAGTAATACTTCCCCAGTGTGTCAAAAAAGTTTCTAAAATTTAGTTTAGACAAATGAAAAATCAAGCACTAATTGAAGTATCTTTCTATACTTTCTGACTGAAGAGAAGGAGAGGTTACCATTATTTACTGCACAGAACTCTGTGTTAATTAGGTTTTAACTGAAAACTTGAGTGCAAAGTTATTGGTTTAAAATAAAGGTGACAGGGTATAAGAGTAGGTTGCTGTTTTCAGGCCACACAACAGCTTGGAAGAAAAAATTAAAACCCTCATCCAAGCAAAACCTTCAAAGTTGAGGGGTTTTTTTACAATTCTATCTCTAATAAAAATTTTATTTTCAAAAAGCTATACAAACCCTGTTTTTTCCAGTCATTCTTTGAAATACAGTGTTCACTGTAGGTGTTTCCCAGTAACTAAAGGCCACACTCATTAAGTAGCTCTGATATTCCTGGTTTAGAAAATCTCATAAGCAAGAGATCATCTGACCAGCCCATAAATACATTTAATTTTTATACTGACTGGCTAAATTACATTGGCTAAATTAACATTTCTAGATATGTTGAAAACCACCACGTGCCTAAGCACAGTCAGTAAGTATGTCTAAATAGTCATTAAATTCCTAATCCAAAATGTTTCCGTAATCCTGTCTTGTTGCTTGCCTGCTAACAAACAACAAGAAACTGTGCATGAAATATCATTGAGCCCAAGCATTTTATAATCATGGCCCTAGTCCGAAGCTTTCTGACAATAAATATGCCTGTAATTTGCTTTTTACATAAAACTGAGCAGGTTATTAAGTGCTTTTCAGCAGCCACAGCTTAATAGGTAAGGTATTTTCATATTTATTTTTAGGTAAAAAAATCCAGAAGCTCGAGCTCAACGAAAAAACCCACCAGAAATCATGACACTCCCATGATATTGTGAAAATCCATTGATGAGACATATGGAAAAATGAACAGATGCAAGGGGTTTAAAAAAGCTGCTTATTTAGTTTTGTCCTGGCGTGGCACATAGACCTATCCAACAATTTTAGCAGGCATGATAAAAAGCTCTTTTATCGGAAGGAATTAAGGCAGGCAGGCTAAAAAACAGAGTCCTGAGACATCAAAAGGAAAAAGGAAACTATTTGTTGGCCAGCAGGAAAAGGAAAACCTCATTTAACTAAGCACCCATGAGAAAAGGCAGCATGTAGGGAGCTTGAGAAGTTCCATCCATGTACAATTCATCCTTTTCATCAAATGGTCTGGCTGGACATGCACATGAGGACAGGCAGCCCCACTCTGTCCCTGCTGCAGTCACACAGCCCAGGCTGAGCAGCTGAAGCAGAACCAGAGCTGAACCAGCCCCTGCTGTTTTACTTCCCTGTTTATGTGGATGTGAGAGTCAGGAGTGTTCATCCCGAGTTTCTTCCTTGCTGCAGTCCAGGCCATTGCGGTAAGGCAGATTCAAGGCTCTGTGGAGAGAAGAACAAGTGATTTAAAGGGGATTTAAATTATCTCCCCAATCCCCTGAAGAGCTGCCGTGAAGGTGAGCTGTGAGTGCTCATCCAGCTGTGCTCCACCCCCATCCTCACACGGTCACCACAGCTGGATTTCACAAGAGCCACTGGGGCAGAGGGCAGCCGCTGGGTTTCAAAACACTTGCAGAATGTTTGGGCCTAATTCTTTAGGAGGATTTAATTTTCTTAATGAGTCTGAGTAAAATCATTAGCTTTCAGAGTGGCACAGGGAATACTTTGGGAGATTTTATGAGGTATGCTTCAGCACAACACAGACAAAGTCACTTTTTGGATATGTGATCTCAGAGCGAGCTGTTCTTCTAATATCTCTACTGCACAGTGTGTTTTAAAATACTGAGCAAACCAATCACACTGACTGATTTTACAGCACCAGAAATTATACACAGATTTTTTCTTTACAATATAATTGACATTCCTTTTCATGTCATGATTTTACCATAAACACCAATACTGAAGTGCCTTCATCCCTGGATTCAAGTGAGGAATTACTTTGGAAAGTGGAAGAATGGGAATCTTATGCCTTTGAAGGCAGGTCCTTCTCAGTGTTTACTCAGCATATACCATTTTCTTGCTCTGTTCCAGTGGCCAAAGATACAGAAGCTACTCTCTGGAAAACGACTGTCACAGTGCCTGCACAAACTGCATCGGCCACGAGTTCAGCAGCTCTGAGGTCCAGGTGAAGGCAGCGTGGCTGGGTTGTGTCACTCTCTGCCTGACTCACTGTGACACTTTCCCTGCCCTGACTGGTCACACTGCTGCTCTGCCAGCTGCCTGGCCTGTCTCAGCAGAACGCAGCTTGTGCAAATTGTGCAAGCAGCAGGCTGGTGCAATCTCTCAGCAGGAAGCAGGGGGCCCATGGGAACAGTGGCACCCTGCAGAACAGGGCAAAACACTCCCTGAAGTAACCGTGAGCATGGCCTGCTGTAAAAACCAGCCCTCCTGGAGTTTATCCCTCTTTGCCTCGTGCCTGGCAGCAAAGAACACGACCCTTTCAAATCAGCCACCACTTAGATGGCAGGGAGCCACAGGAAAGGTAGCACTTCAGGCTAGCACTCTCCTCCCCCTGCTCTAACCCTTATCATCAAATATCAAAAAGAATGAAAACAAACTGTGGCTGCAGCCAATACTGCATTACATTTTCTGTTCTCAGCAGCACATTTTATAGGTCACTGTTTGGCCAATGAAACATAACACAGTGTTCCTTCACCACTTCCCCCTTGCCCCTCTTTTTAAATTTGAAAACAGGTATCTTCTTCCAAGCTAAACACTTTTAACTACTGAACTTCACAGAAAAAGAAGGTCACAAGCTGACTCATCAGCAGGCTGGACTCATAAAGAGCCTGGACAGGACATCAGGGCATGTAAGTTATAAATGCCAGGTACAGAGATACTCACCACCCAGGGAAACAGGTGTGTGTGTTCTTAAGGTTTCCTGTGATTTATGAAGTAACAAACATATTATGCCAGGCCAAAATGTTCTGGGGCTGATCTTCCACTGCCTATGACCACGTACGTGTGTATACATCTTCTACAGCCCGTGCATGGAGTGAGCTTTCAAATAAATCAGAGTAGAAGGAGTCATCTCCCTTGGTGTGAGGCATAAACACACAACAGTTGACTTTTAGAAGCTGACCTGCTAAGTTCACTGTGAGTGAGAGGGACAGTTGCTAAAAAGAGTCTAAGACTTTATCCAAACACTTTGTATTTCAAGCATTCAAAATACAGAAAAAATGTCCTTTGCAGTTACTATTTGGCACCACCAGCTGGATGCTCTAAGGAACTAAAATTGAAATTTTTTTTTTATTTTTTTTTTTTTTTTACTGCTTGAAACTGGAAATATAAGCACGGTGATCCTGTGGTTCATAGTTCTGTACTTTATTTTGCCTTGCTGGTAATGTATAAATACCTGGTCTCTTCTCCACAAGAAGGGGACCATGCAAGAAATAGAGGAAAAGATTCTGTTCAGATCCTGCAAGAACAGAGGAAAACTGTTAGAAATCAACATATCAGCTCACAAGATTTTTTACAAGGGCCAAATTTATACTTTTTTACTGTTACAAGCACTCCGCATATTTCATTTCTTCGACGTAATATATAAGGTGAGTAAAGTAGGAGCAAAACACATCCTTCAATTTCTTTCTGTAGCAGGATGTACTATAAGTGTGTGAGCTGAGGGATGCACAACCTCAGTCCCCAGTGAAGGACAGTGCAAACACATCAGTCACTCAGCAGTGTTCTGCTGCCCTTATCCCTCTGCCAGGGGTGATAAATGCCATGAAAGGAACCTAAAGTGACCTCTTGCAGACTCAGAACAGGTGTGGAGGTGGCAGGAGATTGCATCTCTACTCTCAGTGCTGGAGGCAAAACTGCTGCACACAAACACCCATTTTGTCTGGACCTGGGTGCTCCTCTCTGCTTTGAGAGGTGAAGTGGCTCTGCTGTAAGCACAGCAAGAGAGGGGTGAGCATCTGCATGAGATACCAAGTTTTATGTCCAGGGAGCTTGACGTCACCATGCCTCCTCCCAGCTAAAGTGAACTTTAGGTTCACTTCTTGGTGTGAACCTCAAGTTTTGAGGATGATTTCCCCTCCCTGGACTGAGCTGCAGTGCCATGGGTGGCAGGCACACGCCACACAGTGCAGCCCTGAGGAAGCAGGTCAGGTGGCACGGTGACAAGGACTGGGGATGGAAGAGGATTAGAGAGGCTGAGTCAGTCGTCATGAGCAATTATTAACTTCAGGCTTCTCTGCTTTTGGCATTCAGATCACGTAGAATCATGGGATTAGTGAAGTGCCAGCCAGCCTCGTGTCTGGGCCCTTCCCTTCACGGCAGGCACCAAGGAGGAGGAGACTGATCCAGCCAGCAGGGGAAAAGGTGAAAGCTGAAAATGCACAAAAGGTGTTCACAATAACTTCTGCCTCACTGTAAACACTGCTGCAGCTGTAAACAAATAAAATATAAAATTTGGCACAAGAGGGGCCCAGGACTGGAATAGCAGGAATGCTGCAGATCAAGATTAATGTGCGCTGGCAAAGCTACCTGGAGAAACATGCATGGCACCTGTCCCCATGGTGCCTGCCTTGAGTTAGGGACAGCAATCCCCTGCTTTCACAGCCACAGCGTTCAAACCTGCAGCTTAAAACAACATCTTGGGCATTGGAAACTGTCCTGAGGGAGATTTTGCTGAGAAGGAAAACCGTGCATACACGGGACAAGCCAGCTGAGTAAGAAAGCAATATGTATTCATTAATGTGTTTGTAGGGGAAGGATCTTACCTGTTCTAGGGATATGTGTGTGTGTTATAAAACTAGGTATGTTCTGTGTGTTGATAACAGGATAAGCATTAAAAGATGTGACAAGAAAGGTAAGGACTTTTTACAATTCCAGCCACCTGAGGTGCTACATTGTTCATTCCAGAAAAACTTCTCAGTTTCTACCTGGGATGTGCTGCTGGATTTAGGACAGAAATACCTAGCCTGGATGGGATGATGGAGGACGTGAAGCCTTGCTGACAAATATCAGCAATAGGCATCTGATTTGTTAGATGCCATTATTCAACCATTCTTAAATAACTATTACAACATTGCAGCCACTAATCCTTTCTGAGAAAGACAAGTAAGAAAGCATTAACTGGGTGACCATTGCATGAGGACTGTACTTTCTTTGGGACTGAATGTACTGCAGTTTTTGTCATGCTCTTTTGCTTCCTGAAATATTCCTCACTAAGCCCTAACACTACTAATGTCAAAACTCTTACTAATTTTAGTGGGTCTAGGAAAAAGCATTTTTTTTTCTCCCCATCAGCTAAGAACAACTCCTTCAAAAGACAGGGGAGAGAGTAGATATAGGATTTTGTAGCTATGTTTCACATTAGGATAATACTGTATTTTCATCTTTTCACATTAATTTGTCTTGAACACAGTAACAAGTAAGTATAAACACAGCAGCTCTCAAACCCTAATAACACCCTTCTTCTTATGTAAAATACATTCTGAGAAAAGCATTAATTGTGGGGAGAGTATGTCAAGCCTGAAAACTTTTCAGTGTTTTTAATTTCTTTTAAAACTGACTCAGAAAATTTCTGGACAAACCATCAGAGATATTTTTGTGGGTTTTAGGGATAATGGACTGTGCAGTGAAAAAGCAGAGCAGTCTGTCATGGGAAGTCCATACTAACTATTGTATGTGGGTTTGGAATACCCATGTAAAATTGGAAATGGTTTTACAGGCAGTAGGAGGTTCCTAATTTCTCTTGAGGAGAATAATAGATGTGCAACTGCTGTGGGAACAGTGGGCAGGCAGTGTCCTGGTGTGTCCTCAGCCCGGGGACACCCACTAGATGGGGACATTTCCATAGGACACTCCTGGCTCCCCGGCAGGGCTCAGAGTGCCATGCCTGCACCAACACCATTCCCCTTTCAGATTCTCCACTTTTGGACAGGACCAGCATTAATTTGTTATAAGTACTAATTCAGGGCAGTAACAGGCAGTTTGGGGCAGGCTTTCTGTTTAAGGAGCAGCCAATACAAATAATTTTTTTATGTGAGGCCAGATGAGCATGTGCCTGGGCACACACACAAGCACACACATACTTGCACATGTAGATGCATTCAAGAGCCTAAATGGAGTGAAAATCCCACTGCTCCTTACTTGGTTAAGCTTTACACCTTTTGAAAGTTAGGCAGCTCAGACATGCGAGACTTTGGGCACAGACTTGCTTCTCAATGGCCTTCTGTTTTTTTGTTAAAGCAAGATGTAAACTCAGTTATACGTTTCAGAAGTATTTGCAGAATACTCCTAAAAGGTTTGCTTGAAAATCAGAAACTTTCATCCTGTGTGTGTGTAAAATCCTTTTCTGCAGCCCAGTGGTTTTCAGCCTGTAAGAATCTGGTCTCTGTGCAATGGGAACAAGGCCTACACGGGGCAGTCACTTTTTCTAATAATAAGAAAGTACAGAAATGTTGAGTTTTATGAGGTCCTTTTTTCCTTCACAGAACATGCAAATATATCTTATTTTCACCCTATGTTGCGCAGATTTGGGGATCTGCTAGAGATCACTTTCTGTTTACAAGATTCATAGAACCATTTAGGTTGGAAAAGACCTCTAAGCTGGTCCATCTGTTAACCCAGCACTGGCAAACCCCACTAAACCATGTCTTTAAGTGCCACATCTACACATCCTCTAAATCCCTTCAGGGATGATGGTTCCACCACTTCCCTGGGCAGTCTGACCACCTTTCAGTGAAGAATTGTTTCCTAATATCCCATCTAAACCTCCTCTGAGGCAGCTTGAGCTGCTATCACTGCTTGCCTGGGAGAAGAGGCCAATCCCCACCTGGCTACTGCCTCCTTTCAGGCAGTTCTGGAGAGTGATAAGGTCTCCCTTCAGCTCCCTTTTTTACAGGCTGAACACACATAGTCATGATTTTAAAATATTTCTGTCTTCTTTTACCAGTATTTTATCTGTGTTTTCTCTGCCTCTCTGTTCCTAATGTGTCATACCCAAAATAAGCGAAGAACTAATTAGTATTTCTTGAAATCACTTAAAATTGAAATGGTCTTTCTGTGAGCCTCAGGGAAACCAGGTGATACATGAGGTCCTGCATGAACTTCACACACTCCACAGCACAGAACAGATTCCAGAGACCTAGGAAGCCATCACAAATACCACTGAGCTGAATCACTGCAGACAGTTATCTTTGTTAACTATTTATTCCCTAAATGTTAGCTTTGTTAACTATTTATTATTCCTTCACAAGGGAAAAAGAGCACAGGAACCCACACCTCACTATCAACAGGAGCATGCTGCTCTTTTTTTTTGGTCTCACCTCTTTTCCATCGTGCTGATAACTGTGGGGTTTTGCCAGCTGCAAGTAGTTCTTGGCTGGCATTTGAGAAATAACTCAGCTGGTGACTGGGAAAAGTACGTAGGGATGATCCATCAGAATAAATTAACTCCTTGGTCTCTGCTGTATTTCTGTGACACAACTAGCTTTTATTTTATTATCAGGTGCAATTCAGATTCTCTGAAGTGCTTTCTTTTGTCCTTCTCTTAATTTGTTTATTCGTAAGTCTTTCAAATGGCAAATTGGAGGCATGCTTTAAGCTACAGTATGTATAAAATCCCCCAGCTTACAACCCCATCTCCTTGCTTGTACACAGCACAAGTAAGAAAACTGACAATGTATTCACAGCCTGCAGTTTTTGTGAAATAAACCATCAGTCAGTAATCACTGCAAGTTTAATTCTGGACAACTTTCCAGCATCAGTCATATAACCCAGTGGAACTGCCAGAAATCGTTGTCCAAGACAACCTAAATAAAATTTTTATTTTAAAGCAAAGTGCTCCCTGTAACATCACGTTTTCAGTGAAGTGTTTGCCTGGTCTCTTTTTGTTTTTATCAGCAAATTGCTACTTCTTCAAACTGTAACATCCCATTAACTTAAAACAGCAAGTACCATGGGGACCATCTTATGTCTCAGTTTGACTACACACAACTGGAAGAAAAGAATCAGAAGTTCTGTCTTAAAGGCTTTTCGTGATAATTATGTGGGTTTTTTTCTTTTTTTTAAAAAAAAAAAAAAGCCCTAAATTAATTTCATGTATGTGCAATGCTGAGGTCCCTTCTCTAATACATAGAGTGAAAGACTCCCAGAGACCAAAATGCCACGGGTGAAAGCCTGCTATGAAGTAGGCAGAGAGCATGAGATACAAACTACAAAAGAGAACAACATAATCACAGTCCAGCAGCTGTGACCAGAGGGTGAAAAGGTCAGGACAGGGGTGAGGCAGGATGGCAGCACCAAGGACACAGTTCAGCAGCCCTTGCGTTAGGGCAGGGATCAGTCTGGGGTGGTGCAGACACCCTCGGGGACACACTCAGCCATCAGGGAGCTCAGCTCTGCAGTTCAGCAGAGGTTACAGAATCCCCCAGATTAAAAATCACTTGTGTTTTCCAGCCCTGCAGTGCTGGAAAGATAATGGGGCACAGCAGCTGAGAACTAGCCCAAAGCAGCATGTGAATTATAGACAGGAGTAAAGACAGTCATTTATAAGGAGTCGTTTTTGACACTGGCAATTACAAAAAAAATATTACCCACTAGAAAATGCTTTTGTTACAGCTTTGTTGTGTTCCACATTGCAAATATGACCTTCTCTTATCTTTATATGAAAATTCTGCCAGTGTCATGGTTTGTGCTGTTTAACAGCACGTCTCATTCTCACAGCTCCCTATCACACAAGCACATCTTTATCCTTCCACATCATTCCCACCACTGGAGAGAGGGAAACTCCTCAGAGCCTACAACTGTTTTGAAAGTCATTTAAAAGCTGTTCTCACCAGCTGAGTAGCTGCAGATAGCAATGATCTCAGACCAAGGAGCCTCGGTTCTGAACAGGCTCAGGCCCAGCAATGAGCTCAGTGTGTGGCATGGATCAGCCTTCAGCCCAACCCTCCCACCCTAATTTCAATTACCCCAGAAGAAACCAGAGAGAGGCTGTGACTTAAATGGGAAAAAATAAATCAGAATGGATTCCATATTACAGTGCTGTGAAAGTAGATGACTTAGGGCGAAACCCTTTTTCTTCCATAGCTGACCCAGTGCATGCAGCAAATACACACAAATCCACCCACTTCTGTGAATTATGCTGGAAGGAAACATGTGTGCCTTAAAAATCCACAGGAAAACCTGTCCTTTGAATAGCATATTATTTTGCTGAGAAAACATTGAAATAGATAGCTTTTTAAGCTATTTTTAGCTTATTAGCTATCTTTATTGCCCCAAATCATGGCAATAGTGTAGCCTTCTGGGAAATGAGACACAAGTGTGCCTGTCTCTTGCTATTTCTATAGCACATATACATTGTCACAGCACACTCCATGACACAGTCCATAGTTAAGACAGCCATGACACACAATAATCTACAGTAGCACTGTACCTTGTCAGAAGGCTTCAGGCTGCCTGCTCAGACAGAGGGACATCGTGAGCCTCCAACAGCTGCAAGCCTCTGCCAGCATCTGTCCCCTCTGCTTCTCAAGCCCAACATTTTTACCCCTTATAGTTAATGCACTGCACCTGTGTGCTCTCCATTACATTCTATGCTGTTCACCTGTTTTCCCCAGCTGAGGCCCATTGGGGATGAGGCTGGATCACAGCCCCATTCCCAAGCATCACAAACCAGGTACCTACAATACATCACAGAAGGATGAAGGATATAGCAGGATCAGAAATTGGGCTTTGCTTTTGCAGGACTTGGTAGATCAGCGATGCTGAAGGTGTTTGTCTGACTGGAGGCTTGGGAGCAGTCAGTCAGAGATATAAGCAAGGCTGCAGCCTTGTGGAATGGAGAAGCTGAAGTATTGAATGTTTTATTCCAGCTCAATGACAGTGGCATGTCCCAAGGCAGCTCCTGGCCTCAGGCCTGTCAGCCTGGGAAAAAAGTGAGGGCTCAACTCACAAATCACAAGCCTTGAAATATGGAACGGTGTAAAAATCAAAGATTCCTTGCATGGCCAGAGTACTTTTTGTTCTGATAAAGAGAAAACATAAACTTCTGGCTGCAGCATTTACTTTATTTCTCATTTATTTCTGCAGCAAGATGTGTTTTCATGGCATAGATACAACAGAATTGTCAGGTGATATGGCCCAGCTTAAAGATTATGAAAATCCAAATAAATGAAACCTCTTAAAAAAACAAAAAACAAAAACAAAACAAAACAAAACACCACAAAATTTAATTGCATTTCTACAGTGTTTTGCCCTTATTGTTTATTCCTGCACTGCAGGAATTGTTTCCTGCTGCCACCACCTTACAGGTCAGACAGCTCTTAGGGATCTGCAGTGCTGTCAGCCCCTTTGCTGGTGCCAAACTCCCTGTTGGGTCAGGACAGGGTCTGCACAGTCAACATTCCACCTTCAACTGGAGCAGCAACTAAAACCTGAGGCATTCACTGCAGCAGGCACCAAACCTTGTGATGAATGCAAAGGTTTCTTACAAGTGTAGGAAACTCTTCTGTCAGCACACGGAGCTGAGACACCCCACAAGGGGCAAGGGCACAGCTGGTAACCTGCTGATGTTCAGAAGCCAAGAAAGATGCTCAAAGATGCTGAAATAAAAAGCAGGCACTTGGAAGACTGACACAACTCCAAAGGCCAGGGGAGTCACACTATTCAAAAACAGAAAGGCTTTATAGGTGGAAAGAATGTGCTTTGTGCCACTGGCCCAGAAAATGACTCAGTCACCTCGGGCAAACCCTCTGTGCCATGAGTCCTTCCTTGCACTGTCCCTGAGAAGTTGTCTCACATCTGCTCTGCACCCCTGAGCTCATCTCCAGAAAGTTGCTGTGATTGATTTTGCTGCAGGCTGACAATGTTGATTCATTGGTTTATTTTGAAGTATGACTGTGTTTGAATCAGTCACTGTTTGCCTGGCTGGGTCAGACACATCATGTTCCCTCAATTTCCCCAGATTCTCTTTCTTTTGAAAAAATGGTGATTTCTTTTACCCCCATATTCATTTTGGGCAAATCCTGGGTGTTTCTTCCTCTCTTGAATAAGCCATAATAAAGCAGCCATTGTCAATGCTTTTGAGATGTTCTTGATGAATTTTCTTCTCTGATTAATTGCTTTCTCTCCACAACTTGTACTTTCCCTCACAGTTATTCCCTACAGCTAATGAACATTCTGCTTTTCAGCAGGCATTGTGAGTCTATTGCCTTTTCTTTGTTTAAAGCTTAGCCCCATCACTGGCCTTTCTTTTATTCTTTCTGACAGCCTGTTTTTAGTGACAAATCCGGTGTTAGGATGCAAACTCTTTCCAGCTATCCTTCCTGTTCCTGTGCTTGCACAAGGGTAAGATCAGCACTAGGAACAGTCTCCAGGGCTTGCAGCTCCCTGGCCAGCCCTGTCTTCGTGGCTGAATGCCACACACATTCTGATAACATTTATGGCAAATCCCTCCTGAGCTGTGTTCGTGTCACTGCTGCCTCCAGCTGCAGAGCTGCACCATCTGCTGCTGCTAAACCCTCTCCTGTTAGTGCTTATTTGCAGTTTATGATCATTTTTAGCAGCATTCTAGGGTGGATGACAAGCTCCATGTTCCAGCAGCTTTGGCCAGATTGCTTTCAGGACACTGCTTGTTTATTTTCACAGTTCTTGCAGCAATTCTTGTTGCCATTGCTACCCACATGCCACTCCTCTTATCCAGCACATTTTATCTCTCCTTTGTGCCATTTGTGAAGTCAGTGTCACCTGGGTTTGTTTTTTTTTTTGGCATGGGATTGGCAGGCCCTGTTCCTTTACACAAAAATTCACTCCACAGTAGCCCTTTGGCCCACTTCTATCCAAGCATTTCAAAATAACTTGTTTTAATTTTCATAGTTTGGTCCTTGCCTCTGCCCCAGATCTTTCCTGATTCTTAAACACAGGACTCAGGCCTCCATCAAAAGTGGAATCCTCCACTGTATTGAACTACACAGAAGTATTTGATTTTTTAAAAAATCAGGATGCTTATGACTACCTTTCCCTGTAGATGACTCAGTCTCAATTGTAATCTTAGTAGATTTATGGGATTTTTTATATAAACAATTTCATGTCAAAAACCACAAAGGATACCACAGTCCATTACTTTCAATTTTTAAAAATCCTGAGTTTAAAAGAAAATTGCTTAAAAATGGTTTTTGTGCATAATAAACTTGTGTTAAAGTTAAAGAAGAATAATAGTCCCAATAGGTTGCAGATAATGTGAACTTACAGAGGGATGTGCTTCAGGTTTTTTGGTTTTTTTGCAGATGATATTCCATATGGATTATGAACTTTGCCCTCCATATTTCAATAGGAACTTATGTAAGCATCTTGCCAGGAAAATATTAAAAAAAAAAAAAACTGGAAAAAGGAAGTCAAAATCACAGAGAATTGCTAAAGTAAAAAAACATACTAAGTAAAAAAACCCATTAAAGTAAAAAAACACTAAGAAAAATGGATTATATAATGATTCACAAACTCAAGAACGTCGAGATGGAGGGGGCACCTGGATTTCCTTAATGAAATGCATTTCCTTGTTCTGAACCCTTCCGTGGCTTTTTCCTGTGTGCTTTGACAAAGGCCAAGTGCAAGTTGAATATCAGGGTGGCAGTGACTTTGTGCTGGCTCTTGCAGCTCTGAAGATACACAGTCAGCTGAGAACAGTGGCCCTGCCTTGAGCAAAGGGATTAGAACATCTTTGATTTATGGATTTTAAAATTCAGATCTTTCCAAATGGAGGATTCATGTGTTTTTGTAGCCTCGGGGAAGCAGCCAGCTGTGAATGGCTAACCTTTATTGTGGGATTTCTGTTCTCTTTCATGTAAGACACAAACTTATTCACCATAACAACCACCAAAAACTGCCTGGCAAGAAACAGTAAAAACTAAAAAAGGCAGCAATACCCATCCTTGAAGGAATACTGATTCAAGCCAGCTTCAATTCCATAATGGAAAGATGTACAAAATACCATAATTCATAGTGGCAGGCAATTTTAAACTGGAAATGTTGGAGCTGTTCCTCTTACGTGGGTATAAATAATGGCAAATCTGCTAAAATCTGTGAATGTACAATGCCTAGTTTTGGCTTGGATTCTGTTCTGACTTCTGTGAAATTAACAATGTCATGTTAGATACACACAGGTGAAGTACGTTCAAAATATTAAAAATAGAAAATAGGAAATCAGAGTGTATTAATTATTTTTTTACAAAGTTTTATCACTTTGCTTGCATTTTTCTTTATTTTGAAATGACAATGATATTAAACTAAGTTTTGACTATGTAATAAACAAGGAAATTTGAATAATAACACTCACAATGTATTAATTAGAAAGGCCTATTTTTTAGGTCCTAATGAATTATAACATGTTTTTGATAATTTAATATATAATTTTGTATTCCTCCTAACTTCATAAATATTTATGATATTGCTAAACATCAGAATGTATAGCTTCTCTATTCCACTCCCAGTTTTCTTAACCACAAAGTCTTAAAAGCATGAAATACTGCCACAGTCCTCACGAGGGTGTTTGTGGCTGTGGATTGTCATTGGACACTCTCCCTCCCCTCCAGGAAAAACACGTGCACACTTGTGTAAAAAGAATTAACTTTTTCATTCATCAGACAATATTGTGCTTCCTGGGAAGCTGGAAAAAAATGGCATGCAGGAGTTTTAAAGTGTGAACTTGTTGTATGGAATCACAGAATCATTGGTGAGGGAAAAGATCCTTCTGGTCATTTAGAGACCTTAACCCAACACTGCCAAACCATCACTAAATTACATCCCTGAGTGCCACATCTACACATCTGAATTCACACGGACAAGATATTTGGGAAGCAGAAAGATTCCCATCCACTGCCATGGACTTATGCATTACAAGTAAAAATAAGTAAAAATACTTCCTTAAAACTTTCAGAGCCTTTTTGCCACACAACTTTACGTGGAGGCAAAGCCTTGGAGAGGCATTTCAAGTGTCTAGGCTGGGCTCTAGAGTGCAGCTGCTTGCCTGTGTGCATGGTTTGTACTTGTGGCAGCAGAAGAGAGTCCTTAGCAGGCTGTGCAGTCTGTGTAAGTCAGAGCAAATTCAAAATGCTGCGTTTCTGTGGGCTGGAAAGCAGATCCAGGTCAGAGGGTTCATCTGGTCTGCTGTTGTCACAGCTCTGGTAAGGTCAGGCAGGTGACTCACTGCTCCATCTGCTCTGGTCGTGAGGAGCTGACACAATGCAAGGCACACCAAGGAAAAACACTCGGGGTTCGTTAGGTCTTCACCACTTAAAACCTGGAGTACCTTAAAAAGAAAATACAGTCCACAAAGCAATAAAAATGAGGTCAAAGTGTGTTCATATTTCAGATGTATAGCTGCTACCTTGCTAAATAGTGAGCCGTTAAACGTGAACAATATTTGTATTTGCCTAAGTACAAATATATTTATATTTGTAAAAATAATTCTATTTTTCCTGAGTAAAGTACAGCTGCCACATGAGGCCTGTGTTTGAGGAAACTGTCAAAGACACACTGTCTGCTGGTAGATCAGTGTTTAATGACCCCCTGACATATAATAATCCAACTACTAGAAAATTTTATAATAATCCAGTAAATTAAAGTTCTTGTCCCAACATTTAAAAGTTTCCATACTGCAAAACTTCATATGAGTAGAAAAGCATTCTTACAACATCTTGCTATTCCTTTTTTCTGCAGCTGACCAACTGATAGATTGTCCACAGTACAACTGGTGGAGAGGGAAGAGAACTATTAAGTAAATTGGTAATTACACATGCAAAAAACCAGATGTTTGAAACATGGAAAGCAGAATATAATACACTGTGTCTAGATGAATAAACAATGTGTGGGAAAAAAAAATAAATCAAAGATGTATGACCTGCCACCCTGCTGCTTTCAGGAACGTTGTCTTTTGTCTCCAAGCTCATCCAAGCAGAAGGTGATTTCTATTCTCCAGAACCACTGATTCAGATGATGCCTTTGACAAGAGTGCATTCCCCATGACAGGGGCTGGTTTCGCCTCAAATCCGCCTCAGGGGGCTTGTATTGACACTGATCTAAGTCTTACAAATTCCTTTCATGTAATAGCTCTGAAATGTGCTTTTTCTAGCTATGTCTGTATATATTCTAAGATTATTCTAGCTCATTATGTTCTTTCTAAGAATAAATTATACCTTGACAAAAAGATCATCTGTGGTTTTGTGTGATGTATGTTCTTTGTGCTATATATGAGATGCTTTTTAGCCTTGTTAGTTTGCCTCAGAAAAACTTCAGCTTTCTGGGCTGCACCTTACCTATAAAATTGGTTACAGTCCAAAACATATTCTCTGACATCCATTACCTAACATCATTTTGGACAAGACTTTGTTCCAGTCCAACATAAGAACCTACTATTCATTGTTTGCTTTTATACAGAAACAGTATTTTCAATAGACATTATTTTTTTCCCATATAAAAAACAGTAGAGACAGCCTGATTACAAGGGAATCTTTATATTAAATACAGATGACTTTGGTTTGGGTTTGTTTTTTTTTTTAATTGAAGAGGTTCTCTCTGTTGCTTTAATCATACAAGATAAAAACAGCAGAACAAATGACCAGAAGAGGTGATCAATACTACAAACCCCTTCTGATCCTCAGTTACTCTGTTTAGAGTGTAAGTCCCTCTGGAATTTATGGGAATTTGGTTTGAGGCCTAAATTCATAAAGATATTACAAAGAAGTATCTAGTTTCTAGTCTATTTCCTTGGAGTCTGATGACCTGTGTGAATTTGGGCCTCAGGCATTTTTTTAATGTCTTCATCGTACCTGATCTAACATTCAGCTGCTGCTCAAAGCTGAGTTAAAATTCTGGATGTTATCTAAGTGTCACCTGTACACTGTCATATCATTAAGCTGATTCTAGGCAGTGGATGAACTGGAAACTTAACTACAAAGGCAGAGGTGGAAAAGAGGAATACCTTGTCTAAACATTTCTCTGCCCATAGAGTTCCATATGCCATACTTCCTGAGATGTGATGGAACACAGCTGAACTCTTAATTGATTCCTAATAACTGCTAACATTCCTTATTCCTTACATTGTGTAGTTGGAGAGGTTTGCATCTAAAAAAAATTCCAGCTGTTGTACCAATAAGCTAAGATTCATGGTGTGTCCAGAATGAGACCTTGTGGTGGCTGGGAGACTGAGGGAAGGATTTCCCTGTGGGGACACAGGGATATCCCCAGCTCTGCTGCATTTCTGCTGCTTTCAGAGCTGCCTGAAGCTGCCTCAGCCCACCAGGTTTATACTGGTGGCTATTGTAATAATGCACTTGCAGGAAATTTTCAGTTCTTTAATAGTTTACTCACCATTACCTCTCACCCAGGCTCCAAAATAAAATGAGACTTACAGGACAGTTCTATCCCGGCACAACAGTGTTGTCCTGGAGCTGTGAGCTGACTGCAGAAAAAAATGTCCGTGAAATTCTTGGGGTACAGCACAAGGAGGAAAAACTACTTGGAAAAAATGTTGAAACTGGGGAAGACACACACAGATACAAAACGATGATGCTGCCTGAATATTTTTAGAAAAAAATTGAAGGGAATTATTCAGGCAGAGTGGGGTGCTGGCCAGGCAGATGCAGGTCGTGTCACCCCTCTGAGTCGAGAGCATCTCTTGAGAGCTGGAACGCAAATCACACGATGGGGGTCCCACACAGCTCCCACCGTTCTCTTCCCATCAAACCTGTCCAAAACACTGAGGGAACGAAGGTCTCGGGTCTGAATGGGAAACTCGCGCTGCTCCTTGCCCTCAACATCTCCCTCCGTCTCTCAGCATCCTCCCCGCTCCTGCGGGGGCTGCGGCTCCGCCCGCTCCGCTCCGCCCGCTCCGCCCGGGCCGCGCCC
>VWZV01000539.1:657805-750480 GCA_013397155.1 Irena cyanogastra
GTGGCCGCGCTGGTGGCCGCGCTGGTGGCCGCGCTGTGCACGGCCGCGGCGGGCGGCGGGCGGCGGCGGGCGGCCAGCCTGGGCGAGATGCTGCGGGAGGTGGAGGCGCTGATGGAGGACACGCAGCACAAGCTGCGCAACGCCGTGCAGGAGGTGAGGGGGCGCGGGGCGGCTCTCTGCTCCCCTGTGTGTCCGGCCGGACAGCGCCGGCAGCGTCCCCGCCGCGCTGCGGAGCCCCCGGCCCGGTGCCCGCCGGCCCTCGGGGCTCGCCCTGTGCGCATCCCGGGATGGGCCCGGCCGGCGGGGCAGAGGTGCGGGTCCGACTGGGGCCCAGAGTGAGAAAGGGACGGAGCGTGGCGAGGAGTGGAGGGAAGAGTTTCGGGATTGTCTTTTTGCGGCAGGAGCTAAGGCGCAGGAGGGTATCCCAAGCCAGGATTCAGGGTTGAAAGTGTCCTGAAAATGTGTGGAGAAGCAGCTTGCTTGTGGTGTAATTGCGTGTCTTGATCTCAAATTGCTGGTCCGCAGTTGCACAGGACCCGTTTCAAAGCCAGAAACTGAGACCGGACCCCAAGCCATTGTCTCATATAGCTGTCAAAACATCTTGTCCCTGCACTCCCCTTTCTTGTGTGCTTTTCATTCCTCTCCTTGTTAAGAATCTTCCTTTCGGGTTCTCCTTTCCTCTCCTTCAAAAATACTTAGTCTGCAAAAACCTGTAACTGACAATCTGCTGCAGAAACAGACCTTGGTTTACGATAATTAACTAATTTCTGATCTTTTCCTTCCTCTGGATGGTTGCTGAAATCTACCACTGTTACCCACTTCATTTAGGCTGCAAATACATTGAGACAAATCATTCTTTACAGTGCTGCAAAGATGCTTAAGGGTATAATCAGAATTTCTGCCTGTTTCTCTGTAGTCAGTTCTGGATTAAGGAGTGGTCTGTGTGCAGCACAAAGTATGAATTGTTTGAGCAGAATCTTAGGAGATAAATGGTTTGCACTTAGAAAGATCTGCAGCTGTTACTTAAAATAAACAGACACACCAAAAGGAGAGATTCTGTCTTGGGAAAAATCCTGTTGTTCATCCTGGTTGAACTTCTGGCCTCCCAGCTTTGTTACAGTGGTTGCAAATCAAAGGACTCAATTTATTCTTGTGTGTTTACAAGATTCACGCCCTTCTTCATCCCACGAAGACAGCAGGAACTGAAACAGAGAATTAAATTCTGGATGTGTGCACCCTCATCCATAGGGCTGCCTCCATTGACTTCGAGGGGCTTTTGTTTCTCTCTCTTGCCAGCATATTTTCTCTTCTTTGTCAGAATGAAAGTCTGCTTGGAGTTTTCAGTGGTGTTCTGTGAAGAGCAGAAAGCTGGGCTCTCAGCTGACACCAGCCTGTGCAGATACCAGATTGCCAGTGGCTTGCACACTTTCATCCCTCACAGGGACTGACTTTGGCTTCACTAGCCCAGAGCTCAGGGGTCCAGCTCAGCCCTGTTTGTCTGGCCCATGAAGAGAGCTGCAGCAGGCAGTGTCTGTCACTGGGACCTGCACAGGAAGCATGGCTTGGTCTCTTTTGTGACATTTTTGCTGATTTTCAGTTGTTTTGGTATTTTTTTTTTTAATTTGGCAGATGGAAGCTGAAGAGGAAGGGGCAAAAAAGCTGTCAGAAGTCAGCTTTGAAGACTTACCTCTCAACTACCATAACGAGTCCAATATGGAAACCAGAGTGGGCAACAAAACTGTTCAGACTCATCAAGAAATTGATAAGGTAGGAGAAAACTTGTATATGGTGAGCTCTCCATTCTTAAACACATTATAATTTGGAGTGTAAATTTTCCTGATGATAATTACTTTGGGGTGTGATTGTATCTTCTGTACTTGACTAATCACAGCGTTAAGGACGCCTCTCATGAAAGGTTAGTGTGAAATAACAATTTATTTTGAAAAAGGGCCTGCTAAAAATAGGATACAGCTACAGCTATTACATGGGGAATGAAAACCCAACCATCTCCTGCTCAGTTGGCTTCTTTACAGTGTCATTTTAAATAGACAGGGAGATAGCTCTGTCATCTACTCTCCCCCTCAGATTACTGTTTATTAAGGGTGACAACAAAAGGGGAAAGAAAGAGGGGGTGGGAGTGGGTTAATTATTGCAGGGTGTGGGATTGAGAGTAACAAAGGACTAATAAGAACTGTAGTTTGATATTTTGTTTTTTCCTGTATCAGGTTACAGATAACAAAACTGGATCAACAGTTTTTTCTGAGACAGTTATTACATCCATAAGAGATGGAGAAAACAAAAGGAATCATGTAAGTGAGCACGTTTCTTTCATTTTAAAAATCAAACAAATACTTTGTGCTCCTTGTTCAGAAGACTGTGACAGACTTCACCTAACAAAATTTTGGAATGTTTTGAAATGTGCAAAACTATTGGGATAAGCAGTCAAAAATGTTTGTGTTTTTTAATTAGCTTGACTTAGGAATATTATGGCTTGGAAACAGAGTTCCAGTGTGGTAGTTATAGACATGTTTGACTATGCAATTTGTCTGTCAAATGTAAATGTTAAATAGCAAAGATAGTTACACAGCCCTTTCCAGTGAGTGTGGATAAATCTTTAGTATAACAGTGATCTTGTCTTCCGTTTAAAAAAATTGCTTTATAGATTTTAACAGTTGAAAGTAAGCCCAAATAATTTATTTATGAGTAATCTTTGGAACAGCATATGGCTCTATTTGTTTTTCAAGCCTAATGCAGTGATGGACAACTGCTTATGAAATGCCATTTTGAGGAGAAGGGAGAAAAATGGGACAATAAATCCCCTTCCCCTCAAAAGATGGTTGTTTAAGGACTCTCAAAGGAGTTTAAAAGATCAAGAATATTCTTTACATGAGTCTTGCAAGCACAGGTACATTTGTTAAACTTCAGTAGTCACATGAGAAATTCAGCATAAACCATTATTTTAAAAAATTGGGTTTCCTTTGGTTATAGTCTTACCAAAATGGATTCTTTTTTGTGCTCTTACTAAGACTGGGCTTGCCAGGTTTCCTCTGATGGCTGGCTTCATCTGACTAATAGTTCGTGATTTATTTTGCTTCAACATACCCTGGCTTTTTTTAGAGTAACTTACCTCCAGTTCTTTCACAGAAGCAGCTCTGTAGCTATTTTATAAATTTAATTATGGAAAAATTATGTCAGTGGTTCCAATTTTTAATGGATACAGAACCTGAAATTAGTGCCTCTTTTCTAAAGTTTGCAAGCTCTTGCAAGCTCAAGTTTTTATACTGCTATTTAAGTTTAAAAATGGCAAGTAGCAAAATATAGCACACATCAGCAACTTTACTTTTTTTCTTTTTACTATTTTGGAAAGCTTGTAGCTTAAGTGAAAACTCAAGGTATAGAATAAATTGTAACTATTCTAAACTACAGCTGATTCTATACGAAGGGCTGACATCCTACACAGTGCTTTTTAATAATGAGATTTTGTGTGACAAAGACAATCTAAATGGGTTTTTTTCCAAGCAAACGTGTCGCTGTGTCCCAGAGGATGAAGAGAAAGACTCCAAGGTTTCGTTGAATCAGAAGGCTCCTTTATTGTAACAGTGCAATCCCTTTATAGGGTCTTTAACAGCTATTTGATTGGCTAAATGACACAGCACCTCTCTGCCACCACTGGATGAGATAGAGAGAGCATGTTGGAGAACACACACAAGGATAGAACAAACTAAAGTGAAAACCAGCACCTGTTATTCTGAGAACTCGAGATGCTTACAAAACTTCTATCAGTCCTTCCCTGAGAACATGAAATTCTTCACAGAGATGTTCTTTAGGAAGGAAACTGCTTTCCCTTGGGAAAGTCAGGGCTTGCTGCTGAATTTTTCTGAGTCCCACTGAAAGTCAGCCCCACACAAATGTGATCATTATCTTCAAACCCAGTGTACAAAAGCAAACTTTTTAACCTTCTTAGCACTGCAACACAACACTAGTGATGTTTCATAAAGTATTTGGCTTGCCTGTGCTGTCTAATCACTCTTCACAGCTGTAAAAATGATTTCTGAATTAACTTTCTCCAGGTTTCAGATACAAAGTTCCTTATAAGCTTCATAAATCAAGGTACAGCTGCATTTTCCATATGGGAAGTTCGCCTCACTGACCAGCCCAGTGCTGCATCCAGAGCTCTCACACTGTTCTTAGTGCTCCAGCTGGAGGGATGTGAGGGCTGAACACAGATTTCTGCCTGATTTCGTGCTGGCAGCCTTGGTGCAGCTCTGAAACCAGAACAATCAGAGCTGGTCCTGTCAGCTCCTCATCACTTACATCCTGTTGTTCACCAACAGAGCTGCTGGAACAGAGCTGCAGTTGTTGGTGCTTATTTCCCCCTCACACTCATTCTGAACTTTCAGCATGCCCACAGTACAAACACCTTATTTAAAGGTTGTCAGCTCAGAGGAAAAGCAGCCTACAGATGTACTTGGTCCTTATTTAAGGAGAGTGTGAAATTAGTGTGACTAAGAGATGCCTAACAGGAGTAAATCTGAAAATGCTTGCAAACTTTAAACATGAAGGAGGAATATGAATCACTTTTGCTATTACAAGGAAATATTGTAGGAGTAATGCAGTTAAGAATTGGAAGATTTGAGTTACAGCAAGGAAAGAAGTGGTGCTGTGGAGAGGTCTGTGAAGCAGAAGGGAAATTTTGTCCAAATTAAAAGGCACTGTTGCTTACATCTGTAAACTTAAGGTAGAAGCATTGGGAAATGAGTTGCAGAAAACTTTGCACTGGGCCCTTAGGTCACTTTTATGTACAGGCATTTTCATACCTGAAGTTTTGTGTGACATTGTGACATGTCCTGGTCACTCTCCAGGCTACAGGCTTCACAGACCACAGGTGGGAGAAGAGTGTTCCCACTGGTTTCATAGGCTCAGTTTATAGGCTTACCTTATAAAAGTTAAGGATTCCCACAGCTCCTGCTCTTTACAAATTTGGGTGGTAAGAAAAAGAATTTTCCAAGCACCGTCACAAATTTCACTTGCTCTGAAACTTAAACTCTGTGTAAATTATTACTGCAGTAATTTGTGATAACTGGAACTCCACATCTCCTCAGTTTGCATTTATTTTCTATGCTGAGTTATAAGCCTCTGAAATCACTGAAAGTTTTTCATGTGACATTTTTGGGCTTTGAGAGATGACACAAGAGCCTCACAAGAAGGCAAAGATGTGTCTGCATTGCAATAATAAATCCACTTATTGGTGAGAATGAGAAATCCAGCCCTGGAGAAGCAGCTTTGTGGAAAACAGGCTGTGCCTGCATTTTAAATCACAGTGTTTGTCTTCCTGAAGCAGGGACCAACACACACACAAGTAGTGCATATAAATAAATGTACATTAGCATGTACACATACATGAACTGCAGATGCTATAGAAACGTGAGAGAAAATCCTCCACACACAGACTTTTCCTTTCAGACTATTTCTTCCTGGCTCTGTGTCACAGCAGCATTCTCCTCAGGCTGCTCTCTGTTAGTGATGGCTCCTTTGGCAGTGCTTTTGTGGCTGTGGGTGTTTTGAGTCCCCAGGCTTGGAGAATGGCTCGTTGCCATTCCTGGGAATGCAATCCAGTTCCTCAGAGGTGCTGCATTACTGGGAGGCCCCGTGTGCATTACCAGCCTTGCATTCACTTTCTCAGATGTCACTGAGGGCTGGCAGTCACCCCTGTAGATGTCAGGCTTCAGTCCAGCAGTCTTGTGTCTTTATAGAGGCCAAACACAGGCGAGAGGTAGCTGGATGGGCATGAAGCCTGTGGAGGGCTTGACATCCATTTGTTCCTGGATTTAAGGCTCAAATGCTCTGCAATTTGCTTCTCCAGGGAGCACTGGGTAGCTTGCAAACTAATGGAGTATTTTCAGTCAAAGGTTCAAGCACAGAGCACAGCAGAAATAACAGCATTCCTGATTATCCTATGAAAATCAAAATCTTTTCTAGCTTGTTGGCTAGGCCTATCTCAGTTGTGATATATTAGCCTAACCAGGGGAAAGCAAGGATGAAAAATAAAAGGATGCAAAACTGATACTGGTAACGTTTGCTACACAAAGATTGGTTGCATTTCTTCTCACTTCCATTCAGAGCAGTATTTTACTCTCTCTTCTATTATAAGCTCTCTCTAATTCAAAGCTAGTGTACCTGAGTTTTTTTCTTGTGTCTAGTAATATGATAAATAATAAAAAAAGCAATACCTCATTTTAGCTGGGTTGGTTTCGTGTGTTTGTTTGTGGGGATTTCTTTTCAAATTTTAATAGAAGTATATCTGTTAGCTTTCCATTCTCTTTTTTGAAAGAGATTTTTAATGATGCTGGTGTCTAGGGAGAGTGAACCAGGGAACTGGAAGAATGTAACACAATCCTCATTTCACTGTGGCACTGTGGAACAGATTGCTTTCTTTTGCTTTCCCCTGGTGGCAGGGTCTGTTGAGGGCAGGGCTGTGCCTTCTCCTTGGTTACACAGCACAGGTCAAAGTTTTCTTTGTGGGAGGGTGAGCAGAGCTGCCCTGGGTGTGGTTCTGTGCAGGGTGGGAGTGCCCACTTGTGCTGGGGTCACACCTTCTGCAAGCACAGCAGCTGCTCTCTCAGGGGCTCCAAACACCAGCACGTCCTTGGGAGGAGACCCTGGGATACCCAAGCCTTCATTTCCATGATGAAGGCTGCTGTTTGCACCCCTGGAGCTCTGGGCAGGGAGGCACCACTGTGAAACAGCTTTAACAAGCTGACCTGGCAGGTTCTGGTTTATTTGTACAGGCAGAACAGATGGCATCCCCTTTATAACTGCCTCATTTAAACCTTTTCTCAATCTGTATCTTTACTCTAGCAGTAAAGGAGTAAAAAGAAATAAAACAGTTCATTTCCCCCCTTTTCTAGAGAAAAACAGTGGTTTAAAAGGTTGAGTTGCAGCTCTTCAAGCTCCCACTTCACTGCTGATATCCAGAACTGACAAAGGAACCACTTGGTTCCTCTTTGGGCACCTGGTGTGGGATTTCACCAAACATGTTCTCAGCCACATGGAGTGGAGCTGCTCTCTTTGAGGCTCATGCTGCTCCAGGGAGAGCAGTTCCTACCAGTGCTCTGTAGAAAGGAAGCTTTGGAAATTGAGGAGGAAGAATCACTGGAATGGAAATTGCAATTTTTCTATCAGCAGCAGTGCAGGTGAGGAGTCAATGGCAGAAATTTGAAAATGCAGCATCTTGGTTTTGACTTCTGCTCCCTAATGTCTCAGGGAGGACACTTGTTTGGGCAGTCTTATATTTGGGCCCAATTTTTTTGTTGCTTTTTTCACAGGACTTTTAGTCCCTGGTGACTTGTGCTCAACAGCTTTAAACTATGAATAGACACAGTAAGTGCATTCCTGGGTTGAAATCCAGGTCTCTGTCTAGCCAAAAATCACATCATATCTAAATCTGGTAGGTTTTGTACATTTAATAATTTAATTCCCTGGTACTCTAAGTCTGCTTTTCTGCTAGCTGTCCAGCCTCCTCTGCTCCATGAATCATTGGAGCAGCACAGTTCTTTTCTGCACAACACCCACCCTTTGGGTAATCCCTGGTGGAGGACCAGATGGGGCAAATTGTACTTGTTTTAGAGAGCCATGGCTCCTCAGACAGGCATGTTAGACATCCTTAACCTTAACCTTAATTCTTAATGTTTCACTGAACCCCCTTTTTGGTTTCCTTTTCAGTTTTGGTCTTGGCCATGTAGAATATGAGGCTTTGGGGCGAGTGTGAATAGCTCATGAGGACAAGTAGCCCGTGTTTCTTAGAGCAGAAAATGATGTGGAGAAAGGTGCAAAGGGAAAGAGGATTTAGCTAAAGATGAGAAGAATTGTTCAATTAACATTCTGAGCTACTCTTATAAATCTGGAGTGTTTTCAGGCTGTGGATCTTGTAGAGAGGGACTTATTCTTGTATGAAAGGAGTGATGGACTGTGTGCATATCTCTGAGACTTCACAGATAACTCCATAAGCAGGAAATGCTCCTTAGTGATTCAAAACCTATTAAGAGATTTAATTTAGGACATGGATGACAGGATGGCCTTATTGTCAGTCACAGTGTATCTAAACCCAGTGTTTTCGACACTCATCTGTCAAAAATGTTCACTGGGCTACAGCCAAAAAAAAATCTGAATGTTAGCCCCAGTGAATGGGAAGACCTGCCAAAAGGAGTTTGAAATACAAGTGCCAAGTCTCATCCTGTACAAAGAAACTTCTCTGAGGAGGAAGGTGGGAAATCCCTGTAATTAGCAGCTGCCTGACACACTCCTCAGTGTCCACATCTTTGTTTGCTAAGCTTAGTCCACCCTGAGCTGGTTTTCTCTCTGAGAAGGCTGTGCAGGTGTTCTGGCTGAAAACACAACCAGCCACGGTCAGAGAACACAGATCAGTATCACTTCTTTTTATTTTTTATTTTTTTCTCTTAACTGCTGGCTTAGATTTCCTGACAAGCAGACTGATGCAACAGTAAAAGGGTTACTCCTAATTAAAGGTATCAAATCCTGCTCTTGTTTGTATCAGTGGTAGTCTGAAGCAGTTCAAATAACTTTAGTAAATTTACTTGGTTAGCAGTGAAAAAAAAACTAGAAGAGTGACTAGGATTCCTCTCATATTTCCTGTTAATCTAGTTTTGTTTAAGTTGGTTTGTTTTCTGTCAAGTTAGGGAAACAAAACTATGTAGTACTAATAGATATTCCAAAAGTCTTCATTAGCAATTCCAGTCTATGCCTGTATTTAGAATTGTTAAGAAATTTGCCAGATCTTTGTGTGCTGTAATGGGGTATTTCTATTCCAGCTAAACCCCAAAGAAAAAGAATATTTTTATCAAGTTGGCTGAGGAGCCACCTCACTGTTCTTCTCTCTCTGGGCTATTACCCTTTGAGTGGCTAAACACTGAAGAGAGAAATCTCTTCTTGTGATAAATTTCTCCTCCCCAAAAACGAGCTATGGCTGTAAAACAGTGACAGTGCCTAGAGCTGATTCAGTGCTCTGGGCACGCTTAGTGAGAGAAGATTGGTAAACCACTGAGTTCTCCTGAAGGCTACAAAACTCTCTCGTCCAGCCAGTGATTCACCAGTGTCCATGCACCACTTCTAAAGCTCTCAGCATCCTTGTTGGTTGTGGGAACAAATCCTGCCTGGTCTGAAGCTTTCCCTGCACAGGGAGGAATGAAACTTCTCTGCCAACAAGCTGTGGTGAGGGAGCACTGCACGTCAGAGGGAGGTGTTTGCCTTTTCCCTGGGGTTGGTTCACTTTTCCCACTTACAACACGCTGAGTTTGGGGATCCAAGGCTGTGCAATTGTATTTTATAGATCATGTCCATGTTGTAGGGAGATACAAAAACAAATCACCATGAATGATTTTACTTTCTGCCTCTCCTAGATCAGCCTATTTATTCTAAGAGAAATCTTTGGGGTTTTCTTATCTTCTTTTACAGTAGCATCCATTCAGAAGAATTCAGAAGAAACTTTTACGTGGGCCGGTGGCAATTTTGTGTTCTAGTGACATCTGTTAAGAGATCATAGTATGGATTTACTTTATTGAAGGTTCATCAGCAGTGTTTCTTTCCTCTTGCCATACACATGTAGCAAATTACTCATGAGAGGAAAAGCTTTAAGGCAAATGATTTTTTTTTCCACTGGTTTTGATTACATGACTTAATCCATTGGCTCCAGTAGCTGCTTATTTGAGATTTTAGCTGAAACCATGTTATCTAATTAAGCAGCAAGCCTTAGCTGGAAGGGTAACAACAGTAGCTAAGGCTTTAGGAAATACAGGCTGCAGCACTGGATGTGTAGCAGAGGCATTTTGGACTTTTTATCTTTTATTTGCGTCTGTTATAATCTTGGAATGGTGGAGATAGATACAGAGGGTGCAGATAAATGGGTTAAAGCTGGTTACATCTGTGTGGTCATAGGTAAGATGGCAGATTTTGCTGTGGCTGGGAGGTTGGCCCAATAACATATTATTCCATATATGATGAGCCTATGTCTTATGTAACCTTTCCCTGGACTTGAGGAGGGTTAGATTCTACAAAATCTCTAGAATGATACTGAGTTTATACTAGTGAGTAGGAGGAAAGAGGATGAATGTGACTGGAGATTGCTCAGCCTTCTGTGCATTTGTGTAGAGTCAGGAAGAGGTGTGAGATGCTCCCAGTCCAGCTTGATGGTGTTGCTGCACTATGATTTACTAAGCTAAACCATGGAAATTGAAGGAAAGTGGTGAATTGAAGTCGTTTCTGTTTAGTTCTGTTTCATCAAAGGTTTGGCAAATATAAGAAAGAAAGAAAGAATAAAAGCTCTGGAGAATGGTGGTTTGAAATGCAATGCCTTAAGAAATGCATTTCTGTGTCAGCTGAATGAGTCTCAGCTTTGTCCTTGCTCCCATGTGATTTGCAAAGAGCATTTTGACTTCATTTGTGGAGTGAGTGTCTGCCCAGCCTGGGAGGGGCTGATAGCACTGAGGGACACCACACTGGTGGCTGCATCAGCTGCCATCTCCTGGTTCTCCTCTGCAGCTCACCTATCCCACCTGTCCTGATCCTCACCTTCATCCAAGTCCCCTTCTCCCTTCCAGTCAGTAATATATTGTAATACAGCATGATTGTACTAAAGGTACCCAGGGTGGGCTGTGAATTCTGGGTCTGCTTACTTGTTATTCTGCATGGAAATGACTCAGAGCCTGCTCATGAACTTACATCTCATGAGGAATCCCTCAAACTTCTTCCCTTAGAAAGTCCAGGGGGAGAAGCAGTATCTTAGGACATGCAGACAGTCTGACATCATGGTGTCAGGCAAAGAGGAGACTTAGTGGTTTTCCTGGGTCCAAGATATCTCACAGCTATCAGCAAGGGAAAGTTTTGGTCCCCTGGTAGATGTTTGTCTTGGACTTCATAGATGGTGGAAATCAGCAATACAATTCATATTCTTATGTTCCTTTTGGAAGGACAGAAAGAGTGTGCTGAAGACCCTTTTTCATTTCTTCCTCATTTGTCTTTGTTTAGGAAATGGGATAAATATTCATGAACAGTCATCATCTCATGTTGTCGACATCCTCTAAGCACATGATTTCAGATGGAAAATTAAATTAAGGGAATAATAAAAAAAAGAGGCTCTTTTGTAATCCCAACAAATGCCCCAAAGAGGAGGCCTTGACAAAGCTTCAAAGAGTCAATACCTATGACCCAAATGCCTATTCTGTCCTTAGGCAGACATGGATCTCGTGTGCTAAAATCCTCATGTGCTGGAGATGATTTATCTCAATGTTGTTGCTGTAATTCAAACCCCTTCTTCTTCCACCTACAGCTCATGGAGAATAAACTATTCCATTTCTCTGTGGTAAAAGCAGTCTCCTACACTGTCAGCTCTGCCACGGGCACAATCCACTGAACATGGATCCTTACCAATGGACTTCTGTTCCAGTATTATTATCTTTGGCATGCACCTTAAACAGAATTAATAAGTCTGTTGAAACTGTAGACTACCAAAAAAAGTATATTGTGTAGGAACAAAGCCCGTAAGATTCAGGGTTTGAAATCAGTTCAGTGAGGGATGGGGCACAGGTCAACATCTGCATGCTACTCAGTGTGCTACTCTTAATTTAGTGATGAGGATTGGCCAGCAGCTATTAAGTACAGAAATCTTGTTTTCTTTTCACCCAGCTGTTTCACATCCTCGCTGTGTACAGCTACTCTGCATTGTTTTGCTTTTACAGATTGGCAAAACTGACGTGGTTCAGCAGTGAATCACAGAAAGTTTGTAGCTGCCAATTGCAGAGACAAGAGCAGCCTGCAATAAAACTCAGCTCCCGGGAAGCACCACTGCCTCAAAGCTGTGTCTTTGTGTGATTGCTGCTACTCACAAATAATGGCACTTCAGGGGCTTGTGGCACAGCCCTGCAGCTGCCATTGGAGGTCAGGACATTTGGAATAAAACCCAGGGACTTTCAGACCATGAGACACTCATCTCCTGGTTATCAAAGAGTTGTTGTTCTCCCATCAACAGATCCACAGGTTGATGCATTTCTCAGTTAGGAACATTAATTGCAAACTCATTAGGAAAACTTTGTTTATAAACATGAATCAGTATCGCATATACATAAGTATATAAATATATACACACACATAGACACAGTCCTTTTCTCCTTTAGATAGCTCTTAGTTTCCAGACTAAGTTAATTACCTGTCAGATACATAATTCATGGGGGTTTTCTTCTAAATTAGAATAGTTCACATGTGCCCTCTTTGATACCATTGCAAAATTGATTCAGACAAGTACTTGGCACTGTGTTTCCTACACAGCAGCATTTGCAGAAGCTGTAGTCCTGCCAGGATCAGGTTATTATAACTAAGGAAAAAAAAGGGTGAGGGAAGAAAATGAAGTGTCTGCTTCTGCAGAGTGGCCTGCTATTAAATTGTTACAAGGCATACAGAGAGATTTTGACCAAGAGTGAACAGAACATGATCTGAGAGAGCACCTAGGCACCATTTTTCTCATTATTCTGAGGCATCTGCCAGGAATTTTTTGGTTTTGTTTCTTTGGGGTTTTTTTGGTGTAGTTTCTTCTTTCTTGGAGTCAGTTCATTGAAGCAGTGGATAAGATTATATTTTATTTATTTCCTCTTTTGACATTGAGCATTGACTCCATAAGGGTCCAGTCAGTGACAAGTCCTGTTTGTGGGTGGGAATAAGCAGGTGGTGTAGAAAGGGATGCAGTTCTTAAAGTGGTGGTGAGCAGTTCATTGGGGGTCACAGCCTGCCTCAGTAATTCCCTTTTGGACAGCATGTTAAGATTAACGTAGCTGTGTTGCTTTGGGTACCTAAAGCCAAGCTCAAGGGCCTTCAGGCCACTTTCAGTTATGTCATGTAGACATGTTTTGCCTCCATTTATATTGTGTCATGTGGAGAGCCAGAAATGAAGTTTTTCCAAATAAAATGTTTCTGGGAAATGGGGGAGAAGGAATCGGACGAGATTAGCTCTGCGGAGAAGTTCAAGACAAAGCCAAGGGACTTTTGTTCTGCTGTTTATTAGTTTTGAGCTCAGCAGTCACATTCCTGTTGAACAGCCACCCAAAGAGCTGGCTTTCCCCACAGCACTGGGACGTGACCCCCAACACAGCCTGCAGCTCATGTCTGCTCTTTTTAGTATGTCTTTTTTAACAGAAGTTCCTGATTTTATGAGTGCTGTGTGCTTGGCAGGAGAGCAGTGAGAGATTTGCACTGCTGGAAAGTATTACAGAAGTTTTGAGGTATTTCAAGGCAAATTAATCCATATCTCATTAAAGACAAAAGCATTACGTGTCCTGTCTAGACAACTGAGAGATTAGAAACTGGAATGCTACTGCATTTCAAATTAAGGTCGTAGTTTCCATAAAACAATATTCCATTCTGTGTAATTCTGCCTTTTTTTGTAGGATATAAAACAGGTTTTGTGCTTCTTTTTTTTTTTCCTTACTACTCAGCAGTTTTTGCCATCTGCTGCAGTAATGGAGAGCAGCCCTTGCAGAAATTGAAACAAAACCTAGAAAGGGATTTGTAAACACAGAAATGTTAACTCTTAGAAGGACTCATTGCTGAGAGATGTCAGGCTGGAATTTTTGTCTCACGGGTGCACTCGGGTGAGCTCTGGCTCTGTTTGGGAAGGATCTGTAGCTGTGGTTTGTGGAGGCTAACACTGAGTTTTACCCAAGTTACAGGTTTTTGAAAAGGGAATTGCTTTGTGTGAGGAGTTTTTAGTAAACATGTAAAGGGACTTTTGCTCAGAGAAGCTTTTGGAGCATGGTTGTCCCAAAATACAGTGAGAGGTTCTCCCGTGCATTTCCAAGGTTATCGCTAAAACTCATTTTCTGATTGTCACACCAGTTGCTCTAGTGGCATTGTTTCCTGTGCTTTGTTTCTGCTGGAGGAACTTCCTCACCTCTCCAAAATCATTGATTTTTGCCTCTCTACTTTGTGGCTTGGGAACATGGAGTGCATAGAGGGTTAGGAATGAACACTTTGGAAGCGCTGTTCTGGCTTACCAGCTGTGCAGAAAACAATCCTGCCTCTCCCCTCAGCTCCTGCAGAAGTTTATAGGCAAAAACTTTACCTGGATCACAATAAGCCAGCAAACTGGGCCATGTAGATTACACAAGGAGGGGAAAAGGGGTTTTCTTGCTTGAATCTCACTGTTCCCATGCCAGAGAGCCACAGAAAAGTTTTATATTAAGTCAAGGCTGTGCCTTTCTCTGCTTTCTTGGTTTCTAAACTAAAGAGTAAAGATCCCGGGAGAGGAAGTCTCACTCAAGACAGTCCCTGACAAATATTGGCTGAAGATATGAGTAGTGAAGATAGAGTTTGGTTTAAAGTTATCTTTGAAGAAGAATTTCCTGAGAATGTGGAGGCAGGGTGAGCGTGAGTGGGGAGAGGGAATGGATAAATCAAATGCCAGTTGTGAGTCTGAAATCAATGAGTCCATTTTGAAGGTTAGACATGATCAGAATTATTTTTTAGTCTACAGTTGGGGTTTTAATTAAGGGTTAAGGGGAAAAAGAACAAAGCAAAATGAGTGTTATTTCAGTACATACTGTAAAACAGCATTAAAAGCACTGCCATAGTGAGGTACAGAAACCAGATGAGCACTGCCAAAGACAGTGGGTTTCTGTATGAAAGCTGGTGAGCTCTGGCCTTGTTGTTCTGCTTCCATAACTTGAAATGAGAAATGCTTTGCCTGTCCCTGTTTGTCCTCCTCAGTGTGCTGTCTGGGCAGAGGGAGATGTGAATCCCATCCATCCAGGGTGGGATGGATGCATCCAGCAGCCAGCACAGCCTGCAGAGCTGCCTGCTGCACCTTCCAGCCCAGGGCAGGCTGTGGGCTGCAGGTTGGCACGTCACACAGAAAGAAAACTCTTCTCTTTTGTGCCCTCCCATGTGTGTGCAAAGGCCTGAGGGAAAGTGCTGCTGTCAAAGCTTGTCCCACCAGCTCTGACCTGCACAGTCCTGCCCCAGCTGTTCAGTGTCTGGGAGCTGCCACGTTCAGCTACTACTGACATCACTCTTTAGCATCACACTGCTTTATTTTCAAATAAAATGGACACTGAACATTCTTTAGGAAAGCAATAAGCTTTGACATAATCTACCAAAGACAAGAAACCTGAAGTTTCTTTCAGCAGCAGTTGTTTCAGCAGACCTAGGAACCTTTTCCATGATTTTTTTTTTTTTTGTGATTGATTTTTTTTTGGTTTTTTTTTTTCCCCTGTTGGTTTTGGAACAGATCCTAATATCCAAATAGCATCCAGGTGCTGCAGGATATTCACTGCAGAGCACAATATTATAGTAAGAGTCCACAGGATGCTGAGTGTGTACAGGTACATGGCATGGCATTCTCCATCCTGGCCTCTGTTGTAGATGGGTCCCAGTACACCCTTTAACAAACAGGCAGTGCTGCTTTCACTCTGTATTACTCCCAAACAGCCTGTTCCTTTGGCACAGCATTAACTGTTGTCACAGCAAAATGGATTTCAGAGAGATGTACATCATTATCAGTGTGGCTAATTCTGTCTGTGAGTTATCTGCCCAACTTGTGTGTTCTGCTGCACGTCAGAAGCCAGCACTCCCTCTGCTCAGTTTACCCAGTTGCTCCTGCATTGAGAAAATATTCTGAGAAATAGTTTAGTTTGCACAATTCCAGGAAAAAATAGATTGTTCAGAATCTGCTGCAGGTGATGAAGGTGTTCAGATTTGCTCCTTGTCCAGCAACTGTTCTATCTAAAGATAGCTGAATTAAAGGGGTCTGTTGCCTCACTCCATATGGAAAAATAAATAAGTAATTAAATATGTGGTTACACATCTGCATGTAAGCACAACTGAGTTCTGCATTAACTGTGGATGTCTGGGTGAGGTAAATTGGTGTGGAGTGTGGCACACAATTTCACAGAGCACATATGAAGGGAAGTCTTTCCTATGCCAGGAAAGAAAACCACAAAGGGATTTTTTTTCCCTGACTGGAAACCCTCATAAAACAAAATGTCTGAACTGGTGGGACACAATTCAGTAAGAGGAAAAAGTTTTTTGGTGTGGGACTCATTAATTCAGGAGAAAGCAGCAACTGGAGAATTGCAGCTTTGGTGTTAGGTGGTTTTAGAGCTAGAGAGAGTTATTCCATGAGCTTAAAGCACTCATGGCAAGATTTCTCCTTTGTGAAGAAGGACAGTTGGAAAACTGACTACAGTGAGACCTGGCTGTTTGCCTGGAAGGGGATGGAACAGGAGTGAAACAGTATAGTCTCTTCTGGATATGGTTTATACAGGGCATCCATAAAAGCAGCTGACAAAGCTACAAACAGAAAGTTGGCCTAGAAAAGCATAGCTGCTGAAGAGAAGAGGCTGGCTGCTCACTTGGAGCTACAAAACCTCCAACATACTGCAGAACTTCTGGATATTTGGATTTTGATCCACCTGATTATGTAGCAACAGAAAAGGAAAAAAAAAAAAAGCAGAACAAACACAGTACTGGGATAATGGAGTTGAAAAACATTGTAATAATTTATAGCAGCCTGGGCCTGGTGACACTAATTCCTTAATTCAGCTAAAATGACCTTTTCTGAATTATAAACACATAACCTGAATGCCGAGTTGTGGACTTGAAAAGAGCCAAGCCCCAGACTGTGTTTAGCTTCTGTTCTGTGTTCTGAGTAATCAAACTGTTGGGAATCATCTGGGGTGGCCAGGATGGGTAACTTAGACAAAGCTGGTTCCTGCAGGGCAGCCTTGCCTCACACAGGGCAGGAACCCCACCAAAGGCTGGATCTGGAAGAGATCTGAAGAAAATGAGAAGCTTAGTGGGAGCTTTCAATAGAGGTTGCACAGAGGATCTGATCCAGCAAGTGAGAATAGTGTCTGCCAAAGAGCAGTCAAGTGCTTACTTCAGAGAATTCAGGGATTTTTGCGTAATCCCTTTTCCTTTTTTCCTTTTTTCTTTCCACTAACAATGGTACAAACCAGTGCTGGAGTACAAGTAACTCAAGAGTGTTGCTGTTCTTCTGTTGACTTCATTGTTTCCAGCCTGGGGAAAAAAAAAAAATTAGGGAAGAGGGTTATTCACACAATTTTTGAGAGGTAACCATTAGATGGGAAAACACCTCCTGTCTTGGCTCCCAAATAAGAAATATAATCAATGAAGAACTTCTGGTATTTCAAGGAGAGGCATGAATTTTGGTAAATCATACTTTTATCCTTTCCTCCAGGAGTGTATCATTGATGAAGACTGTGAACCAGGGAAATATTGCCAGTTCTCCACCTTGGAATACAAATGTCAGCTCTGCAAGCCCCAGCACACAGTAAGTCCTGAATGAGATGGGGTTTCATGTGATCTTTAGAAACTCAGTAAGTTATTGTTGCTAATGTCAGCAAGTCAAAACTGACAGAAAAGAAGCTGCAAAATTTTCTGCATGAGGGTAAAAAAATTTTCATGTTAACATGTGGTTAAATAAAAAAAAATCAAGATTGGAATGGCCCAACATTACCCCCCTCCCCACCTTTTCTTTTGAGTTCTCAGCTAGAAACTGAGAACTGAAGGCTAAAGAAAGTGAAAACTGGATCATAGCTACTCTTGTGTTGTAAAGTGAGCTCAGAAGAAGGTGGGATCAATTCCCTGACCTAGAACCTCGACAGTTACAGAGCATTTTTCTGCTTAATTAGCAGGTCTTAGTAGTGCCAATGTACTCCTTGCTCTGTGTTAAGCACTGCCTGTGGCACCCACTGGAAAAGAAATACAGGTTTTGTGTGGCTGCCCAGATGGGGCTTTACACAGACAGAAAAAAGCTGCTGAAATGCTGGCCTGCGAGGACTCTTTAAGGTTGTTAATCAAACTACCTAAAAAAGGAAACAAAGTGACACAAGTGGCTTTTATTGGGTTGATTTCTTTGGTGTGTGTAGTTGAAACACTGGGGCAATTGTCATATGAAGCAACCTTTAGCTAGAGATTTGCATTTCTGATTTGCAAAGAGATTTTTTTCAGAGAGATTTTTTCAAAGGTTCTTGGTTGCCAGTGAGGTCTGGTTCTTATTACAACTGAAAAATGGATTTTAGTGAGACTTTTTTTTCTGCTTTGCTCTTTGAAAACAATTCTTCTGAACAAATTGTAAATTCCTGATTGCATTTGACAATGGGAAAAAATCAGTAATGTTCTCCATTGATGACATTTCATTTATTAATTTTTGTTTCCCTTGATTGCAGAGGAGAGGACCCCAGGGAGAACTTAGAGCAGCATTTCAGTACCTAAAGGGGCGACAAGAGAGCTGGAGAGGGACATTTTACAAGTGCGTGTAGGGACAGGATAAGGGGGACTGGCTTTAAATTGAAAGAGAGTAGGGTTAGATGGGATATTGGGAAGGAATTGTTCCCTGGCAGGGTGGGCAGGCTGTGGCACAGGGTGCCCAGAGAAGCTGTGGCTGCCCCTGGATCCCTGGCAGTGCCCAAGGCTGGGTTGGATGGAGTGCTGCTACTCTCCTATGGAGGTTCCTGGCAATAGTTCTGTGTGTGCTTCATTGGAGAAATTAAGCAGTTCTACTTAAACAGTGGGAATATGACAGGTATTTAAAGTACACATGGTTGTCTTCAGGCCCAGGGCACGATTCTGAGTGTAGCTGTGTGTGATAATGTGCACTGAGTGCTGAAGTGCCATTTTTGTCCCGTGCCTTTGCCCTTGGCAGCCCTGCTCACGGGATGTGGAGTGCTGTGGGGAGCAGCTCTGCGTGTGGGGCCAGTGCAGGAGATCCACCTCCAGAGGGGAGAACGGCACCATCTGTGAGAACCAGCACGACTGCAGCCCCGGGACCTGCTGCGCTTTCCACAAAGGTGCACAGGCCTTTATTATTCATCTCAGCGTGCAGGAGCGTTGATGTTTGGCTCTTTTTAGCCCAGAGGAAGTGGTTAAATCACTACAGAATCAGCAGGTTGTTCTTCCTTAGCCTGTGGAATGCACTAGGTTAACTCCATTAGAAAACTTTGATAGAATTAGCAGTAAGGAACAGCCTGATGGGGTGCATGCATGCTGGTGAAAGCAAAGCCTGTTGCATACCAGAGATGAGAACAGCAGCAGAAGCACAAAAATGTACATTTCTAAAGGGGTGTTTTAGGCATTTAAAAACAGCAGAGCTCTATGTCAAATTTACACAAATTTACACAAATTTACACAAATTTACACAAATTTACTCAAATTTACACACAATAGAACAAAAATGAGAAAATTACAAATGTGCAGAAGAAATTAATGAGCTGGCTGAAAGTGGCTTCTCCTTCCTCCCAGCAAGCAGCCCATCAGAATCAGACTGCAGATGCATTTCATACTCCGAGTTTCATGTGAGCCTGGCAGGACATCACACCATGCAGTGGTGACCAGGCAGCCAAGGGACACAGAGGAATCATGTCCCAAATTATGATGTCAGTCCACACGGGAATGTGAAACTTGATTTACAGAAGGGAGCACAGAGGAGAAGGTCTCGGGTCTGGAATCAATCCCAAATCCTGTCTGGTTGGGGTCCAGTTTCTTCTACTGTTTTATAGCTCACTGCACTTATCACAGTTCACCTTCTTTTAGCAGTGACAGGACACAATTCCAGCCAGCTCCCTATGCCAGGTACATACTTCCCTAGCTTTTCTCCTTGCTGTGAGCCAGAGCAGACTTTGTACTGATGGCTGGGCCTGTCCCACTCTCAGCCTGCTGGTGGGTCAGGCTGCCAGGGCATTCCAGAAAAACAAAAGAGAAAGCTCCAGCACCATTCATTTAAAAATTAAGAGGATCTGCTCAGCTTCCCTATGTTGATGTTGAGCATTACATAGTGGACCTTCAATGCTAAGTAAGTTTGGTTAGGAAGGAACAAGATATATAGTTATTGAGAAAAATTTATTTATATATATATAAATACTCTTGTTAGAACATAAAATAATGCTATTGATTAATAGCAATGAATTTTTATTTTCTATGGCTCTCTTCTTTAGCAGGGCTTTAGGTTAGGCCTAACCTCAAGGCCTTTCTCCATCACTAGAGTATTGCAAATGATTGTCCTAATAAAGATGTGGTTTTTTATATGAAACTGTAGTAAACTGTGGAGTATTTGCTGCTCAGTATATAATGTTTTGAAGTTTGGAACTGGTTGGTCATGTACATTAAAGCACATGTGTCTGTGCATACACACATATATGTCTTTTGACCAAACCTAGTTTAAAAACTTAGAGTTTGAATTCTTCTCCTATTTCATCCTGCCATATGAGGTGACTGAAGACAAGAGGAGGAACGGAGGTTTTGTAAGAACAGCTGGAAGAGCTGAATTCCAGACTGAGACTGGGAGTTACTGACATCAGGAAACCCAAAGGACACAGCCTTCTTAAATAATTTCTTACACAGGCTGAAGTTCAGCCCTGTGTAGAAACGAGAGTTCCAAGCCCCAGATGCCATCAGACAGCTCTGCCCACAGCAGAATTGATAAAATAAATTAAATGTCTGAGTTGCAGTTCTCGTAACCTCATTAGTTTCTGAACTGTTGCTCTGTATTTGCAGCCTCTGCAAAGAAAAAGAAAAAGATAATAGAGTTTAAGATAGAGAGGTATGTCTCTGTTCAGATTTCAAACCATTAATGCTACTCATTGCAAAGGATTCCCTGTAATGCTAGTTTTCTTGGGATTAGAAGAGTTTGGAATCTTCAAGGGGTGGAGCTCTGCTGTACTGCCTTGACAGCAGTCTCTGAGTCAAGCTGATCTTGCTCATTAAGGATGAACTTCAAATGTCTCACTCCCACCTAGTGGAAAAAACATGGTTATGGCTCCCTAGCACATAAGGGGACTTAAAAAGAGATTGAGCCTGTCTTTTTCTATCTTGCATGCAGAATTAAACATGGGGCCACCCCAGTTTAGCAGACAGCTAAGGACTTCTCTAAAAATGCCTTTCCCTTTGCCTGCAGATCTTCTGTTTCCTGTGTGCACACCCTTACCTGAGGAAGGTGAGCCCTGCCATGATCCTTCCAACAGACTTCTCAACCTCATCACCTGGGACCTGGAGCCCGATGGAGTGCTGGAGCAGTGCCCCTGCGCAAGTGGCTTGAGCTGTCAGCCTCAGAGGTGAGGACCAAAGCTGGGCAAAAAAAAAAAACAAAAACAAAGACCAAAGCAAAACAAGCTGCTTGGAACTTTTGAAGGGTCTATTTCTGTGGTAAATAGCTACAGAACTCGCAGATTCTGCCTCACTAGGAAAGGTTTTGACAGTTTTTCTCATCAGTAATGTTGAAACCTTCTGCTTTGTCCCATACAGATGTGCCTAATTGAGTTTGGCAACACATTAATCCAGTGTGAATTAAGTGTGTAAATTAATGAGGCTGGTACTACTTTTTAATCAGTCAGTGCTACCAGCTGTTGAGATGCACTATTCCAATTTCATTCTCTGCATACAGTCCCTGTCCACCAATTCTCTATGTCAGACTGGGCTTCTGTCAGATTTTTGCTTTAGAATGTAAGATATGGTAAAGGAATTTTAATACAAACTTTTTGTAAGTCACGCTTTTAATATTTGTTTAAAGGAGTTATTTGTATCATCAGCAGTTTCATTGCCAGAAAGTGAGATCAGTTCAGTTTTGCTAAAAGCATTTTTAGAAAACCTACGCTTTCTATGAAATAAACTCTCCAAGTTTTCTCCTACACTTCCAGCATCATATTAACTTCCAACAAGACATCATAGCTGGGATAGAGATGCAGATTAGTATTTCTCTTCTGTGTCCAACTCCTTCTACATCTTTTCATGCTTGAAAAGGAATTGGGTAACATTTTGTTTCATAAATGTCATCTAAAGAAGCAAGCAGAGCTGATCCTATCCTATCAGCACCAAAATTTTTGTTAATGCACTATTAACCTCAGGGAAGGTCTATAAGCAAATGTCAGGTCTAGTAAGAACCAGTTTCAGATGAGGATGCAGAAACACAGAAATTAATTGGGGTGTGAATATAGCTGAACTATCCAGAGTTTTCTTTCTGAATTTGAAGATTCAAGTAACTCTTTTTTGTTACTTGTTTTTTTTTGATGGCCACTGCTCTTGTTTACCAAGATCAAACATTTTGTGCTGTTAGGATCTCTGTATGTGGAAATCACATATATAACCCACTAGCTGTCAAGCATGTAAGAATCAGGTGCTTATGTAGTCAGCTAGGGTAAATCCATTGTGCATCTAACATGTTTTCATGTGGGGAGGGAATGCAGAATTTCATAGACCAGCAGAAGAACACAAAATGATGTGCTATATGACCAGATGTGCCTTCTCCCAACAGCCACAGCCCTACATCTGTGTGTCAGCTGTCTGCCAATGAAACGCAGCACACTGAAAAGGAAGATCCCTTAATCATGGATGAGATGCCCTTTCTCAGCTTGATCCCCCAAGATCTCCTCTCTGATTATGACGAAAGCAGTGTCATCCAGGAAGTGCGTAGAGAGTTAGAAAGCCTGGAGGACCAAGCAGGTTTGAAGCCTGAGCCTGACTCAGCTCAGGAGCTGGTTTTGGGAGATGAAATCTAAAGCCCAAAGCACCAGTTTAGTTAGTTATTTCTAGATTTTTGTTTAGTGTCTTGCTTGTATGAACCCTGAACACACACTGCTGAATAGAAGTGCAATAAACAAGGTCTTCAAGGAGCATCCTTCTCTGTGCACCAAACCTACATGTCCCTGTGGAACTCATGCTGCTGTGGACTTCATTCAGTCCCTGCCTTCAAACCTTCTGCCAAATGGGAACCATAGGAGTGCTCTTCTGGATTTGTACTTTCCTCTTGTATGTCAGAAATAAACTTCTTAGTACTTGTACTCATTAAAAAATACAAGCAAAAATTATTTTAAGTTACTAGAAACTATAGATGTCATCTTTGAGTATGGATGGTCAGACTTGTTTTATTTCTCTAGGGAAAGAACCATCTACTCTGACAGTGTTGCAGTCATAACTTTTAAGGAATTTTTAAAGGATTTTTTTCTTTAGAATTGTTTTGTGTTTTTAATACGCTTCATAGGCATAAATCTGTGCATGTTACAAGATGTGATTATTTTTACCATCTTAAAAGGTCATTGATTTTAAAAGTCAATAGCAAGCTAAGAGTAAAATCTGACCCTCCAAACTCCCCAGCTACCAGCTGTCTCACCAGTTTGCTACCATGGTCCCTCCACTATTAATGGTTTTCTGATAGATTTCACCATCTGTTGTTGCACATGGTAAAACAAGATGTGAGGTCCCAGCCAAGTAACTTTTCATGGTGCTTCTTCCCAAATAATCCCTATTGCTCGTGTCTACTTTGGAACAGCAGAGCACCAGTAACAAGAGCAGGTGTAAGACTGTGCTACCAATCTGCACATCTTTCCCCACTTCTGGTGTATGAAGGCTTTTCAATAAATTCCTTGGGTATCAGAATTAATAATTAATAGCCATTATCATTATAAACAGGGAGAATGATATTCCATTGTAACTGTCTTAGTTTTGGTTTAAGGATTCTACAACCCATTCTCACACCAACACACATACACAGACATCATCTCTGAGATTTTACTGAGTCTACCCTCCTTTTCTATCCCTAATAAAATTATTGTGCTTTAGGCAGCCCCATCTATACAAAGAGAAGGAATTAAGTGGCACTGCAATTTTCCTGTTTAAAAACATATCCATGAGAGCAGTAGCTGCCTGTAAATACTGCCCTCTTAAGGACAGTATTCTCCTTTCAAGTTCTTGGTTCTGGTCTGAAGAGGAATAATGAGGGAATGCCTCTGTGCAATGCCTGCTTCTCAAGCTGCCAGATTCCTCAGCATTTTTAGGTTGCTGTGGGCTAGCATGCAAATAAGAACTGAAGGTTCTGTTATTGAACACCCCTTTCCCTCCAGAGCAGAATTTTGCTGCCAATCATACTTGGAGGTTTCACTGGTGAGAAATTCAGTTCTGGAAAAGGAAACTCACTGAATGTACAGAGGAGCAACAGCCAGGCTATAAACCAGTTCCTCTAACACTGTACATGGAGGGGGGTGTGCACATACACACAAACACACAGCCTCACAATTCCAGCACTGACCTGGGGAAGTCTGTATTTCCATGAAACAATTCCATATTTTTTAAATAAAAACACAGCATTTAATGATTAAAATAACACAACAGAATGAACAAATGTTTTATTGGCATGTTCATTGTTGTAAACAGCATCTGGCATGAAAAGTTTACCAAAATCTTTTGATTGTTATAAATTAGGTGGTTTTTCAAAAAACTATGGAGAATTGTTCTATTGATCTTTATGGACCAAAGCAAAAAATTGCTGTTCCTAGGCTTTGCAATGAAATCATGTTGACTGCATCAGTCTCTGCACCACAGCCTGGACTACCGAGTTCGTACATTGAGGTGTTAAGAGGTTGCCCCAATATTTGACTACATATAGCTATGGAATCAACTCTGGGAAAAAATAAAATGACTTTCAGCAGGTGGAGAAGATGCAAACTTGTAATAGTCTTAAAAACAAAATGTACAAAAAGTAGCAGAACAGAACAAAAACTTCATTAACAAGGGGAAGTACAACCCTAAAGTACCCAGCATCATCAAACATAAAATGAATACAAATTTAAATAGGCAGCTATACTTCCAAATGTACACAATGAATGTTGATATGTGTAAAGAATAGCATGGTAAATAGCTGAACTGCAGTTCTGGTAAATGGATAGGGCAGATTTTATTTACACATCAAACGCAATACACTAGAGCTGCTCATCGGTAACCTATTAAAAACCACTTTACCTTACAACAGCACTTCTGCAAACAAACAACGCCTGCCAGCAGCTTCCTGCAGACACCTCTCAGACCCCGTTTTGTGGAAGAATTTCTAAAACCTGACACTTGCAGCACTCTTAACGCCCAGCCCTTCCCTGCTGCTTTCCTAGAACGAATGTGTTAACATTTACTCCAAACTCTCTGATGAGGTAATGCGTGTATCAGTGAAACAAACAGAGAAAAGGATTCTTTCATGGCCTTTGCACAGCTTTTATTATTAAGCTATGAGTATCCTGTTGGAGGCTAGTTTCACTAGCTACTATGTGCACACTGTCCTCAACAATTTCCACTCGTTTCCCTCCCCACCCACTTTGAGTTCTAATCTTTTATTTGCACATCCCTTTTAGCTTTACAGTACATTTGACTATAGTGCACAACATGATTCCAAGTCCCACAGTGCCCAGCGGGGCCCTGCCTGTGGCCGGCACCGCCCGGCTGTGCTGGTGTCAGCGCTTTACACCTAATGAATGTCCTGCCGTAATGGCACTACACAGTAGTAGTGAACCTTTTGATTGGAAACAAAAAAAATTCCCCAGGGAAAATGCTATAGCAAGTATCAGTCTTGAGTCAAATCTTTATTTGGTGCTCCATCCAGATAAATTTTTAGTGCTTTTTCTTTACGGGGAGAGTAGGTTACTCGGTGTCCAGTTTTCTGGAGTCTGCTGCTTTCTTTTTTCATCAGTTCATTTCTTTGCTCATCTGTTAATTCCATTAATTCTTCAGTTTTATCCCTAAAATGTAAACATATGTTCAAATTCAGATCAATACAGTAACCACAAGTAGACTTCTGCTTATTTTTTGGCTTGGAGCAACTTAGTAAAAACCACAACTAAGCATAATGCTTCTCAGGGATTGCTTTATTCTGCAGGAACAGGCAATGTGTCTAAACCTGCTTTTCCAGCAGAAACATTCAGTTTTCTGCCTGACTACAAACCAGGGCAAGAAACAAGCCCATACTCCACCATCTCTCTTACTCCTATTCTTTACAGACAACCACAGCTCTGCTCTGCTTTTGGTCTCAGTGCCAACAGCTGGAAGCAGTGCATCAGCCAGTCCTTACCAGATGTTCTCCCAAGTCATTTTCATCAGGACCAGCACATCATTAACCAGCTGTTTTTCCCCAGCTCACATGCAATTATGCAAAATGCCACAGCAATGTGTCCATGAGGTTGCCCCACCCACCAAGTTTAAGAGAAATGACAATATTCAAGCTCTCAGTCCCCAACTCCTGCCCCAAGCGACTGCCACCAGCTGATCAACATTTTTCACACTCATAGAACTTTTAGCATAACAGACTTTTAAAAAAGAATCCATAATAATTTCTCAAAGGAATAAACTTGGACAATAAAATCCTTGCTCTCCAAAACCTACAGCAAGACTCTCACTGACTCCACATGGGATATGGTTCTATTTTAAGAAATTAAATCCAAATACACACTCAAGCATAGCAGCTAGCTCTAATTTCAGTGGTTTGGAAGTGAGGATTGAGTAAAAAGGTGCAGTGCTCATTTCTTAACCTTAATTAACATTCAGGCTTTTAGGAAGCTAAGGAGCACAAGTATTTCAGCTGAATGTTTCAAATCTTTTCTTTAAGGTAACAAAGAGTATTTTATATTCCTGTCCATTACATCACCCCACAAATGTTAACCACAGGTGTTTTTGGCATTGTTTATTATACTGTAATGAAATACATACCTATAAAATATTACTGCACCATCATCACAAATGTACAGGGGCCAGACATTCAATGTAGATACTTTCGGATTCCAGTCCAAGTCTTGATGAATCTCTAGTATGGAAATGTCGCAGGGAAAGGTTCCTCTGCCCTGAAAAAATCAATTACTTAGTGAATACAATAAAACTCATAATCACACATCTGTGCCATTAAAAGATAAAAATACATAAAATCTTACTTACCTTTGCAAATTCAATGTTTTCTAAGGGTATTCCACTTATTTCACTTAGCTGTGAAGAGAAATGGTGGATTTAATACTATTCCAAAGCAACATTACACAGTGTCTACATAAAGCCAGTAGCTACCAAATCTAGAAGTCGAATTATCTGCAAGTCCTCCAATGTACAAAATTAAAGTGACAAGTACATGTTCTAAACATTTCTGAAGTTACCAGTGCGTGTCACAAGTGACGCTTGCTGTGACAGCATTTCATCACACTTCTCTTAATACTGAAGAGGAGACAAAAAAAGTTCATAAAAAAATTAATTAATAAAATTCAAGTTCCAAGATACAAAGAGACCAAGTGCCTCATGTTAAACCCCGTGTGATGTGGAAGGTGTTATCCAGTCAACCTGGGAGCAGGCACAGCTGGAAAACATACATGACTAAGACCTACCTCCACACACCTGCACCTCCTACCAGAACTTTAAAAAATAAAATTGCTCCCTGCACATCAATTCTTAAGGCAAGAAAACAAGGGCAGCCAAGTGTTTCTTCAGATACAAGTGAGGAGGAATTCCTGACTGCATGCAAGAACCTGTAGTCATGACTTCATTTCTACCTGAGGAATGCAAGAGAGTGGCCCATAGCTTAACTTGTGTAAAACACAAACCCAGCCTGTGAACTAACACCCCTAATTTATCAATTCTCAGGGTCACTGACACCAGCATTTTTACAGGCCTCAACATCCAAGGTTGGATGTTCCTCACAACTGGGTATTGCCACATATAAATAAACATTTCTCCAAGAGTGGAACCCTGTGATACATTGTATTAACAAAACAGTCTCAACAGGAGACACTCCTGCTCCAGATTTCTGCTGGGATGACACAGTTCTACTTACCTGTTAGAACTTCCTGGCCTTAAGTAAAACCAAACCACACCACAGCCATACTTCTTTCCAACCAAAATATAGTTCAGCCTCCTTGATACAGCAACACCACCCCTCAGCAACAGCTCTCAAATTCAAATATGAGGAGGCTGAAAGGTTTGGTATTTTGGAATAAGAAAACATTAACTTGAAAAACCACCAAGAGGCAAAGCTTAGCTTTTCTTTCATGTGTGTTTTTTGAGGATAATGGACACAGATACTATCAAGCTGCTTAAACTTCAAGATGTCACTCTTTTTGCATGACTTGAACACTTACAGACTAGACCATTATATGAAACTAAGAAGTAAAGTTGATAATTCATGTGGTTTGGTAATGGGATGGGATAGGTTATCAGTTCCTGGGGAAAAATAATCACCACGCATCAAGATTTTTGGAGCTATGACATCCTTGTGCTTCCCACCAGAGAACATCAATAAGGTTCTTGATCATCACAAGAAGCTTGCATCATGTTACACATTTTACCTTCTCTTTTAATTCTTCAACACTGCTGCTTTCTAGTACTACTTCCTGGAAAGAATCTAATTTCATCTCTGATGGCCTCCATCGTCTTGATAAAACAGCAAGTTGTGACATGGATTTCATCTTTTCTACTCCTAGCAAAGAAAGAGAAATTTTTTGTATAAACACTGTAAAATATCCCATTTTAAATTAGGGTTTGTTCATAGCTTAAAAATACTCTAATATGGAAGACTGCCCTAGAGACACATGCACAAATTAAGTAACCCAGTGTGCTGCAAGCAGTTCACTTGTAAAAAAGGGAAGAGGAAAGGACTATGATTTAGTTGAAGTTTTCTGCTATCAGCTCCTATAAACGAATTTTTCATGGGCAGAATTTCCTTGAAACCATAGGGTACAGTATTCCATAATGCCCAGCTCCATTATCCACAGCAGAGCTGTCCACCTAACCAGAGGCTGACTCCAGATCTGCCATCTGCACAACACCTTCCTCAGCTATCTGGAGTTTATTAATGTGCTTCACTTCCTTTACCAAAATCAGCTTTTCCCTTTTAACTTCTAGGTTCTCCCAATCAACTCCACACTTGTTACTGAAATAATCTTTCTACCCACCACCTTCAAGAGTTTTAGTATGTGCTACCTCCAGTCTTTTTGTACCTTGTTCCAGGTTCCAGAGCTGTCTCTGGCTGATGGAGCAACACTGTTTACATTACAGTTAGATAAGCAGAAGTGATATCCAAGGGCTGATTTTATTTTTAATTAGTCTATAATTTTATCATCTAGCATGTAGAACATGTGGCTTAGACATTTACCTAACATTAAATGCTTGTTTTGGATGAAACTGTTGCAGAACACTTGAAAGCCTTGCAATCTATAATCTGTCTGTGAATTAGGTGGGCTGCAGTGTCTAAAGCTGTATCTCCAACACCTACTCACTACAGAAACAGTACAGCAATTATCTGCATCTAATTAAAATTTTAAACTGTAAAGTTTGAACTGCAGTGAGAACTGATACATATGTCCATAGGAATCTGCAGGCTTCCTGGATCTCCCAGGTTCATTTCAAATTTTGATACTTTCATCAGCACGTTCTGTTAAAACTGAAAGCACCAGAATTGAACACAGCTGCCAAAATACTTGACTAACAGCTAAGTGACACTTCTTAAACCAGGTATGCTGGGAAGAAAATTCCTGAGTGAATGGAATTCATATTTTTTATTGATACAATAACTGCAGTATCTGTTAATCTAGAGGCCAAAGAACGTGGACTACTTTCCTTACCCTTAAATTATGCTTCTGAATTCAGAATCAAAATTATAAGTGTATATGCAAAGGAATGCTTAAAATATGGCATAATTTAAATTATATTTAAGCAGAATTTCAGAAACATTCTGCTCTCTAATATTTGATTCCAAAATTGTTTTGATGAACAGAAGTTTCTGCTCCAAATTCCTTCATTCAGATACTTCCTTCAGAAGTATTTTTCAATCCTGTCTGGAAACTACTAAATGACTGAACTGCTGTGCCAACTTAGTGCATTATGTGTCTGCACGCACGTATTTCAGCTACTTAGTCATCACCAATACTAATTTAAAAATAAATCATTACCATCAAGTATTTCTAAGAAGACTTCCCAGTTGCTGGAAATATTGATATCCTCTTCATAGATATGATAATCCAGAAACACAGTGCCTGGATTCTTCCAGGTTTTCTTTCGTAGGCGAAACCTATAAATACATCACAAAAAACCCCAGTAAGTTTCTATCTGCTCATGAACACTTAGCACTGCCAGAGATCAAAACTGAGTATTTTCTGACAAAATTGAAATACTACAACTCATTGATTCAAGGCTTGGTGAAGTTTAGCGGGAAGAAGTTCAATGTTTGGGAACTGTCCCGACAGCAGGGTGTCACTGCTGTCTTAGTGCTAAATCGTTCATAAACACAAGGGAAAGAAGTCTGTATTCCACTTGTTCAATGCAGGAAATATGTAGAGATTTAAAGGAAGAAAACCATTTCCTATTTAGGGATTACCAAATTATGGTAAAGGGCAGACAGCCCAGATCAGTGCTGTACGCATATACACGATGATGCTGCACAAGCAGTTTGCTGCAGTGATCTATGCTGGGCTTGCATGTAGAGAGCAGTTGGCTCTTTTAAGAATTTATTTACTTAATGTTCCCCTTCCTGAAGGAAATAATCATTGGAGAGATCTTAAGCTGCAGACATATTGCACACAGGCAATTCTATGTCAATATTATTCCCTACAGAATTCATTCTGCATGAGATGAAAGCCAAGAATTGCTGAATTAGTGTTTATATTTACAAACTGATCTGAAGACCAGAGCAATTTATTTCTGCTTCTTTCATTACTTTCTTTCTCCACAAGAGGAAAGAAATCCCAAAACACATTTTAAAATTATATTTAATCAGGTTTACCTGTCAATTGTCAAGTCTAGGCCACATTGTTCTCGAAGCTGAGGAAGCAGCTCCTCTTTGGACTGTCGGACAGTCATTCCTTTAGCAAAAACTGCATCTAGAAGAAACTTGCATGGCTGTGAACATAAATAAAAAGAGATTAAAGACAAAATCCTTTTGAACATAAAACAGTATGTCTGTTTATGCTTTGTGACCAGTCCCATCCACCTGGCTAAAAGATCAGTAGAAGGTTTCTCATTAACAAGGTAGGCAATGAATTCATTAAAAGAGGGCGTAACTAATTTGTGTAGCAGCAGCCCTTTGGCAGGACACTCCAACCCTCTGAGTGCCTGTGTAGAAATTCTGCCTTTGCTGTGCTGCTGCTACCATTACATTCACATTCCATAAAACGGTAAAGGAGCTTTCAAATTAAATAAGCCACATAATCATAAAATGCCACTTACTTGGCTTTCGTGGATCACACACAGCTCCATGACTCCATGGAAGCTGCTTTAAAACTTATCTTATTCCCTGCTCTAGCAGTTCAGCTTAGTCTCTTACCTGTTACTATACATTTTCTGCAGTTTTGTCCAAAAAATAAAATCAAAGTGCATACAAAGTCAACTTCTAAAGACTGCAATCTATCCAGTCTACAGTCTATATAACCACTTCTGTATTTTTCATGTCCCAGAAGATGTAACAAGCTTATGAGCTGCTTTACTGCAAAAGAGGCACTTTTGTTTCAGGCTTGCCTTATGCAGAGGGGACCATTACCCAGATAACCCCCCTGACAAGCACTATCTGCAGCACATGAATGGGATGAATTAGATCAGTTCAGCATCACTGAAAACCACTGCCACAAGCAAACACAGTTTCTTATTTGGAGAGAATGCTACGAGACTGTCATGCATTTAAGGGAAACAAAGAAACAATTCATTTGTCCTCCATTTACATTACAGAAATAAAGACACTTAAGAGATAGCATAAATCACATTCCAATCGCTTATTGGAACAGAAATAATCTCAAACTTCCTTTCTAAATCCTTTCTAAATCCCTTGCAGGGAAATGTGAAAAACAGAAGGAGTTTCATTTTTTTCCAAGATTTCAAGGCAAAACCTTGGCCAAGGCACATATTAATATTTTCATGAATCAGTCTTGAAATATTCGATGCCTTACCTCAGGCTCATTTACCAAGAGCTGATAGACTTTAACTCTGTATTCACCCTTCTTAAGGGCTCTTCCAAGTCTAATAGTTATCTAGAAGGCAAAAGGAGTATCTGTTAGAACTGGTATCAAAATAATGATGAATTGTATTTCGTAACATGCTACCAACACCAAAATAATTATTTCACCTGTTGTAAGTTAACTTTATCTATATTGTACCAATATACTTTCAATGATTCAAAATAACTTCTAAATAACCTTATTGTCATCAGAAAATGACGAAAGGGTCTCATTCAGCCGAACACTCTCAAACTCTTGATTGCTGGCATAGACTCTAAAGACTTTGAAGTGAGAAGATGGAACTCCAACAAAAGGCTCCAAGTGTTGCTTGAAGGCAGACAGCGTAATTCTTTTATCAACATGCACCATCAGCCCTAAGCAAAAATAAAGATAAAAATGGTATGAAACACCTTGCTACCAAAAAAAGCGTGCTCTCACATACAATTTCCATATATTCAGAGTTAGCACTTCCAGCAAAACAGTACTGAAAAGCCTGAATTATGGTTAATGGCTACATTTACATTTTATCTAAGGATGTTATCATAAAATACAGCAAAGCTTTTAAAGGTTAAGTGTTTATGGGCAGATATTTCTGGGGCACACAGCAGTTCTAAACTGCCCTGGTTTGCATTCAGTGATGTAGAACAGCAAAGCAGTCCCCTGCCTGTTCAGAAAGAAAACAAACAATTCCATGGAGCAACTGCAGATAATCCTCCTACAGATTTCTCTGCCTCATGAGAGAGGGCAGAGAGTTGCTCTGGAGTTGGGACTGGCCAGGGACAGGCCACCCAACCTCTTCTATTCTCCTTCCGGGCTTTCAGCATTAAAAAGGTAAATTCTGTGTCCTGGAAGGCCACAGGGTATCACAATACAAGCTCAAATCGAGATGAAGGGACCTTTTCATGGAGTAATATTGTAATTAAGGAAAAACTGTAGCAACATGAAATTCTGGAATGTAAAGGGAATAGTTTATCTTTAGAAATTGTGTTTCTTCATACAGGTAATTTGTACTACACTACAAACTATGTCATGATTATGTAATGGCATGACACTCTAGAATAAAATATTCAGAATACTGAAGTGAACAAATAAATTGTTTGAATGATACTAAAAATAAATAAAAGCCCCTCAAGATAATAGTTTACACAAGGTACCGTGATAACATCAAAATTACTGCAAACAAGTAGCTCTTGAATCCAACTAGACCACCAAAACAATACAGGGAAAAATGAAAGCAGTTCAGAATTAGCCCCAAAGAAAGACCATTCCAAGCTAAAGGAGTAATTTTATCAAAGCTTTAGCAGATGCAAATCAATTTCTCTGTGACAAATACTTCTTTATCTATTACTATTACAATCGGATTTCTGGATTGATATCAAAGCCTTTGCCTTTTCAAAATATTTACTTACATCCTGCTATTCTTTTATTATTCTGTTAGTTATAAAGCACATGCAGGTACAGAGCACTGTTGAAAGTATTTATTTTTATGACAATTATATACCACTTAGGCTCTTACATTGAACTTGTTTGGACACTTTCATGTCAGCCATATGCCTCACTGTACTCATTGTATTTGAGTTAGTGAATTAAATTGTCAATATCAAGTATATTTGAATTTTCTTTACAGTCAAATGACTAAGGCTTTTCAGGTTTGTTAGTCTAAACAGTAACAGAAATAGGCTGTTTCCAGATAAAGTAAGTGCATTCTGAAACAGGTGAATCATCATGGAACTATGATTCTTCACTGGAAGACAACTCAGCTCGCTCTCCAGGGAACACTATCAATACACGTAAGTAGATGTTCATTTTCTTAGAAATGAAAGAACAAGACACTTTTCAAATATGTAATCACTTATTACAAGATCAAAATTAGGCTAGATTTTTGCTGAACATCATATCCCACTTTCATTAGCTTTGACATTATAATCAAGATTTTCAATACTACCATTAGACCATTTAACACAGCATATGAATTAAGTAGTAGAAACCACAGAATTATTTTAAGGCACTTTAAAAAGAATACATACATTTTTGCCCTTCTCCAGAACCCTCCTCTGCAGTGTAGGGTTCTGATTTAAAGTACATATACTGTGTTTCTCCTCTGCTCTTGCCACTTTCATCATATTCACTGTCTGTTCCAGAATCCTCTTCTGCTGTGTCCCAGGTTTCCTTCTTGCCCTGATTGGCTTTTGATCGCCTGCTACTCGTGATGGAGTGAGAATCCAGTCCATTAGCCAGGGGGAGGGGGGCATTGTCCACGTTGCACAAAGTGTCACTGCTGTGGCTGGAGCTGAGGATATCACTATCCACTGAACTTGTACTCCTGTCATTATTGACATCCGAGTCCGACCGCTCCTCAGACTGCAGATTCTCTGGATCGGAAATCTGAATTTGGTTGTCAAGTTCTCTGTTTTCTGCTGATGCTGAAGAGTCTATTTCATTTAAAGGTGACTCGATGTTTTCAAAATCACTAGCTTCTGTGCTTTTGCTGCTGTCTCCATTATCTCCTTCCTGCTGCTGCTGCTGCTGCAGGGACAAGCTTTTAAGTTTTTCAGTGCTTTCTTCCAAAATTGCCTCTACAGATTTCATATTACCTACAGGTCCTTTTACTCTTTCACAAGGTTCATCCAAGTTGCCTGCACCCCCACCAGACTTCTGATAAAGCGCCCGTCTGAACTGAGATCCAGGAGCTTGCTCTGGTAATGAAACGTACAGTCTGATCGTGTTGGCATGGCGATCCAAAAGTTTCCATAGCTGAGAGTCTGTGTATGTCACATCATGGTCCAAAGACTCTGAGCTTTCAATGAACACCTGAACAGGAAAGAAGTGTTCTATCATGTAGTGTTATTTTAAATAAATGCAACATCAGCAAGCACAGGGTTGAGCAACATTAGAAATAATGCCATCAAGAAACATCACCTTTTATCAAAATGTTAAAATACATGCTTAGAAAAAGATAGACCGAGGAGTCTGTAGTATACTAATGATTTCACTTTTCCTTGTTTTCATAGCCATGTTAAGACTGGAGTGAACTGTAAGCAGGCTGACCAGCTGCAGGAAACACATTCAGAAGTGGATTCATAAATCACTCCATGTGCACCCTTCACATGTGCACAGCACTGTTATGGTAGAAATGAGCCCCACCACTGCAGCACACTGTGCCTTTATTTTCTAGTACAGTGTCATAAGGAAGTTTTAAGCAAATTAAATGCCTCTCTTCCCTTTGTCAAAGGGCTCCATGTCGTAGCAACATTGACTGCAAAAGCCTTCTAAGTAACTGAGTAACAACTCAGTGCCATTGTTCTGCTCAGCTGTTAGCCATCAAAGCCTTCCTTAATGTTTCTTCATCAAGAAGATTTAACACTGAGCTTCTACTTCAGAGACAGAGGCAAAATGTGCTAAAAGATGGGTCATTTCTACTGCAGAAAAAAGGGCAATATACACATTTAAAACATTAAAGTTATTTGAGTACTAAGTTACTCTTTTTCTGAATGCATTACACATTATTGGAAATATTTATTAAAAGTCTCTTATGAAAAAATAATCTTCATAGGGGGAATCTTCATAGCAAAAACTACTGAATTTAAAATAGAAAAACCACCGAAACTTGCTTTTAGTTTTGATATTTGTTTTTTAAGAAGTTTAATAATACTGAGAGAAGGTACAGTTTTTCAGGTGGTTTAGCAAACACATCCCAGCAGGCTTCATAGCAATATTTCAATCTTTGTTCCCTAAGAATGCTTGACTTTTAACAGTCTTCATTGCAAAGCCGTTAAGCTCAGCATCATCTGAACCAGAGTAACGGCCAGATGTCTGATTCTCAATCCATTCTCTTCTATGTACACTTGGTTTCATACATAGCCTAGAGTTTTCATCAGCACCACTGTGTTACTGTACAGCACCACTGTACCATCAGCACCACATCCACTACCAATTCCACACATACATCCATGCCTTTTACAACACCACAGGTAAACACAAACACAAGGAATGAACAATTTAAAAAGCAGAGCACGTACCTTGTTGCTCCTAAAAAAGCCTTCAGCTTTCAGTGTTTTGCTGGACACGTTCAGCAGACGCAGGTCATTGTAGCACCGCTCCAACACTACCCGCATGGTTTCTGCGGGCAGGTGTGTGGCCTAAAACAGGACATGGACAGGGAGATAACACGTGCATCACACATACCTTCAAAACTGAAAAAAGTGCCTTATTTCTGGGATTATTCACAGGGAAAGGAGCAGGTTTGTTTATCAACGTCGAAACTGCAGAAGAGAACACGGGGAGGGGGGAACCTCCCAAACCTGTTCCCAGTGCCTTTCCTCCACCCTTTAATATGTAGCAAGTGTCAGTTTTTCCAAAAGGTCAGATGCATAAAATGGCCTAGCTTTACAGAGAGCTGGAAAATAATTTATGACAATGGTCTTATCTTTAATGTATGAACCAACTGAAAATTAAAAATATTCTTGAACAACATGTTTTACACAGTGTTCACTTAATTCTTAGGCTGAACTCAAATTTCTGGAATCATATTTTATAACAAATATTATGAAGTTACACCAGCTACTGAATTCCTTTACACAGAAATGAGCAAACGCAATCTCTGTCTTCCAATGCAATGGAAGCAGTAAGGTCCCTTTGGTTTAAACCCATATAAAAATCAATTTGCATCTTAGTAACAAGTGGTTGCTGGGATGAAAAGGAGAGATTGTACAAAGAACGTGGACAGGTTTGGATGTTAGATGTCAAATACTAAAGCTAAGGGGGGAAGTTACACTTTGGCTCAGTTGTATGGTAACAGTTCATAGTTATGTCACCAGCTGGACCCTCAGTGAGGATGTTAAAGATACTAACTCCAGATGGAAGCAAGAAGCAGCCTGCTGCTTTCAGCAGGAGTGAGCAGGTGGACAAACTCAACCATAGCATCTAACTGAACCCTGCTAGACAGGACTCACAGCATGATCTGCAAAAGGTGCATGCTCTCATTTTAGGTATGTAAATTATGACACATTTCACAGTCACAATGAATGAAAACTCTTTAATACAAGTCCATAAGGACTGCATATTACCTTTGAAATTAGCTGTTTAAACTCTGAAACTGTTTGATTCAAATAAGCTCGCACACTTATTGGAGGAGCAACAGATTCAGTCTTCAGGTCAACTACGTGAACCTTTACCATGACCTCTGCAGGGAGGAGAAAAAAGAAAACAAAGTCACAAATATACACGGAAAATTCAACAGACAAAGAAAACACACGTATGCTTGTCTGATGTAATAATTAAGAGGTTGCATTATATACAAACAGTAACAACTTGAAAAGCAGTCAAATTTCACAATTACCCTTTCTGATCAAATTTAATGCCAAAAAAGAAAAACTTTCCAGTTTGACAAATTTTAGTATACTTTAGACCTACTTCAACTAGAAGCAAGTCAGCAGCACAGTACATCATGCAGTTCTGAATATTGACTGTAAAATTAAGGTTTTCTTCTTTCAACACTTCATACTGAAGCTGTTTTACAGCTCTGTGCTTGCGCCATCACACAATATAGGTAAGGACAGACGAAAAGCATATATGTAATTACATGTCTTACCACCAGGTTTATAGCACTGGAAAATCTGGTCAGGCCTTCTTGTTTCCAACAGTAAGTCAAACATGTAGGTTGACTTGACACCTCCAAGTAACAAACCCATTGGGGTATCCTCTTCTCCTTCATATGAGCGCTCCAAGTAGTCATGGAACTCATCGTATTTGACAAGGCGACAGCAGTTCAAGGGAACAGCCTCTTCTAAATCCATTAACTACAATGTGCACACACAGAACCCCCCAAACATTAGTAACATTAGCTTAGTTGTGAGCTTAGTTCTTAACTTGCAAGCTGGAAGTACCTCACAGTGTGTACATCCAGGAATCCCTTGAATTCACAATTCAATTTGGTTTTAGAAAACACATCACAGCTATTTTATACACATGCAATATACACATGTTTCCAAATTCAAATAGAAGCCTGCATGAAAATGCAGAAAAGAGGGAATTTTGAAAAGTATATACAGAGGCACATGAAGACAGGTTCCGGAAGTATTTTCAGAGGAATACACTGGCTATCACCAGATGGCATCTTAGAGGCCTGATGGAGTCAAATCCACTAATTACTCTCTGTGCAACTCAAGGAGATGTTAGCACATCCCAAATCTACAAATGCCTTGCTGGTGCTCTCCTAGCCAAAAACATATATGGCAAGAACCAAAGAGTACAAGTAGGTGAGCAAGAATTTGTCTGCAGCTCCCACCTATTTGAGGAAGGTAGACATCAACAGATGCCTCCTGTTTCTGAATTAGCTACCCAGGAAGATTCTTAAGAACTCTGTTATAAAGTATCTAATAAAGGTTTTTACTGCAACACGAATAAAAGTGTTGAGAATTCTTTCAATTTGCAGAGGCTATGGTGAGTCTAACAGCACCTCTCACGGTCTGATTTTAAAATAAGGGTATGCCAGATCATACTGCCTTTTACAAGGGCAGGCTGCATCACTCCAATCAGCAATCAGCTGACAGCTACTAGCAGAAACTTAGTCAATAATGGCAAATTAGAACAGCTTTAAAAAAAAAAGAACAAAAAAACCCATTGTAGAGAACTTCCCAAAAACCAGCCCCCAAAACCACCCCCCCAAAAAACCCCACAGCTAAGACCTCTCAAACACTCCCACAGTATTACAAATTTAAAATCTGAAGACACAAAGCAGAAAACACTGCATCAAGCAATTTAACTATCCTGTTACACATGGCATACCTTGTAAGCTATTTCCACAGCTTCCTTCAGTGTTCTGTCCTTATGGACTTCCAATTTATTCTCCATCATTATTTGCTTTGTAGGATGCATGCAGAATAATTTAATCTATGAAATTCAAAAGGGAGAAAAATGATCATGAAGGCGTTTTCAAATGTCTTTCCATAAGTTGAAAACCCCATATTCAAGCAATCTAATATGAAAGACACCTTTAGCTCTGCTTCAGCTGTGGGGTGGTTTCCTTTCAGCTGGTTACACAACTGCAGACAGAAAATGTCAAAGGCACAAGAGGTATATGTGTGTATCTGAATCTTTCCCCCAGCTAGGGTACAGCTTCTATAACCAGAACATCTTGTAGACACAGGCAGTGAGCAAATGCTCCAAAGCAAAATGCACACATGAATAATGAATGTGAAATTCCTTTTTCACATAGTTACACATTTTGCAATGAGAGAACTTCCTCATACAACAATCACTTGATTCATAGATAGAACAGCTGACTGTCATGCTTGTAAGGCACTGAGGTCCTATTTTTGCTACTATTGAACCTAGGGTTGGAAAAAATTCTACTTTTTCTGCCAAGTAACTATTTAGAATTAGTTTAAGAAAACAACCATTGCACGAAGTCAAGGGTTACAATGCGAAAAGCTTTAGCAGTACAAAACACAATGTGCAGCATTACACATTCTTTGGAAGTAATTTTGCTGAAAATAAGTGATGACAGATTAACTAGTTTTGTTTTGGTTTTACTATCAATTCAAATCCACACGCAATACATGAATTCAACAAAAATGTCTGATGAATACCTCTAACAGATGCCTGCACTATGTACAGGTTTCCAACAGGTGTGCAATTCATTTAAAAGAATTGTTAGTACAAAGATTCATCACAAAGGAGTCCCTGTATTGTAGTAAAAAAATCACTGTTTACTGTAGAAACATTTCACGCTAGCAATGTAGTGTTACTGTGTCCAGCACAAATTCTAACCTTGCATGTGTTGCGTTCAATTTCACGTTGCCTCTTTTCTTGTTCTTCTAATTCTCTCTCTTTCTGTACCAATTGTTTGATGTGCTCTGGATATTCATGTGCCTCAAGAAACTCTGCCAGTAAAAACAAAGCAAGAGTTTAAAAAGGATACAGTTTTTCCACAGCAGGTGTTACATTTCCACCTTTAGGCATTACAGGTACATTTGAGTTTTCTTTCTTGCCTTTTCATCCCATTCTTTTTCTACACAAATTTCCCACTATACCATGCCCTGTTCTCTTTTTCATTATTTAAATGAAACTGAAGCCAGCCTCTTATTCCCCTTGCTTATGTTATCAGCAACACAAGAAAGTGATAGTAGCAAAAGATTCCAGTACCAGAATGCAAAGTTTTGCTGTAGTAAAGAAAAACACTAAAGCTGATGACTGCACTTGATCCTGGTTTTACAATAAATGCAAATACTCTTCTAGAAAGTGAATTAGTTGATAATGAAAATCTCAAGACATTATCTATATTGTGATAAATATTGCACTTCATGCAGATTAGTGGACTTTATGACACTGTTTTACAACAAGAAACAAACCCACAACATGCAACACTTAAGTTTAAAAATACCACCAACTTCTGCAAATACAGCTGTCGAACTTACTTGCATTTCTTGTTGGATCTTTCAGTCTGTATATCAGCATGTAAGCATTTGTGGAGCTGCGGGAAGAGAAAACAGCTGAATTTATCACTCAGAAAACAATACTGGCTTCAGAAGCTGCTCTGGTTTCTTTGTCTTTCACAGGAAAGAGCTATATCATATCTAAGTAACAGACTAACCAAGAAAGATTTTCAAAAATAAATATCACATTATTTTAATGACTTGAAACAGCAGTCAGGGTAGTTCTTACAACTAGCCTCTGCAAATAATTTTAAGGTAAAATGCCAGGCACATGCACCTTTGGCCATTCATTTGATTACACTAAAACACTATCAGAAAGAAAAGGAACATTACAGTACTACTAACCTAGCAAAAGCACTGGAATAATATCCTCTGCTTCCAGAAGATCCTCCATATGTTTTCTTAATATCTTCCTGAGTTATCTAACAGAAAATCGATGTAATGATTATTTGAGAAACTTGCAGTAATCGAGATGCATTTATTCTCACTAGGAAACATGGCATTACACAACACACTGTATTAATAATTACAGTTATAAAAATATTTCTGCTTATTTGCTGACTTTCAAAAACAATTTCAAAGTGATTTGTTTCTCCATTTTACAATGAATGCAAACATACTTTTTTAGTTTTTAAAGTAGGAACTTCTTAGAGAAAAAGATACAGGTTCCTGATTACAGCAGTACCTATGGATGATGCTGGAACACCTCCATCAGCTCAACAGGTTTAACAGCACAGTCTGAGCAGTAACAGGTCTACAACCACTTCTCTAATCAAGAAATGTTCTTCACATGTACAAAAGACAAAATTCTAAATCCAGCTTGGTCTGTACATGAATGAAGGCTTCTTTAAGAACCATCCCGTCATCATTGCCAAGGAGAAATACTCCTTTCCCCACCACAAAAAAAAGCATAGATAAATAAATAAAAAACCTCCAAACCCCGAGAAATCAGTTAAGCTAATGAGTGAAACATATGTATACGACAGGACATTAGGATGAGAGGATGAAATCAAGGAAATACTTGAAATATGTATAATGAAACTGGTTTTATGGGTGTTTAAGTGGAAAACCACAAAACAGAAACTTATCGGTCCATTTATGAGTAGAAAACATATCTAAAAGTACTATTTTTACCTTGCTAACATGCTGATCATTAAAGCTGTACCACTGATCATCACTAAAAGATTTTATACAGGCATAATAATGGCCACCAGCAGCACTTCCAGAATGAACCATGACAGAAAAAAGCTCATACAGTAAAGAACTCTGTGGAGAGAAAAAAAAGGTGTGATACACATCCACTGAAGAAAAGCTAAGCAAATAGTAATTTTAGAAGTTTTAAAATAAGGACACAAACCCAGGTATGTAAACAGCTGAATGCAAAAAGTGGATTTGCGTAACAGAAATTAATTAATGCAACAGGCACTGAACAAAACCAGAGCTCTGCTATGCTAAGCTTTACTCAGGATTTTGTAGCTACAAAGCTTAAGTCTATTTGCTATCACTCTTCTCCACACTTGCTGTCATACACTTTTTTATTCATAGATAAATGGATGGAAATACAGGGCATTAAGCACATGCCTTCAGTGCTGCATATAAATTAAAAAATAAAACTGAACCATACTGACTCACAAGTGTTACAAGGATATTTTTAGACTATGTAGAAGAAACCCTCTATGTTCTCAGCATATCCCACACCCATTATTAAGATATCCAAACCAAAAAGCTTGGCTTGACAGCTTGTTTGCCTTGAGAACAAGTAGTATGAAATAACTGGCCAAAGCTACTGTCAATACTTGGACGCCCCACTTGCATTACAGGCACATTAAAATACTCTGTTCTTGTTCCATTCAAGTGACTAGAATTAATTTTTTCATCATTTCCAACTAAGACTGACAGTATTCAGAACACATACCAAAAAATCCCTCTCAAACGGTTCAAGGTAAATACAAACAGGGCCAGATGTGCAGATAACACGTGCAGATTAACAAGCAAGTCAGCCTTTAAAACTGTTAGTTTACAAAAGTACCAGCTGAAGCCAAACAGCCTTCTACCAAGGTTAAATGCTAGCTACTGGCCTAATTTCAGATGAGTTCACTGAACAACCATACATGAAGTACATATTGTAGACATTACCATAAAGTTCAAAATTTTCAATGAAAACTCAATCAAGTTTATCAGATCTCTACCAATCTTGATGTCCCACAGCAGGACGGCTGCTATCCTGGATGAACTTGCTATTTAATTTCTTTATATTAAGATGACTGAAGGAATATTTCACATTTAGACCCTTGGCTTCACCTGTAACACTGATCAAAACTTCCCATTCTTCTCCTACTACTCTGCAAGATGCTTTTGCAGCTAAACCTGGTAGGCCTTTGACAGCTGGCCACAAGTAAAACTAGTGCTCACAAGGCAAAACAGGTCTTCAGTTTAAGGGTCTGCTGCCAAAACAAGTTATTAGAAATTCTCAGTCTGACAACCTGGGAAGACCTTTATTCTCAGGTGATCTCCAAATCAGCTGAATTCTTTCCTTTGTTATAATGTCAATTTTTGAAAATTTAAATAAACTCACACACTCCCAACCTCTCACCTCACCTCCAATGTCAGAATTAATTATATTTTTATCATTTATTTTAATCATTTATATTTGTGGTGGGTAGACCCTGGCCAAGAACAAAGCACCCCTCCAGCCAGTCAGTCACTACTCCCCTCAAGTGGGATGGTGGAAAAATCAGAAGAGCAAAAGTGGGAACACTTGTGGCTGGAGACAATGACAGCTTAATAGATAAAGGAAACACAAAAAAAAATTAATAGTGCAGTGATGCAAAGGCACTACTAAGCAACCCCTCAGCAGACCAATGCCTAACCAGTGTCTGAACAACAGCAACTTTGGAAAGCCCCCAGTTTTTTCTGCTGAGCATGATGGTGCACAGCAGGGAATCTGGCATGGAATACCCTGGTGGTGAATCCAGGTCAGTCTTTCCCTCTGTGTACCTCCTTCCAGCCTCCTGCCCACCCTTCTAACACCCCGGTGTTATCATACCTTTTCACTGCCAGCTTTAGAGATCCTCTCTGCTGCAGTATTGCTTTCAAGGCAGATACCTTCATCAACTCCATCATCATTAGAAAAATCATTGCTCATCTGATCACTGTGACAACTGCCTTCATTTTCAGCTCCACTATCAGTGCAACTCTCGGTCTGAGGAGACTTCTTAAAAATAAGACATACACACTAACATTATACAACATTAAAAGTTACATGGAACAAGAAATAACAGTGTTTGTGAAATGAAAAAATCCACTCTATGAAGCAATTAAATTCCTCAAAGAACCAGAGACCTCTACAATTCAGCACCAAGAACAGATTTGTTTCTGTTGGTGTCTTCAGTCCACCTCTTCAGTATTCCTGGGCTTTGTGTGCAACTGAACAGTAATTAGGAGCTTTCAGACTTGGCAAGGTTTTATTTGTTACTAGCCTATTCCATGCACTAGATATCCCAATTTAGTACCTGGAAGTTTGATACCAAACAACAAACCCATTGTAACGTGGCCCTTTTAATCAGAACTGACTGAAAATATTTTCAATCATAATCAAAGACTTTTTTTTTTCCATTTCAACTCACTGGACCGAGCCAAGGTATCACAGGAAGACTGATTAGTGTTGTGCTAGCTTAACGGCATGGTGTCACCAACACTGTGAATGCAGCTCACTTAGTATATTCATCTCTTACCTGATTGTCTTGCTTCTGGATAAGTGTTTTGATTTTCTGACAGTCCTTAATTTTATCTTAGTTCTATTCTCCCACATCAATCTTCGATGCCATTTATCCCACTCACTCTTTGAGTAAGTGGCATCCTTTCTAAGACAAGGGTTTGTAGGGAGCCAGAAAAGTCTCTCCATATGCACCTCCAGGCAGTATTTCTTTTATACAAGTACAAGCCAGCAAACGTTTTCAGGAATGAAATTAGAGGAATTACTTTGGTCTTCAATGCAAAACACACAGTAAATACTTCTTGGTGAATATAACGGCACAACATGAATTTTGGTTAAAACCCAAAAAGTAAAAACTCAGAAGATGGATGGAAAAAAATAAAATTTTTAAAATCTTATTACTACAGTATACACTACATGGTGATTCAGAGGGAAGGAATTAATTACTAATGATTTCTGGACTAGCTTCATACTCAGAGTTTTGAAAATTTACATCACCTCTTATGACCAACACAATTCAGACACAAGTTTCAGATAAATCTTCCATTCTGGAATTGCAGTATATATGTAGAAGCCCTGAGACTCATGTCTTTAAATCTGTCAAGTGAAGACGTAAGAAATTTGAAACAGCTTCTTTATGGAAGCAGAAACCTCAACTTCAGAGAACATATTTTGTTTGCAATATTAAAAAAAAAATAAATCCACACGGACAGATTTAAAATCTTTAAATGATAGCGCTAGCACAGCTAAAGAACTTTTTATGTAGACAAATGTTAAAATGGGTTTATAAGACTGGAATTTTGATTTTCTGAATGAGCAACTTGAAACCAAATACTTTACCTCATCTTCAACATCAATAAAGACACTCATGTCCAACTCCTCTGGAAAAGTCATGCGATCATTGAGTTTAATTCTGTGCATTGTGGTATAATCAAAGTCAAATCTCTTCAGCTGTAATGTCAGCAGGTACGGAAAGTGCAAGAACCGCAGACCCTAAATGAAACAAGGACAAGATTATGCCCTTGTTATCAGGATTGGTGTTTATTAAAAGTAATTTTTGCAAATCATTTGATCAGTCTTTACCTTCCTTGCATCACATTTCTTCTTACATCGCTCACAAAAGTACTGATTTGGGCCATCAAGGATCTCAGGCTGAATGAAAGCATGCAGTGCTTCTTCCTAAGAATAAAAACATGTTACCCCATTTTTAAAGAGTGTTTAGTATGCAGATATAAATTTACAATGAGATTGCAAACACATACAAATAATTCATTTAAATCTACCACCAAAATTTGATTGACAAACTGTGGTACAGACACAATATTCAGGTAAACATGACCAGAAATCAACCTTTCTACCCAGCCTGAGGTAAACAGTAAAACCACAATTACTGTAAACTGTATCTCGTTCAGTATTTGATGAATCCCAATTGTCTTTGGTTCAATAATTACATTTACCCCTGTTACCTTGCACATCACATTTAGTCATGTCTGTAAAGTCATCTGCTGTGAAAATGAGCTTATTTTTTTAACTCTGCCTTGGTCCTTTTTCTCCCAGAATTCTGAGATGGTTCTTCTACATTTCTAAAGGAGTTTTTTCAAGAGATCCAATCTGGTGTTTAGAGGGGGAAAGAGGAAGTGGCAGAAAAAAAAATGTTACTCAGTTTCTTAGAGCCCTGTGTGAAGATAGCCTTAGTCCTGTTCTACCAAGGGTCTTAGGAAACTACAGTTGAAGATCCTATTTTTAAGTGAAAGCTGGGGAAAGGACAGAGGGAAGAGCATTTGAGTTTTGTTCTCAAAGGAGTGATAATCAGATATGGCCATCTCCTATAAAGACAGAAGTAGTTTCCTAGCTAAACTATGAGGCAACCAAGCAATAACTGAATTTTGTTTTCTGACAGCTGCCTAGTTTGGGGTAGTTCAAAAAACCCTACAAGTTCTGTCACTAATGCTTACACCCAGGACTCCAATGATTTCTATTTCGCTCTTCACTACAGCAATCAATATTCAAATTACAACCAAACTGATCATTATTCCTCTCCCTAACATAATTTGCAGCAGTGACACTGCACATTAAGGTGTAAATACTTGAGCATGAACTTCCTCAAACAGAATTCACTCAGGATATTGAGATCGGTGCACTGAAGAATTTCACCCAGAGATTTTCAAAGTCAAAACCTATAACACAGTCAGCTTGCAAGCCAATAGGCTCCGGATTTCTGAACTCCAAGTGGAAGCCAAAAGCTCTCTGCTCACCCATAGAGGTGAAAACAAATACAACTTGCAACCATATTTTTAAGATCATCATCTGTTAATGAAGGTCTGTGGCTGTTCCCCTGAAGTCTGAATAAATAAGAAGGGGCTTAACTGGGCAGAGTAAACTCAGCAGTCATAACATGGCCGGCAAAGAGCCTGAGACTGGTATCTAAATCATGCTGTTTGGCAAATCTCACTTTGGGAAAAATGAAGGAAATGCCAGGGTCTTCACAAAAGCCCCGAATTCTTCCCTTCTTCTCCCTTTCTTTCCAAGAATGGAGGCAAGCAGCAAGAACAACAAAGCAAATATTTTCCAAAAGCTCTCTTGCTGTTCTAGGAGAAAGGACTTTTAAAAAATGGACTCTCTTCCAGGTGACAACTACCCACAAATTAAAGACCTGCCCAACTTCATAGAACAACTGTACAGTGAAGGCAGTCATCTCAATTTCCCATTTTCTGAGCCAGCCAGAAAGGTCTTTTAACAGCCCTGAAACAACAGCTCTTGGGCAGAGACTCTCCAGATATGTGAAAACCTTTTAGAGGCTGAATTGAACTGCTGTCTGTGTCTTTAATTTCTAAATGCAACAGAGACTGAATTGCTTTTTACTCCAGGGCCACAGACAGCTAACATTTAGTAAGACTATGTACTGAAATCTGAGGAATCTCATTCTAAAATTTAAGAAAAAAGACTAAACAAGTCAGAACTTGCTTAAAAAAAAGCAGAAGAATCGCATTGCAGTATTTTGACTATTATTCAGAACTATTTCAGTGAAAGCAAAAAAGTTAATGGCCAACACAGAAAACATCCATCAGGAAATACCACATAACAACATCATAATCAGTGACAGAACTCTCTTGCGAGCCAAATGCCAGTTAAGGGAAGAAAAATATATTTCAAGTGTAAAAAACAGTTGCAGCTCTTGTATCAACATAAATATAAATGGGAATATATGAAGGATGGGACATAAATGATTGTGTAATGTTTATGTAGATTCATGTGATGTGCAATTTAACAAGGAAACACCCTACAAATTTTTACATAAGGCAAGAAGTGATGATGCTTTAGACTCCTGAGAAGGCAATGAAGCATTACTGCATCACGCTTGAGGTTTCACTGCTTAGAGCACATAGCTGTGCTTCCAAAGGCCTGACTGAAGCTCCTGGGACCTCCATTACTTTTGACTTATATATACAGCCATGTATTTTTCAATCCTTGGATAATGACCATTGTTGCTCTCCAGGCTGACTCTCTTGCCTCCTACACAATCTTTGCACCAAGGTTAGTTCTGCTGATTAGGAGGTTTCTTGATACAATTCCTATTCCAGTGTAGTTCACTGCTCTCTGCTCTGACAGCTTACTCAGTAAAACCAGGGACAAAGCTGCCAAGCTGCAGAGCCTATCACAGCACACACTCCCTGCCCTGCAGTGCCACCAGAAGCCAGTGTTACCTTAGTGACAGTGTTATCACTGGTAACAGTGACAGCTGTTATCTACCCTTGGAGTTACTTAGCAGTTCCAAAATTCCCTATACACACGCTTAAAAATAAAGCATAAGCGATCATGCTACAGATTAGGATGACAAAAGCTATTTGAACTTCTTTCTAGTTCAAAGAATCAAAAGAACAATGCAGGCTGAAAGAAATTTCTGGAGATCATCTGATCCTAATCCCTTGCTCAAATCAGGTGTCCAACTTTAAACATATTGCTCAGAGCCTTGTCCAGCCAAGTCCTGTGTGTATCCACTTTTTACTATTCTGAGATTTCTATCACTTAGCACACCAAAATGCTGTAACAATTCAACCTAATTATGGTCTGGCTCAAGAGAGGCGCTGCAGAGAACCTTCTCGCCATAAAAATGCATTATGATCTAGTCAGTAGTTTGACAGGTGCCATACTGCAAGAATTTGTAAATGGGTAAATCTGTAAAACATCTCAATAGGAGCAGTAGGACCTTTATGAAACCTTATACAACAAATGGCATTTAGGTAAAACTGCTCTTGGAAAAAGCTAGAAACTAACTGCCATCTCAGGTTTCCAGAGCTCATCAGTTTTAATGTGTTCAAAGAGTATGTTCAATGAAAAATACAAGATCTCTTTATTACTGATCTAGCCTTAAAAACAAAAAGGAATTATCACATCATCTATATTTGGCCTTCGACAGTTTGGCAAGGACACCACAAAGTTCACATAAAGTTCAAATTAATTTCTGCCCTAAGAAGGACTACTTGTACACATACTTACACTCTCAAAAGAAAAGCTACGGTACAAAAGATCTTGAAAACTAACAATACTTAACAAAACACAACTGTATTTGCTACACCTCCAGAATACTTGGATCATTACTAGTTTTCTGATATTACAAACCTACTCTGTTTCAATATCATAATTTCAGCATCACTGCTGGTTCCCAGTTGCGTCTACCCTTCTCTCCACTGTTCATTATGCAAAATGTTTTCTTTTACTGCAAAACATTTCAGCTTATGCTTAGTGCTGTTAAATTCAAGCATCTATACAAAAGACACTAGTACCTACAAAAATCAGAAAGTCAACTGCTGCCCCTGTTTGCCTCCCTGAAACAAGCCTGGTTTTATGCCTGGATTTCTACTGACCTCAAGAAAAGTCTGATTCAGGGTTTTTTTGACACTATACTCTTGAAAAATGCAGACTATGTAAGTACTTTTTCAGAAACCATCTTGAGTCACACACTGACAACATATCAATGCCCCAGAGCTGCCTAGTGAGTTTGCAGCTATGCTACATGGAGTCGGGGGATAGAGCAGAGAATCAGAAAAATTCCAAATGCAAACCTTAAGACCACACCGAAGAATTTCAGAATTAGTTCATAGTAGGAAATAACGAAAGCATGACATTATCCTTCCCAGTTCTTCAATGTCCCCATGTATTGAGAAGTAATACACACATAAATTAATTCAACATTTCAAGTATCTGCATTTCTTTGGTAATACACAATGTCAAACAGTGGGATAATGCTCTTTAAATGGCATTCTACAGATTAACCTTACTCAAGGCTCATCCATCCATTCTCTCTTATTGAAAAGTAATGGAAAATCACTTACCTCTAACTAGAGTTCTTTGAAGGTAGTATCCTCCTTAGATCCCCTATCTTGGGTTGTGTCGCCTGCTGCAAGTTCCCTCAGGAGCTGACTAGCAAGGTCTAAAAAGTTTTACATTCCCTTCCATAAGCCCTATTAGCGCATGTGTGAAGTTTTTGATCTCTCAGACCCTTTTACCTACACCTACCAAATCACATCATCTATGGATCAATGGAGGATACTACCTTCAGAGAATTCCATTTAGAAACAGGCGATTTTTCCCTTCTCCAAAAGCAAGTATCCTCCATATCTCCCCACTGCTGAAGACTACAGAACTAAAAATTACATCTGCTATTGATCATACATATGCAGGGAGGAGAATCAACTGAATGTTATCAGAGTAGGAATTGAAAAAGCTCAAAATTTGAAGCATCAATACAAGTTGCAACCATGTAAGTTTGCATAACAAAAATCTTAAAACTACTTTCTTCAATGTAGTAAACCCAGTAAATGCTGACTGAAAGGAAAAATATCATATACTATTAAAAGTAATCTGATATTTAAGTCCTTATTCATTCAATCTGTTTTTACAGATAGACAAAGTCTTTTTTAGCATTGCACTACAGACTTGTCCACTAAAGAAAAAAATTTCCATTTGAGACATACAAACAATGCATTGTTAAATGCAGAATTAAACTACACGAACTGAATAGTTTTCATTACTTTTAATAGATCATAAAATCTAATTATTGAATAAAAATTACAACAAATGAAATTTGGTTCAGGGAATACTGTTAGAAATTAGGGATAAAAGGTGAAAAGGGAAGCCATCTGTATAAAATATCAATCTATATTAAGACAGCTTCAACTAGCTGGACAGTTCCAGAAAATTTTAATGCAATCTTAAAAAGAATTCAAAGGATGTTACTAATTTGAATTCTTTTTCCAAGATTAATGTCCCTCACCTTTACTACTTCTCAAGACTGATATTTAAAGTTTCAAAGTATGAAGTACTTTGAAGCTATACTGCAGTTTAAATTCATTCTAACAATTCTTAACAGAATTAATGTTAAGAATTATGGACTATTAATGCTTTAAAAATATTGCCAGAACACTAATTACAGAAGGAAAAATACTTAATGTATAATAAACAAGCCAATTACACAAGTGTTTGTTTAAAACAAACTCTTTATTGAAAGACTTGTTTGATTTATACTTATTTTTTCTCACAACTTCATCCATAGTATACTGTGGAATTTCACAGTTTGCAATCTTTTTTTTTCATGGTGGAAAAACTCAAACAGCAGAACTTCCACAGATTTACTACACGATAGTTATGCTTGCCAGCATCAGTAAAGCTGGAGCTAAAGAGACCACAAACATTGATGTACAACAGGATTTTTGAATCATCATCAAATTGCTTATTAAAAGCATATGGTATCTAAGAAGTGATCTTTAAAAAGCACAGCAACAACATGGCAATTAAAGTAAAAATTTTATATCAATGTTCTGTTCTTTCACTAACACTTTCAAGAACGCTATGAAAATTTAGCAGATGTGCCAGTAAAAAGAACAATCCAAATAAAACTTTGTGATCTCATAAAATCTCTCAAGTAAATGCTGAAGACTTTATCAGGAAGAAAATAATTGATTACTGCAGCCCTAAGGCAATAAAGTTGCATTTCCCCTCCCCTTATACATGCACCAGTAGGACTCATTGAAGGGCAAAAGAAAAAAAAACCAAAACAAAAAATAAACCAAAAAGCCAAAAAAAAAAAAAAAGAAAAATTTTCTAGAACTTGCTAGCTGGTTCACTGCACAAAGACGAACACCCCAAGATGGAGTATCTAGGATGATACTTACCAGGGAACCAATTCTACCACTGGGGCATTATGTATTCTATGTGTGTATGGATGCACTATTAGGACCATAATAGTACACACCACGCTAGCAAACGCCTGGCTGGAGCCATAGGGCCGGATGACCAGAGGGATATCCAGGTACGTGTCGATTCTCCAGCCTTCATAGCCACACTCTAGGCACCTCACATAGTCCTTCAGTTTTCCTTGGTACAGTTGATTTATAAGATCAGCCTGAAACAAACAGATGCAGCAACAGGGATTTTTAAAAAATGACCAATACCGTATTTTTTTAGTTTTACAAGAAAATACTTTTTTGTCAATTAAGTCTTAATTGCATGGCTACACATTTAAAACCCCATTCCCAAGCAGGACATCCATCTCCTGATTTCTTATTTTCCCCAGCCCAAAACATGTATCAAACAAGTTTCTCAAATCATGTTATACAAGTTACAGTGTCCTTTATGGTCATGTCTTAAGTAACTACAAAAGCACCAAACTGAATTCAAAAAAAGCCTGATCTTGCAGACATTGTTAACAGACTGACCCTGCAGCCCTTTCTTGTGTTTCCAGAGACAATTTACCAATTACTCCTATTTACCAAAACTGGCCTGCAAGAAGGTGGACATTTATTAGAATGTATCCTGTGTCAGGAATATATTCCTAACTTTCTCCTGCATTAAGAAGGGAGAGCTTGAGCTTCAAGAGGCCACAACAAAGCCTAATAAACACTGACACCAAGGAAGTTATTGTGGGAGTTACACAATCACTTTTTGTCTGTCAAATAAAGACTGAGTACAATATTCCAGAGTGCAGAATATTCCACTTCTAATTGGGGGAGGAAAACAGATGCAATACACTCTTGAAAGCCATATATCACGGTAGCTTAACTATTGCATCAAACAAGAAAACTGGAAAAAACTACCACAGGTTTTCAATAAGCTGGTATTTAAAATTTACTAAATGATTTTTACAACCATTAGAAAACCCAACAAACGCCCACAATACTACACCACTGAATGAAGACAGTTCTTCCAAGCTTACCTGCTCCGTTTGCTTCCATTTCTGCTCCAAAGCATCAAACATGACTCTACAAAGCTCCTGCACATCATGCTGCTGCCATGCTATTAAAAATTGAAGTTATTATTAGTTAAAACAGGGGATGTTGTTAGTCCCAATACTGACCATAGCCTGAGAACGCTTCCTAAAAAACTACTCATCTACTTTAAGTGTGTACCTACATTATTCACTGCTGGGCCAGTGTTCATTTCCATAGGCAGCTGCCTCTCAATGTAAGCCAGAAAAATAAGCAGCCAGCTTGCTCACAATGTTTATGCATAAACAAGAACTGAGTACACATGTAAGAATATGCGAAAAATACAGAATTGGTAATGTACGCTGGTATAAAACAAACTGCTTCTGATTTCTGTCCCACTTCATACTGATCCTCCAAAAAATAACTTCCAACTTCTTATCATCATGTGCTAATGGAAAAATCAACAGGTTATGGGGCAAAATTACACCATACAAGTGTAAAAAAGACACACACAGTGCTTGATTTGAAGTAGACAATAATATAGGCAATTCCACAAATGCAACATGGACAATTGACATTCGTGATTCAAAACAGAAGCAAGTTTCCTATAAAGAATTACTTTTAAGAAACAATTAACATGTGTAATGACAGTTTAATTACAAAAAATTAATGCTCTTTACTTTACCAGCCTAAAACTCACAGATGCTATTTCTTTAATAATCAAACAATCGCACAAAAAAGTATCCATGTCGGCTATTTTGTTTCCATTGGAAAAGTAGATTCTATTAATTACTCTTAATTATTCTGGTATTTTTCCTCATGAACAGCATTTTAGCTCCTAGCAGGCAGCAGCTGAAGCAAACCACAGCAGTTTAACAGCTGCACATTACCTTCACTACTGTCCCATCCAAAACTCCGTGTAACGTCTGTTGTTTCAATTGCCCTTTTTTTGCTGGTCTGCAGTAAAACAAACAGTCTTTGAAGCTGGTAGGGGATACTCCTCTCAGGATCCTCTTCAGATTCCTCAAATTCCCACCTATTTGGAACACAAGACATTTGACATATAAAATTGCTTTGAAAACATTATTTGAAAAGGCATTAAATCAACATTTACTACATTCCAGGTCTGCCACGTCAGAGGTTAACTGCAGCTCTTTTTCTTGGGAGAAGTCAAATGCAGTTGCTTTCCATTCCAGCAGTAAATGACAATGATACTCCTCAAATGTATAAATATAAAAACAAAACTTTTGAAGACATTCACCGTACAGACATGAACTGCACTTCACATCAAATTTAAGTTTGATGTTTTCAAGATTCTTTAAAAAGCATCCATGCCACAACCAGTAACTTTTATTTCACTGAAAAGCTGAAGCTTTTAAGCAGATATAATTTACAAGTCTATCCAGCTTGACTTCCATTATGATTTCTGGTATCCAAACAAGGAAATTTTCACAAGTGAAATTCCAAAGGGTCTGCTACCAATATGTACCAGCACAAATTTAAGAAGTTTTTGATTCTACATACTCACTTATACAATGCATTTCTAAATTCAGGAGTCATGAAAAGTGTTTGCAGAAGGCTGTTCAAGTAGCAAGTCATTGCTTGATTTACCAGCCCCACATAACCTAAAAATACGAGAATAATGAGATGGAAATAATGCAAAAAGATGGCACATCACTTCAAGAGTTAAAACACTTAACAAGAAAACAAATCTGTGACAGTGTTTAAGAACTGCATTCATCTGTTGTTATTTATTGTTATTTACACTATAAATGGAGGGAACATTCTAATTTCTGAGAGCAATAGAGAATAATAGTTTGTACAACAAAAATCCTTCTCCTGAATGACATGAAACTTTTTTTGATCACAATAAAAAGCAATATTTAATGCTGAATACAACACTAATGGGGCTGTAGGTAACTATAAATAATAGCAGATTAAAATATTTTACAGAATAAACTAGGATTTTCTAAGAAACAACTGTGTATCAGCTTGCTTATTGCTTATGTCTGCTAAAAGTATCTGAGTAATAATGTTACTATAATTTGTATCTGCACTGGTTTTATTGTTTTCAAATCAGAAATAAAAAATAAATCCCAAGTGCCCACATAACACTATTATTCTAAACTTTCCCCTTAAATAACTAATTAAAAAAAACTAATTGAACTACTAAAACACTGTCATTTTCACTACTGAAAATGAATTATTTACTTACATTAATCTAAGCTGCAATTTTAAGATTTTCTCCAAAATATGCAATATTAGCAACAACTGATAAGCAAGGAGCATATACTGAAGCATAGTATAATAAAGAAATTAAAAATGCCTCTTTATACTCCAAAAATTATTGAAAAAAAAATAATCTCAGTACCATACTAGTAATGAAAAGGCAGCTACTTCACACACGGGCATTTTCTGTGAAGAGATTGAGTCAGAACATTTGTACTTTATTTATTACTCTACACTATATAAATAATCTTTTCAGTTTCATTAAATGAAAAAAAAGGCAGATAAACTTCCTCATTTGTCAAAAAGCCTTAAGCAGGTGAGTAGTAGTGCAACATGAGTGTCAGCTTTGTGGCTGCTCAGTACCTTTACTCTCCTCACAGCTGTAATTTGCTGTCTCCTCCTGCCCCCGTGAGCAGCCTCCCAGAACCCCGGGCGCTCCCTTCCCCAGGAGGGCCCTGCTGGCTGGGGGATGCAGGAAGAGCCTCTGGGGAAATCTTCCTGGAAGCAGAGAAAACTGCAGTCCCCAGCAGGAATTCCCAGGCCAAGTAGAGATGTGGCAGGAGCCCCTCCAGTAACAGGGTATCCAGTCCTCCTTCAGCTGGGAGTGAACATAGCTTGAGCTGGGCACTGTGCTGATCCAGCCTTGACTATCAACTAGGGATGAGCAACACACAAACACTGCAAAGGAGGACCATGACAGAACCTGAATTACCCTGTCCCAAGTAAGGAAAGGATGGAATACAGTTCTTCCATTTCTAAAGTGATGGGAGAATATCATAAAAAATATGAATAAAAAATATAGCAGTGATGTGGGTATTTTTAAAATAAATTGCAATTTATTTAAAAAAAATCCTGAGGTGCTGCTATTTGAAAATGTGCTAAAATAATTACAAACTAGCATTGCTTTTACAAGAGAGAACACAATACCTGTCTCTGATTTGCTCAGGACTGAAGAATAAGAATAGCTTTGACTGACATAGTCATGGGTACATCCAATGGTGCCTTCTCTTGGGAGGGGGCCTATAAATCTCTCCTGTGCACAGTCCTCTGTTGTACCCGACTCCTCCTGGAAACACAAACACACCCATCACTTGCACAAGTTAGACAACACAACTTTACTGAAGTACCTATGAGATTTGCTTTTCTCTCATTGCTAAGAAACCAATTTTGCTAGGCATATCACACAATTTTTTCAAAATTGCAGATACACACTGTAACTTTAGTTCTGCCCTCCCCTGACACATTGTTTTTAGCACTGGCAGAAGGAAGGGTCCTTTGGAACACTGTACAACCAAATACACTATTACAATGCACACAACAAGCAAGTTGGCAATTTAGCATCTCCTGTGCCTCAAGTTTTCTGCGCTGAAATACAGAATAAGATTTTTTCCAGACATATAAATTTCACTCCATTACTCTTCCAGAACCATTCTTAAATTCTGATCTTGAGCAGAATTATTTACATGTGGGGTTTTTTTCCCCTTTTTCAGGTAATTAAATTCCACAACAAAGGCTAACTAAGCCAGCATCATCCTGATACAAGAGCTAAGTAATAAATCTTAACATATCACTAGTCTATCCAATCCTTGATTTGAGTATATTGCAACTGTGTGTATCACGTATTTGAAAACCAGAAAATTTCAAAATATTTGTTATGGCAAACAATGGCTTCTACCAACACTGCCAACTCTTCCTTTATATTTATTTATTTTTCCATAAAGGTAAATGTGGAAGCAGCTAACTGCTGTCAGTGCAGGGCTGCAGTTTCTGAGAATTCTGCCAGAAAGGCCTAATACTGCTTCCAAACACCCAGAGGAAAGGGATTGGATATATGATTAAATATATATTGTTAAGACTTCTCTCTGAATGTGTCAAAGATTAATTAATTATATAACCTTAGAAAATTCCTTGCAGCAAATATCATATAATTATTTGACGAGCATGAACAGAATGACAGCAAATCATTACTAATAGAATTGATCCCACTCAGGAGAAATGTGAACATAGACATAAATATAGTCAGAGTCTGTTGAGAAGGTTCCCAAAGAAGCTTAGGATGAAATATTCAGCCCAGTTTCATTTCATGTTCTGATCTTACACAAGCACTACAAAGAATACACACCTCTCCCACAATGCTGGCTTACGTAGCTGAGTGAAGATTTTACTCACCTGCATTACATGAGGCTGCTCACCATCCTTGTCTGTCAAATGCAGAAAGTTCTTCTTCCCTGGTTCAAAACCAGCATCAAGAATGGTTTTGTCACTGTTCTGATCTATTGGAGTCTGCTAAAGAGTAAAACAACAGAAACAACACTTTTTAGAAACAGATCTATATGCAATTAACAGATTCCATCCAATTACATTACTTGATGTGGTTGCTGACAGAGTTAGACCACATGAAAATAAATAATTATCCAGTAAACAAAACACACATCATCAGTACTGAAATAACTTGGGAACAGTTTAAGAAACATTACAGCCTAATGCAGTTAGTTAATCTTAACAGCTGGTTAATCTATTCAGGAGTCAGACAGTGGTCTGTAAATTTCTTGTGAACATCACATTATCCAGTGTCCTCTATAGCATGCAGACACTTTTTTTCTTTAAAAGAAGAAAATAAAATTACTTTCAGCAGGGATTAACATGACCCAAAGTAAACTAATGTCTACTTCTTAACAAATCTTAGAAATTTGTCTAGGTGCATCTACAGAAATAATATTAACTAAAATCAACACTGATTTACAATAAAGCATAGGAGCGATATAAGTAATTTTTTTTTAAATATACTATATTCAAATAGGTCTAAGAAACATCAGGTCTCGCTACACAACATGCTGTTGCTGAGAAGAAAACGTCTCAAATAAGACTACAGGAAACAGACTATTTATCATGGGTATTATTATCAAAAATACATACTGATAACAAAAACTAATATTGAGTCTGAATGATCATATTAGTTTCTGTTTAATGATTAAACAGATGTATCATTAAAGAGCATACTTTAAGACTAAAATTCAGCCAAATCAACACAGTGGCATCAATCTGCTGTGGTGCAGCCAGCACAAAATGTTACAGGAATTAAATGAGCAGCATGCAACACAGAAGGAGGTTTTCTATACTGTGAAGTGTTTGCGACCCAGAGGAAGCAGAAAGCTCAGCTGCCATACCGTGTCAGTGACATTGTCTCCATTGCCCCACATCAAATCAAAAGAGCCATTCACATAGCCCACTTTGGCAGCCACATCTTCAAAGAGCTGTTTGAGTGGGGTGGAAGCTGGCAGGTTCAGGGTAACACGCTCATTCACCGTCTTGGAATTCGTGGTGTCCTGTATTATACACAACACCCTGGGCTCCTCAGCAGCACATTCTGCCTGCAATGACAGCACACAACAATTCAGGAGCAAAAGTAGGAACATTTAGGAGTTCAAATGAAGACTTCACCAATAAAATTTAGCATACTTTTAAAATCTAAGGTTCCTAAAACTGGACTTCATTTTCCAAAGTGAGCACGAGAAAATTAAGAACCTTTCAGTTTTGAAAAATCTATAAAAACAAGCTCCATTTTTATAGAACAAGAAGTAATTTGTATGTGTGTGGGGACAGAGAAACCGCCCAGGTTCCACACAGAATTTCAGCCAACAAGCAGATAGAAGACTGCTTCAAAACTGGGAACAGACTTCCAAGTCATCGCTTTCAGCTCATGTTTTGCTTTGACACTATCATAAATCCTGCTGAGGCAGAATATACCTTTTGTGACCTTCAGGAATGCAACCCAGAAAATATGCAAGCTTCCAAGCAACCTTGGAAGCTGACCACTAAACAAAAGGTTTCATAATCAAGCCACCAACTTCCTCCTAACTGCTGTCTGAGTTGCAAGAGATAGTCTGCCTGAACAAATTAAGAAAACTAGCACTGACAAATGGTTACTGGACAAAATAAAGAGAGTTTAAACAGAAACTTCAACGTATCTGAAATCAGAACAATAATGATTTTGAATGAAAGTGGTAATGGAGTAATAATAATAGTTTCTGGACCCAGGTACATCAAGAAAAATGGCATTTTTCCAACATTGAAAACCCAGGAAGTCAAAGATCTAAGCACAATCAATTAATTATCTTAATTATCCAAAACTGTAGAACAAGAAGGAATAACTGATATTTAAATACACATCTCATAGGAAAGTATCAGGTAAGTAAAAGGAATTAGTCCTTCAGGGACTCAGCCCTTTCAAGCTGTAACACACAGAAGCATTAGCAATGCATTGTCAGAGTGTCTAAATCTCAGTCCATGGCTAAAGGCCACAGCATCCAAAAAGGCAAAAAACCACATGCGGTGCTATCATGATTCTCAGTGGATAAGAACAACAAATGGTAATAATTATGTTCATGCTCAAACTCTCAGCCACATCAAAAGCAGCTTCTAGAGAACAGAGAACTACAAACAAGATGTGAACATCTTCAGAATCCCCTGTACTTCTACACAACCAGCCTCACAACACAGATGAGTACCACCAAAGCAGTACAGCTCCTCTGAGAGCTCTTACATCACCAAACCCTTGGAAAAGGAACACAGACACTCCAGCTGATGCTGCATGCCTTCATTACAGGAGATTGCAAGATTTGCTGGCAGTGTTCACAGAGGGATAGAATAAAATGTTAGCTGACTGCAGCATCTATTCCTATCAGCATCACAAAAAAAGTTGTTAGAGGAAGGCAAATAAAACCACCCTCGACCCAATCTGTAGGACATTAGTTTGCTTTGACTGGGATTTTTTTAAGACTTTGGAGTCCAATTTCCTTAGGTTTAGCAAATGAAATATCCTGTGTGGAAGCCTTCATTAACTGCATGCTCATAAAGATTCAAAGCACTATTTGCAGCAAATCTGTAAGACTTCATACATTTCATCTTTACAGGAGAATTTTACATTCATTAACTACTTTCCAAGAAGACACGCAAAACTATTCCCTTAACTGAAACATTAACCACACATTAAGAAGAAAACACAGTTTGGAAGTCAAAGTAATTTTGATATATTATATCCTCACTTTCATCTACAGCACCCACAGAGACATAATGGGCTGTATTTAAGTAGACTAAAATTAAATTTCACCAGTGTTTACTTCTCCTGGGCTCTTCCCTTGAAATTTCCCAGCACAGTATCTTTTTTCTCGAGTTTTTTTTTTCCTTTTTTGCTGAAGAAGCAAGCTCTCTCTTTCACTGTGTGAAGAGGAAAGAGAAGGTAAAGCTCGTTCAGCAGTCTTCTTTCTTGATTTTTTTTTCTTTTTTTAAATTTTTTTGAGAAGGCAAGCAACAGCTAAGACCCAACAAACTTGTAAGATCAATCCATATTTACATGCAGGTGCCTCAGCAATGGTAAAGGCTTACTCTGTGTGGGAGCCCGCCCTCCTCTATAGAACACTGCAGGGGGGTTAAGAGGCATTTGCTACTATTCATACAGGATCATCTCGGAAAACAGAAGTTAATTTGGATTTAATTATCCCCACACTCATTTTGTATTGAGGCTGTAACCGGATGGGCTAACAGTAGCCCATACACATACACCACGCCATGAGCAGAGACTCACTGGAGACTCAATTCTTGAGCCATTGCCTTTACATAACCAACACTGACTCCCCTCCTCCCTGCAGGAGTTCCCCGTGAAGTCAATTCCTCCCACTCACACTTTCCCTGCTACTCTGGATGGAGAATCAGTTGTGACTTGCATTAGAGTTGCTACTGAAAGTAATTAGGCACACAGTATCTGAGGGATGGAAATAACATTAAAGGAACAAATTATAGACGATTACAGAAGATTTGCTGGTTGGGTTGCTGGATGTTGCACGTCACAGAAATCCTCTCTTCCTTGTTCACACATGTAATTCTGACAGACTGAACTGGTTTAACTCAGGGTCAGTATAGCAAAGGGTATTAAGCTGTCTTTCATTTACACTGCTATCACTTCAAGTTGTTAGCAGTAAATAGATAAAGCAAAAATAATCTCAGCCCAACTCTATACTGTGAAAAGCAAGACTGGCGACTGATAGATCCCTCAGCTATTCTGGCAGACTGTTTTCAAACCAAGTCCACAACAGAAACACAGAAATCAATTTTAACCATTACATAATCTGATATATTATGAGAGCAAAATAATTCCTTTTTTTAATGCAGAGATAGAGAGCCAAAGCCTCACACACCAGTGTAAAAGCATTTCAATACATGCTTTACAATACTCAGTTTGAAGCTACCAGTAAGACTGAATTTAATATGTACATCATCTTTGTATTCAAGAACATGCACAGAGAGTTTGGTGTCAATAACTCATGCTCATGTTAAAATAAATAGAAGCTACAGCATCATGCTGTTACTATGTTTCTTGGTTATCATTTTATAAAGCTGATTTCATCTGTCTACCTGTGAAAATTTCTTCTTCATTTCAGCAAAGATACTCTGTCTGCAACTCCAAAACACATCCTACAGTATATGAAAACAAAATTAACAAGTTATAATAACTGAAAGTTGTAAATTGACTTCTATTTTATATAAAGTCAGTTTTATAGTATAAAAACTATCATTACTGAGTTTGGAAACACCATTCACAGAATAACTTAAGAAGGACTAGCCTATTTTAATATTTAAACTATCACAGAAGCAGTGTTACAGACAATGTCAGTTAAGTTGTAATACACAGACTACATTTCATAAAGTAAGAAGTGAACAGATAAGAAAACGTAAATAACAATTCAAGATATAAATTCATACTAACACTTTCCTTGATTATCTTTAAAACATGCCACAGACATACGTAAATATTTTACCTCAAATGGTTCAAGGGTAGGATTAGCATATGACCCTGTAATTCAGTTTATTAATGTATTTATAAATTATGAACTGCTCAGTTTCATATGAAATTGTTCTTTCATGCCTGAATTATTTCCTCATTATTATGAGCCCATTTTGAAGTATGCACCTGAAGGCAAGTAAAGAGGTGAAGTTACTATTTTATTACTGCCACTCTTAAAGAAAGCCCTGGTGTCTCTGTATCATCAAAAATTCACCAACAAACATTAACTGCACAAAATTGGTTTCTGACTAAACATCAAATTAACCAGTTTGTGAATCTCAAGCGGTACACTTTGTATTTCTCCAGAAAGGAAAAACAGGAAGTGAGAATGAAGATGTTCCTAACATCACTGCTCTTCTCCAAATTCCTTCAACTGCGCCCTGGGTAAAGATTACCAAAACAAAAAGCACTGACACAATCTTTACTGACGTGCCCTATTTGCCCCACCAAATGATGTACAAAAATAGCCCAAATTAGACTACTGCATTTAATTTCCCAGCAGGATGACACATAAGGCAATATTTTTTTCTTCACATAATGAACTGAAGATCCAGTTTGGAAGTTTTAATATGACAAGATTGTGTCTTGCAGTTTCCTTTACACAGCAGTCTGTAATTTCAGATTTGAGAGATTTCAGATTTAAATCACACAATTTAAATGTTTTGCTGCTTACTGGTTTTACCTGCTCTTAATCGAAAGTCATGTACATTTTGTTAAAATGACCCACAGGTTAATGGAGGCCCAGAACCACAAATCTGAAACTGCTGATTTGTAATATTATTATTGTTATTAAATACATTGCCCTGTGTCAAGGACTTAATTAAGACTTCCAATTTTCCTCCTAATCAGGGACTCCAAAGAACCCTGACTTTAACCTGAATTCCTTCTCTCCAGAGACAGTCAAGCCAAGTCTGGTACACACAGGGGCACATGTAATTTTGTAGTGTGCTATTTGACTTGGTGCACATATCGGAGGGTGAAGGAGAGGACAGGCTCCAGGTATCCCCTGCACAGAACTACCTACAGGTTGCTTCTTTTATAAATATATTCCTGTGCTGGCTTCTCAGCTCTTGTTTTCTCAGTTAAGGTCTGCTGGAAGATTTTCAAGAGCTGCTTCACTAAACAAATTCCCCATGACAGATCAAACAAATCAGATTTACAAATTATACAGTTTATATGATGTTCAGAAATTTTAGAAATAACTGAGAGCTTCTCTGACAAGACCAATCACAAGTCACAGAACCACAAAACCATTTAGGTTGGAAAAGACTTCCAAGATCATTCAGTTTAACCTTTGACGGAATGGCACCACGTCAACTAGACCATGGCACCAAGCGCCGCATCCAGTTGTTTCGCGAACACCTCCAGAGATGGCAACTCCACCACCTCCCTGGGAAGCCCCTTCCAATGCTTAACAATCCTTTCTGTGAAGAAATTCCTCCTGATGTCCAACCTGAACCTCCCCTGACGCAGCCCGAGGTCGCGTCCTCTGGTCCTGTCACTGATTGCCTATGAGGAGAGGCTGGCCCCCACCTGGCTCCACCCTCCTGTCAGGCAGTTCTAGACAGTGATAAGGTCACCCCTGGGCATCCTTTTCTCCAGGCTGAACACTCCCAGCTCCCTCAGCTGCTCCTCTCATAGGACTTTTACCCTCCAGACCCTCCCAGCTCCATTGCCCTTCTCTGGACTCGCTCAGCCCCTCAATGTCCTGCCTGAACTGAGGAGCCCAGAACTGGACACAGCACTTGAGGTGTGGCCTCATCAGTGTCCAGTACAGGGAGACAGTCACTGCCCTGGTCCTGCTGGCCACACTATTGCCAATATAGGCCAGGGTGTCATGGGCCCCCTTGGCCACATTCAGTTGCTGTCAATCAGGACCCCCAGGTCCTTTTCCACTGGGCCCCATCCCAGCCACTCCCCCCAAAGCCTGTAGCAAAGCATGGGGCTGTAACCCAAGTGCAGGACACAGCATCTGGCCTTGCTGAAATCACAAGGATGTGTCCACCTCTCACATGCAACATTCGCTACTTTTCAATTAAAGCATTCACTCAAAGACTTTCAAATAAACTTTATAATAACCACTAGTGCAATTCTACATTTTACAAAAAAGCTCCTCTCAGCACGGAAATGTATTTAAGGTACAATTAAGAGACCAAAGGTCTTCTATACAGTTGCTTAATTTTACCCTGATAAAAGTTATTCTGGAACGCACCAAGCCAATTACACATGACACCTCATAAAATCAATAGGCAATTAACTACACAGTTCAAGGCTTTCAAACTAACATACACACTATTCACGGGCAAATGTAGAAACACCTTACTGCCTTTTCCTCAGAAGAAATAAGAGCAACTATTCAGGTAGCAAGCACATCTATCCAGTACTAGGGAGAAGTCCTCAAAGCTCCACGCTGCCACTTTGCCAAAGTGTGACATAGTACACCAGTGGCTTAGGAAAACAAGCTGCAGACCCTCAACTGCATCAGCACCTAAAAGGTAAATGCAGATTGCTAATTAAGGCTACAATTCACAAAATCGTCCTATGATTATTTTAGCACAGAAGTCTTCTCAGGCTAATATTTTAGTCGATAGATATTAGAAACCGTAATTTCAACTGTTAACTGTAATTTAAAAAACACACTGAAACACTGACACTTTCATCCCAAGTCACTCCATCTTGCTGAGGGTAGGAATCCCATGGGATGGAGAGCACCATCAGTAAGTCTGCTGATGACAATAAGCTGCGTGGTGGTGTCAACGTGTTAGATGGAAGAGATGCCATCCTAAGGGACACTGACAACTTGAGAGGTGGGGCTGTGTGACCCTGATGAAGTTCAACAAAGCAAAGTGCAAGGTCCTACACCTGAGTTGGGACAATGCCAAACACACCTAGAGAGAAGTGCAGAGAAGTGATTGAGAGCAGCCCGGACAAGAAGGACTTGGGGATGATGGCTGATGAAAAACTTACCATGAGCCAGTAGTGTGAGCTGACAGCCCAGAAAGCCAAATGTATCCTGGGCTATATCAAATGGAGCATGACCAGCAAGTCAGGGTGGGGATTCTCCTCCTCCACTCTGCCCTTGTGAGCCCCCACTCCAAATGCTGGGGACATTTCTGGTGCCCACAGCATAAGGAGGACATGGAACTGTTGGAGCAAGTCCAGAGCAGGGACATGAAGGTGATAAGGGGACTGGGGTACCTCCCCTGCAAAGACAGGCTGACAGAGTTGTGGCTGTTCACCCTGGAGAAGAGAAAGTTGCACAGAGATCAGCACCAGCATAGCACCAGTATCTGAAGGGCATACAAGGAAGCCAGAGAGCAACTGTTCATCAGGAACTGTAATGGCAAGATAAGGAGTAATGGGTTCACATTGAAAGGGGAAATTTAGACTAGATATATGGAAGACATTGTTTACATGAGGGTGGCGAGGCATCAGCACAAGTCACCCAGGGAAGTTGTGGAATGCCCCATCCCGTGAAGTGTTCACAGCCAGGTTGGATGGGGCTCTGACCGACCAGCTCTAGTGGAAGGTGTCCCTTCCTGCCCAAGGCAGAGGGATGGAACTAGATATTAAAGGTCCCTCCCAAACCATTCTACGGCCCTTTACACTGTTCCATTTCTAGAAAGGTGATGATGATAAACCTGCATGTTTTCTGATTATTAGACCAGACTTAAAAGGACTCTTTACAATACAAACATGCAATCAACACACAGGTCTGACCTGGGTGGACATTCCAGAGGGCAAAGCTACACAAGAATTCACACCCCATGTACCTTTCTAGAAAATATTTCACCTTTCTTCCATCAAAGATCTGCACCTGCGAGTTGCAGAGCATAAAGCACGTTGTTGCACTGAAGCAATTCAAGCTGTATTTCTATATATACAAAGGCAGCATTGTTATTAGTGCCATCTGCAAGACAGACATTTGCTTTGACCATATAGATTCTGTATTTGTTGAAAATAAAGGAACAATGAAAATAGAGTGTTACTAGATCTGTCACAACAATATTCAAATGTAGCACTGCAGTGGTTTTAACACTGCATTTAGATGTGGCTTGCTATTTTTCAGCTTTGAATCACTGAGTTAATTAAAATTCTATAGCAGCATTTCACTGTTTTAACTCCTGCTTCATTTTTATAAAATTATTTTCAGAGATTGAAAGCAAAACCTAAAGCTAAGGTTAAACTTCATACAGATTCTACCCAATATTTCCAAATTCCAGGTCAAGAGCTGAACCAACAGATGTGTGAATTTTTACTGCCAAGTAAATCTAATGGCCTATTGAGACTCAAAAGGATCATCACTAGAGAAGATTCTATATGTCCACACCCTGTAAATAATTCTCACTGCAGTACAGAGGAAAGACAAAGAGATCAGTAGCAAGCACCAGACATCAAGTCTATATTCATAGATTCAATTGGATGATTAAGCCTAAAATAGCAATTCTCAAACCTAAAGTAGCTTCAGCAACTTCAGACATATGAAGCGCACACAAGTGACTACTGCCTGTCACATCACTGCTGGCCAAACTCTGGGGTGCACATTCAAGGTCTGTGTAAATGACTGGATGCACATTTCCAGCAATCACAAGGATAAGTGAAATCTGGGACCCACAACGACACACAAGTAGTCTGCATCTGTACCTTTTAATTCTGAAGTATAATCACATAGTTGAAACAAGCTTCTGTTCCGTTGAACCATTGTTAGTGTCTGAATGTTTCTTTCTCTCAGCAATGACCAACTACCATCAAATCAGCTCTTTGAGAACTCACAACCATAATTTAGGAATTTTTCCTCCTATTTCAAGAGGTCCAATCCATTAAACACCACACTGGATACATGTTGACACCGCTGCTTTCTGCAGAAAACACGAAGACCAAAGATCTTTCCAATAGACAGCAAATAAGGAGAGAACAGTCAGTGAGCACTGGGGCACCATTTCCACGTATTCCCACCATTTCCCTTTTCCGCCCTGTGCTTTTGAACCATGGACTCCAGAGAGTCATTACAGCCCATGACCCCCTTTTACCCCCAGCAGAGTTACTCATGCTCCACGTTTTTTTCCAAGCCCAAGGAAGCTCTTTTTAGAGGCTAACTTCCCTGGTACAGCCAGATGAGCAGGGTCCCTGCCCTGGGAGGTGAACACAGGGTGATAAAGGTCCTCATAATGAAGGAAGCATTGAGCAGGTGGTCTCAGACTCACATCTGGCTTTATTTTAGAAGAAAAAAGTACCTTTTTTTTGAAATACAGGTTACTAAACTAATCCTGTCAGAGCACTGAGGTGTTACTCAGCACAGGTGCTTTGCTGCAGCCCAGTCTGAGTTAATGAGAGAACAGTGCACTTAGAATCCTGTTACAAATGCCTGAACCAAAACACTTAAAAAGGCATATTTTATAGCACACTTGTGGCAAACTGAACACACTTTTTAAAACACAGATCCCAGGAGGTCTTAAACAGAGTAATTTTGAGTAATTTTTGCTGTTAACTTGATATATTGTGTGTTGGAACATTTCCTGAAGCAAAAAAAATTCTGAACAACCTTTAGATACAGTCATTTATTTCTGAATCTGATTTTAAAGTATCAGGTTTGTGAGCACCTCAATAACATACTTTATCCTCACCTTTGAACTCTTCGTTATACCTGGGGAGACTTCAGGCAAAATCCAACAACAATGGTTTGAAGCTAGTGAAACTAAACAGAGGTCTTCAAGTACGGGAAAAAATTGCTTCACAAGCCTGAAATACCATCAAAATTCAAGAATACATATCTTGACTCTGATAATTTTCCTAATTATTGGACCTTTGCCCCCTTCCTGGTTTGCTGGGGGGTTTTCAGGGGAGTTAACAGTACCAGAAGAGGAGTAGCAGCAGAATTTCAAATGCGTGTATTATACGCAGTAGTGCTTACATCACTAAATACCAACACCACCTGGACATAACTGCAACTTTATGTGGTATCCTAAGAGACTGAAATGAGACCCTCCATCCTTAGGTAGACTATGGGTCTGTAAATGGCAGTGCTGCTCACAGGACAAGAGGAGCAACTCCCCATTCTCTTTGGAAAGGCTGAGAAGAGCAAAAAGTGTCACCGCTGTGGCAATGCCACTGCTCCCGCCTGCATGCCACACTCACTGTGTTTGCCAGCTGCTGTGGGTACAGGGTAACTGCTGCACATCTCAGAGGGCAGGTGGGCCATACTGACACCCATGCTTAGTGAATCCTGCTAATGCTCTCCCTATGGGGCATGACCCGGTACAGGGAGGAGGTACAAAATCAGTTCTGTAACAGAGCCTCTTTGATCTTGTTCCCTCTGGAAAATGGGGTGTATGTTTTACTCTCTTCTCTCCCTTGTGCATATTATTATTGTTTTCAAAGGCATCTTCTAAGAAATGCCTCCTCAGTAACAAAATTTTAGTTAAAAAGAATTGGATGTGCCACCTCACTGAATCAGCTGCATGCCAGCTGTCAACTGCACAGGGACAAATTATTTTTATAATACATATATACTTTAAAGTCTACTACTTCCAACTTTCCAAATATGTTCAAAAATAACCCTTTGCCTCAGAAATAAAGAGTGTGTTACGAGGTTAGTGTTTCCCTTTGGGAGTTTGTACCTACTGTCATGGAACAGCACTGCGTGTGCTGTTTCCCTTTGAGAGTTTGTTCCTACAGCATGTCATCTGTAAAAAAACACTAACAAAAGAACAGGAATGACAAAAAAAGTTCGGATGGGGCGAGAAATAAGTTCAAGCCTGGAGGCTGTTGCAAAGACTATAGGAAAAGATACAGTGTAAAGGGACACATGTCTGAGGAGAGCTGAACTAGAGACCAAAACATCCACTTTTCAGTTTTACAGAAAGTATTTTTCATATTTAAAGTAAGACTTTAAATATGTCTTACTAAGGACATACTGAAGAACCAGTCTTCTTACACTTACCTCCTTATGGTCTTTTAAATATGGTAAATGAAGATGATTCAAGATTAATTATTTCCCTTAAAAAAGGGAAACAAAAAGTAAAACAAAGCAGCTGTCAATAACAAAAGAGTGCAAGTATTTCCTGGTTATGCCCTCAGATCACACAAGAACTAACAAAGTGTTCTTCAGGGGTAACAAAGAATAGTTTAAATATCTACAGTTATCCAGTGGTTATGACACTGTGAGTATTTCACTCTCTTACTCTTAAAGGTTTGAATTTCAGCTGATCCTATTTTGTTTCCTCTGACTCAAAGCTGTTGAACTCGTAAAGGGTTTTGTAACCACACCTAAAATAATTGTGAGAATTAAATATCAATGAAGTTCTCTACATTCACAATCTATCTGCCAGACTCTCTACATTCATTACAGCATAACCTTTACACTCACATCTGAAACAGCCTCATTTTTATACGGCTTCCTTTGCTTGCAACTTCTCTCCACCTTCCTAATCAACATGCTCCTTGGTTTTCCTTCAAAAACAAATCCATAAAAGATAAAAACGGGAATATGAGAACACCACAAGACACTTACTACACTTTTACATATTACTTGATACTTGCAACATTTGTCTCCTATGGAGAGTCAAAGAAGTAGTGGATGGACTTGCCCTTCATTTCTTCAAGTATGAATTTTATGGAAACATTTTCCTTTGCTGCTCCTATTCTGAAGAACTTTCTGCTGGATTGAATTACAAATACAACACTAGCATAAAAACAAATTAAGAGTCTGAGCAAAATCAGTACTCAGAAGAGTCTGCTCTTCATGGAGAATTTTGAAATGAAGGTTTACTTCCCTACAAAATCACCAACAGACACGTATGCTAAAAAATTAAAATCCTGTACAGTTCAGACATTAAAATATGACTACAGGCACAGTTTTTAATTCTTTAATAACTCTCTAATTTTAAGCTGTCCAGCTGCTGTTGGGGAAGGAAAAAGATAAACTGAACAGCAAGGTGTGTTTAGCAGGGATTCTTTGTGCAGCTCTCTGGGAATTCTGCACAGAAAGAAGGCTCCAGCTCAGAATGGAAGCACCTGGGCATAAACTCTGCCTGCTGCCACTGCCACCAGGGGATCCAGGGAGAACACAGAACTCCAGAGCAATGTCCCCACAGAAGGAACAGGGATGACAATGCTTATGTGAGAAAGGACCTAGACAATTTTTCCATATATAAACTATAGAAAGCATTTAAAAAAAAAAAAAACAAACCCAAAAACGCACTATGTAAGAGTTTCTGTATCTGCTATTTGTTTGTTTCCTTCACTACTACTGATCTCAACCCAATACCTACACAAATCAGTGAGCATGGCTGCCTTCCATTCCTTTAGCTCTTGTAGTACACTGCCAAACTTCTTCAGAAAATGCTATTTACATGTTCAGACATTATTTACTGGGAAAAATTTCACACTACATCAAATATATTTCTCATGAAGCTCCAAAACCAGAGCATTCACCAATCCTCAGGAATTCAGGCATACTTGCTCATGTTACTGAGGCAGCTTTCATCACATGTGGTTATTGAGAAGCTACACCTGAACTGCAGCATGATACCCAGCTCTAAGCTATTCACAGAAATGGCAATCTAAAAATAATCTGTTGCCATTTTTCAGAAGCACCTAAAGCATCCTTGTGATCACAATCTCAACAATTATATTGAATCAAGTGATCTGTACCAATTTCACCCCTTAGTATTTTTAGAACATGCACAACATCCTTTTTAGAAATTATTTCATCTGCCAATGCTGTGCAAGAGCATTTGCTCAGTGCAAGCTGACTACACGCCAAGCATTGCAAAAACCAAAGAAAGTAAAAATCCCGGCATTTCACAGCGCCTAAAACTGTGGTCAAGTTCATTGTTATTTTATCAGGGCTCGACAAAAAAAAAAATCTGTGACTTACTAGTATTCACAGTTATCAGTTCTTCAATAACCAGTGGCATTGTTTTGAGAATATTTCATTCAAGACAAGAAAAGTAACAAAATGTTAAATGGCAGCCCACCCAAAGGTACATCACATTAAATCTTAAAGGGCAAAGTGTAAAACAGCAGCTTTAAATGTTCACAAAGGAATTAAAAACTTTTTCAAACTGAATAAAAAGGCTGAATATGTACACATAACTCAATCACTCAATTTTCTACAGACATAATTTTCACCTCTATTTTCTTAGATAAAACCCAACATATCTTCAAACAACAAAAAGAGTGAAGCTGTGAGCATTTATGAACATATGAACATTTGTACATAATATAGTGCATTACAGTACCAGTTGTAATGTACTGAGGGGGAAAAGTTTAGAACAAAACCCTGCCTCTACTCCCATTTAATTCTGACAAGACTGAAAGATATAATTCAAAGGTAGCACAAATTCAAGGTACTGGTTTATTTCAGTAAATCACCACAAGTTTTAACGTTATATTGTTATCAATATGTTCTATCAGAAAAAAAGGCAGCACAATAATAATTCTCATCAGTATGTGTGTGCTTGTACAACTAACATTTCAAAACTATGATGCAAAGCTGCATTGATTATATCCACAGGTTTTAAAAAGAATAAAAAATGGCACAAAAAATTTAAAGTTTATACTTTTACTACTGATGCTTTTGATTCCGAAATTTTAATCTCCATTACAAAACAGTAATGACATAAAACGGCACTTATCGTTTGTGGTGATGTTCAAAATGTATCACCGCAGGAAAAAAAAAAAGTATTTAGTTATTTAGTTGTCAAATTATTCTCCTGAGTAGTAACTTTCGCCAGCAGCATTTACGGTCTTAGGCTCTGGCACTAAGTGCTGCCCATCAGGCAGCTGGTACCTCTTAGGCAAAAATACTTCATCAGATGATCTAGAGGTGCTAATACTTCATTATCCTGACGATCTTTCTATGCTGCAGATTAAATACCCAGATGATAGCAAGGGAAAGTAAAAGGTAACTGGGAAGCCCAATGGCTGGAAAAAAGCAGGGAAAGCTCTTGAATTCTACTCTAAGCTTTATTCATCATGAACATCATTCAGAAAGTGTCTGTTTGCAAGGAACAAATTATTTGGAGGAATTCCATGCAGATTTTCTGTTCATTTCCTAAATCTGATTTCTAAAATACCTTCTCAGTCAATGAATTAGTCAGTTTCTCTAGTTGTCACAATCATTCCTTTATGTTTTCTAATGGAGCACATGAGAAGAAAAGCAGGAAAAACTGATAAATTATGCAAGCTGTAACCACTTGTAGAATCTTTTAATACATGGGAATGAAAAAACAAGGATGTCATCAGCATTGAAAAGAACAGCAATCCTTTACTAAGGAAAATTGCAAAATATCTTAATCAGATTCCCACTCTTCTAATGAGGAAGTCAGAATGATGCCCATCAAGAGACACATTTGATTTGTTCAGTGCAGAAGACTAAAATGGATTCATTAGTGTAGGGATGAAAAGACTCACATTAGTGAGCTGAGAAAGAACCCACACCACACTGCTCGATTTAATGGCAGCAAGTATATATTTATACATATATATTTATTCTGACAGGTGTACTTCAGACAGTTCATGCTGAAACATGTTGAAAAAGCATCTGCACAGCATTTATTTAATCAGTAGCACAAACACTTCAAAAACTTCATGGCAGAACACACGTCTCATATTTTGACCAACACTCACTAAGTTCTCATACATCTTGATTTTCAAGATAAGTCTTTGTAAAGTTCACTTATATTACCAGTAAACACACATAGGCATCTTTCTCACCAACTGTGTTGATAAGAACATTTTATTATTTTCTATTTGAAGTAGATTTTCCCAAAATAAATTTCAAGTCAACTTTTCCTGTAAGAAACACTGAGAGCCATAGAAATGTTTTCCCTCCTGATAGCATCATTTTCTTATTTCCATATTTATCTTACTCATACTATTCACCCTCCCTTCCCAGGGTTACTGGGTAAAAATCCACACCTATTAATACAGCAATTTTTATAGAATATGCTCAAATTTTGCTACCAGGGTGCAGGAATGAACTGTGTTTTACTCTGTGCCTTCTGTTTATTGGATATAAAAGAAAATTGAATTGAATCTTTTAATCTTTTACATGAAGAAAGCAAAGTAATTGAGGACTGGAAGGAAAAGGAACAGGGACCAGTTTACACTGAACCCCAATGCAGTGAACAGGGATTCTCACTGCCCCCACCATAAGGAATTATTGGTCACACTATTACAGAACAGCTGGGAAAGCATCAGGCAGCAGTAGGGATGCAAGAATGAACTTACCAAGTGCCTGCATAGCCCAGGCAAAAACCTTTATGCAAAAAGAAATCCCAACACTGGTTTATTAGAAACTGCTTTAATACATCTCTTCCGAAGAAAAATTAACTTGGTCGCAAAGTTATGAGCAAGAGAAAATAACAAGGCCCTGATTACTTGGACTTCAGAGACACAGCTGAATCTATGCAATGCCCAAAAGAAAACTTTTCGTAGGAGACTAATAAAAGATAAAACTTTGTATCCTCTTACAATCCATGAAAATATAGTATTGTTCCTTACAAAAGCTAATGAAAAAAACCCAAGCAATTCTATTTCGCAAACAGTAACCTGAGCTCCCATTAATATACAAAAATATGGATAAAAACACAAACTGAAGACTCATAATCAACTTAATACTCATCCTTCCACTCCACCACACACAGGCTGGTAGTGTTAGAGACACCTCCTACCATTTATCTACCAAGGCATCACGTAACTTGTAGACAAGAACCAAAATCCTTTTCCCATCCACTGCTTTGGATGATTAGTCATTCCCTAAACCAGCCTAAAGCAAACATTACATTTTTTTCCTTGTTCTTTCACACTGGAATGCCAAGGAAAATCTGGTTGTGTGCTCATCTTTAGCAGATGCTGGTTCAGAACCCAGCTGAAATCTCTGTCTGGTGACAGTGAGTACAAGTGATACCACCCAGCCCACCAGGAAGAGACAAAACCATGAACTGTGGTCCTTTATCCATCCCTGGAGGACACTCCAAACGATCTGCTTTGCTTCCAACTGCTCCTAGGGGCATAATAGGAATATTTAGGAGCAGGCTATTGAGAACTCAGAGACTTGGAGAATTCTGTTTACCCATAACTCAGTGTCCTCTGCAATGGGACTATTAATGAATCTCAGAAGGACTTAATGGGAATGCTGCAGTGTAACATTTGTTAAAACTCCCTATCACTAAAAAAAATGAGGATATGCTGAAAGACACTGGAAAAGTTGCAGACAAACTTCTGTTACAACACGTAATAGTTATAACCAGATGGGCTTAATACAAATAGCTCATCTGTTTTCTTTCTCAATTTGATTTCATTAATATTCTATTCCATTTCATTTACCTTAAAAATGCAGAGACACAATAAAGAACTTGAAAAAACTTGTTGAGAAAGAACAACTCCTCCTGCTAGCATTATCAATGTACAAAGTTTATAGATTTCACACTGTTTGTTTAAGATACCCATATCTACAATCACATATATTCACCTTCCTTTCCTCATACTTCCCCCCCTACAGATAAAAGTGCATTCAAAAGCCTCCTCCAATGATTCAGTTAAAAATACACATCTGAATCATAAGTATATTCTGAATACAACTCTAAAGCCAAGGAGGATACTATTAATAAATATAACTAAAGACACAGCCTTGGCTAGCTGCTTTTATTAATATCTTGCCTATTCCACTCAACTACAGGGACTGCCACAATGTTTCTCCTGCCACTATCCATTATCTGTTTATTTGGTTTTAAAATGAAATCTTCAAGTACATCAGCTACTCTGTCTTCTGACCCTGGTTTTATATTTTTGAAGATTTTTGTTAAAAGTTAATATTTAAGCATATTAGCTACTACACTCTATCTATTTTTTTAAAGTTTCTGGAGATTTCACTTTCCTGTAAAAAGACAAAATGTAGTCCTTTAAACCTTAGTATTTTAAGAAAGGTAACAAGGTACAGTTATCTTTTTCCTACATATAGCCTGTGTTTATATGCACTACTGCCTGCACAAAAAATTGCCCTTAATATTCAGTGCTGTTATTTGCTTCCCAGATCTACCCAAGAATACCATTTAAGGATCAGCACCTCATTTTGCTAAGCTCAACAAAAACGAAGCCCTTGCCTGACAAAGCTTCCCGTAAGAACATACGACGGAACAGGTAAACGTAACACTGACGTCTGACGAAAAACAACGGGAAGGCTTTGAGTAATTTATCAGAACTGCAAAACGGTCAGAAAAGTTGGCAAAATGTGCACCTGCTCAGGAAACAAAGTTTCTGCTGACACTACTCTACCAGTAGCTGTTTCCAAACATTTCATGCCATCACTCGAACTCTTTCCTCTGCACAGTATCGCTCCAACTTGACACGTGTCATTCGCCTATCGCTGCAGGACAGAGGCTTCGCCTTCCTCTTTCACCCGGGCTCTTATCTCTAGCCTATGGCCAAAAACAAGCCTTTCCCCTTCTCCCTACAGCAGGGGAGAGATGAGGGGCCCAGAATAAAGGAAACAAGCCGCTGCTCAACCCGTTCCCTCCGGCACACACCGCAGGCACTGCCGCCCGTTCTGCCCCGCTCCAGGAGGCGCGGAGCCACCCCGGCCCTGGCCCCTCAGCCGAGACCCGCCTGGCCGCCGGGGCCGGCTCCCTGCTCTGCTCCTCGGCGCGGGGCCCTCGGCCGCAGCCCCGCTGGCCGGCAGGAGCGGACGTGCTGCCTCCAGCCCCGTGACACCAGAGCGGCCCGGCCCGGCGCGGCCCCGCCGCCGCGCAGGCCGAGATCCCCGCATGCCGCGGCACAGACAGGTGCAGCCCTCGGGCCCGCCCGGGGCCCTGCGCAGGCTGGGCTCAGCCCTGGCCTCCTCTTCCTCCTCCTCCTCGCCTGGCCAGCCCCTTTAGCCGCGCACCACAATCACCCCCAGCCCCGCACAAAGACAGGCCCGCGCTCGCCAGGCCGCGCAGGGAGGGAGCCGAGACGGGCCGGGCCTCCTCCACTCCCTCCTCGGTCGGCGCCGGTGCCCCAGGCCTCCCGCCCGCCGCCTCCATCTCCCGCCTCACCTCTTTGGGGACGAGCTGGTTCTCCTCGCTGGGCACCATGGCTGGTGGCGCGGCGCGGAGCCCACAGCAGGCTGAACCGACCGCCGTCGTCAGCAACAGCGGGAGGCGGGGAGACCCCCGCGGCTCATCCTCCCCCTTCTTCTTCTTCTTCTCCTCCTCTTCTTCTTCCTCTTCCACCTTCTCCACCACCTCCTCCTCTTCCTCCTCTTCCACCTCCTCCGCTCCCGCGGGCAGCGCCGCGGCCCCGCCCCACCGCCAATCCATGGCAAAATGGCCGCCGGCGCGGTTCTCGCGAGAGCCGTCCCACCCCGGGCTCTTGGCCACCCGCCGCGTTTAGTGCCTTCGGTCAGGCCGCGGCAGGTCCTGGTCCCGGTGCTGCTGCTGCTGCCTGGCCCGGCCCGGCCCGGCCGAGCCACGCGGTCCTCGCCGAGCACGAGGGGCGGTGTCGGAGCCGCAACGCGGAACCTCCGTGAGCGGCCGGGCCAGAGCCGCCCCGCGCACGGGTTATCCATGGCGCCGGGCCGCCGCCGCTCCCCCGTCACGTTGTCCTGCCCTGGGACACGACGTGGGGCGCCCGAGGCTGCGGAGGAGCAGGGAGTCAGTAAATGGAATGGGCACTGTCTGCGGACGTATTTAGGGAAAAACTGGACGTGCCATTGTTGTGTTCGGCCATGATGTGGACTGGATGATCTCAGAGGTGTTTTCTAAGCTAATTGAGTCCGTGCAAATGGAGCAGTAAGAGGCGAGCGTAGAGGAAGCGCTCCCGGGTCGCTGCCCCAGGTGCGGCTCGGAGCTCGTTAGCACACGGCCGTGGGCGCGCTCGGAGCGGGGCCTCGGAGCCGGTCTAGGAGCTCGTTAGCAGCCGGCCATGGGCGCGCTCGGCGCGGAGCTCGGAGCGCCAGGCCCCGACACAGAGGCTCCGTCCCCTGGCAGCTCTCCCCCAGCGGCCCTTCTCGGAGCTCCGGCCGGCAGAGACACGGGAGGCTATTTCGGTGTGATTCACTCGCGCCTTTACAGTTTTGGTGCCAGGCTGGAGTGGACGCGTAAGCACGGCCTGGTCCCGCTGGCATGTGAGCCCTTACTGGTGCCCAGAAGTTGTTCCTTGAAGTCACGCAATGAAGTTTAGCGTGTGCTCGTTGTAAATCCAAGGTTAATAGCTCGTTTTCAAACAGAGCGCAAGGCTTTTTCTGTGGCAGTGCTTAATTGTTGATTTTTGTTCGCAACAAACTTTTTTGTCCCACCTGAAGCACACTAAAAGCCAAATCACCAGAATGACTAAAACGCACACTAGAGGGAAAGTAGTTAATGTCTACTTCACTGCAAAATAGTTTGTTAGTGAAAAGCATTCTACTTGGCTAATGAACGACGCTATACGGTAGCTGTACATTTCTGCACAACTGTTTTTCTTACTATTTTAGTGTCCTCTTGTGGAAAAATGCAGTACTGAGGATAGTTTTTGGTTTTGTGTCCATGAAGTTTTGGGGTTTGGGGTAATTTTTGAAACCCATTGTACTGGAGGCTACTGAGGATTTGATAAAGTTGAATGATCTCATCTCTCTTTTCATGTTCAAAGTGTGTAACTTCTCAGGTTCCTCTCTGCTCTCTCAGAGATAAGTGGCAGCTTTTAGAATCAGGATATATTATTAGTGTTTCTATTAGTATAGTATATTAATGCTTTTTAAAAAAGGCTTCAAAATGGTAATTTCTATAAATAACATCAGTGGTTTTATTTTCATCTTCCAAGTATGCTGTGGAAATGCTGTGTTTCTGGCTTTGTTGTGGTTTGTTTGTTTTTGTTTTTTTCCAAACTTTTGCTCCTTGAATTAAGCACAGAAATCCTCTCACGGAAAAACTGAAGCAGTTTTTAAGTGTATTTCTAACCTGTTTTGCTTTATATAACTTAGTGGTTCAAGTTATTTATCTTGTAAAGGTCAGCGGGTTCTTTAGCACACTTGCCCTGTGGATTTGAAATATGTTGCACCTGAAAACCCCTCATCTTAGACCTTTGAGCTCTAATATGATAAAATCAAGTACTGAGACAGAAACCTGCGAGTCCCTTGCTGTTAATGTAACTTTGTTAGAATAGGGTTTTATAGAAGTACCCCTCTACAAGAGGAAGAAAAATATCTAAAATAGTGGGGGTTTTAATAGGAAAGGCAGTATGAAATTAATGAACTCATGTCTTTCTGAAACGAGGTGTTTTACACATGCTTATCAGCTGTGTTGTGCATTGAAAGGTTTGGGATTTAGTTGGGTTTTTTTTTTTTTTTTGAAGGGGACTGTTGTAAGCATCTAGCTGTGAGAAAAGGTGTAACTGCAGAAGAAGTGAAAAGCATGTCAAGATCTGTAGCTACTTGAAGGAGCACAGCTGCTTGGTGATCTCCAGTTGTCCAGTGGTGTCCGAAGACCCACGGGATTAGCGAGCAGGTGCTTGAGTTGAAGAGCCAGAACAGAGCCAAGCTTCCAGTACAAGGGATCAAACCATTGAAGCAAAATTGTGTGTGTGGCTGACTGGTCTGCTGTAACTTCCCCTTGTGAAAAATGTGTATTTTATGATTGGCTTTTCTCAAATATTAAAATGAATGCTATATGTGTTATGTTGGAAAGTTATACTGTATTAATCTCTTTTAAGTAGCGCTGTATTATTTTTTTAAGTAGTGTGGTAAATATAGTTTTTAGGCTATAGCATAATATTAAAATAGAAACTATGTGATATAAGATACTTTTTGTAACTAGCTTGAGGAATTGAAAAGACAATTAAGAAATTCTTCACACTGTCCTATCTGGATAGAGATAACAGCAACAGACACCAAGATCCCAAGAGAAGAAATGTTGCCTCCTTATTGGGAAAGCTCAGACTTCGAGGAACCAAGCAGGTTGATTTACAAGATGGAGGGGAGAAGCTGAAATTGAGCAGAAACACCCTGGTTTGAAAAGAATGTTTAAATTTTGCATGAGCTATATGAATATGCATCAGGCTATTGCTTTTAAGGGGTAATCCTTTGTTACCAAGGTGTGCCTGGTGGTGAATCCCAGACACTCAGAGGTCTGTAATTCTGTTTTATTGTCTCTTATTGTCCTGATTTTCCTTATTACTTATTACTACTTTCATAACTATTTTTTTATTATTATTAAACTTCTAAAATTTTAAAACAAGTGATTGCCATTTTTCACACCCTCTCCCCCCCGCTTTGGGGACACACCCCAAGAAACCTCTCAGATCTCTCAACCTCTCAGTTGTAAGGAATCCAGAATTCAGGGACAAGAAACTTTCAGAGATATTACTTAGGAAACGTCTTTTGACTCTCTAAAATGTTATGTTCTTACAGGTTATTTTTTGCTGCCATTTGTACATAACAAGGGAAAAAACTACAGAACTCAATGACTTTATTTGAAATATGTTGTTCTATTAGAATTAAGAGGTAGCTACCACAAATGTGTACCTACTAGGTAAGAATCAGGAGTTGTTTTTTTAAGAAATACTTTGTTAGATCCTCCTGTCAACCTTTAAAACTGTGCAAACATCCACTGTAGCATGTGTGCATAAAACATCTTTAATGGAGTAATAATCTCTGGTTAATAATTAAATCTCCATGAGCTTTTGTAATTTGTGGATGCTACAGTATTTAATCTCTTCATGTGAGACTTCTTAAAGAGGAATATTCAGTATCTGAGTTTCATGAAGGGAATCCTGGCTTTACATAATTTAGTATAGCACAGGTTTAAGTTTTTATTAGTGTGAAGGAGGAGAACTGATGTCTCAGACTACAGTTGATGCTGGATTTGCAGGTACAGGTAAATTTGTTGGGCTATTGATTGTCAGACTTGCTCAGAGACAAATTAACGAGAGTCACAAGTGCTCCAGTGTGTCAGTTTTCAGCCAGTACAATGCTTGTCTCACTAATGTATGCACTGGATTAATGGAAATATACTTATGCACTGTCAGTGTGCTAAAGTAAATAGCAAACCTCTATTTTAAAGGATGCTGAACTTATAAAATAGTCTGTAGGAATGGGATACCTCTTTAAAGATCATGCTCTTATAATTTCTCCTTCTCTGTAAGGAGTCACTGACTCTTGTCTCAAGATTTGACAAATAATTAATAAAGTTTTGAAGAAAGTTCTAAGAATAAAATGGAGTGCTGCCATTTAGCTCTTTCATGTGTGCAGTTAGATGCTGTAAACTGATGTCTTTCCCAAAGTAATGTTAGTTTAGTTTGTTTAGTTTGAAATGGAAAGCATACAGAAAGAGGATTGTGTAGATTAATGTCTTGGATTTGGGATGTCTTCTCTGAAACACCTGGTTTTGATTTTTCAAATAGGCTGTTGGTGGGAGATCCATGTCCTGCTTCAGAGGTAGAGCCAACATTGCAGTGCTTGTTTTTTTCTGTATTATCCTGTTAAAAACACCCAACCAAACGAAACCACAGGAAAAAAAAAACAAAACAAAACCAAAAAAAAACAACAACAAAAAAAAACCCCTCCTTCCCACCAACCAACGAAAAAACCCTCAAAAAATCCTAAACCTGAAGTTTGCAGTCCTTGGCAAGTTGCTGACCTCTTTCCCAAATGTCCCAGCCATGGTGTGGTTGCCAGCAGTGGCAGTGGAGCCAGTGCTGATGCAGTGTTCGCTGTCAGCACTCTCAGAAAACACAGGTCAAGGCCTCTTCCCTTTTCAATCTTTGGCAATTCCACATGTACTGGTAGAAAGGGAGATGTGTGAGAGTTCAGGATATCACAGTCCAGCAGGTCATTGCACTGCTGGTTACTTTGCTGTTTGAGCCTCAAGGAATTTTTTCCTCAATTGCACAGCAAATTTTGGGAAAAAAAAAATCTGAAAATCTGCCAGCGTCATCCGGTCCTTTCAATAAGGAAAGTTAAAAAAAAAATCAGTAAATTCAGCCCTTATATTGATGGAGGGGAGAACTAATAGAATTAGTAGAAGTAAAAAAGAGAGAATTATAGAATTCTGCATCTTTAAATGCCCTTTTTACTAGACAATAATCTCTTTGATTTTAGCTCCTTAAGTATGAAACCAATCAATAAAAGGCTACAAAGCAAATTAAGGTCTTTGAAAAAAGAATACAGATTATTTTTAATTCTTCTATACCTGTTAGGAGGCTTTTATATTTTAGTATTTTAGACTGTTTCTTGAATGTGTTAAGCACTTGAATCAAGATACTTAAAGATAAAAAAAATTAATATTATTTTCTATAGTGTGTATTTTAAAGTCCCCTTATAGACTTCTGTGTCTGAAGATGTATATTTTGAAGCAGAATTTTAGGAAGTAAAGAATTAATTTCAAAGAGTTGAGAATGGTGTGGAAAATTAAAACATTAAATAGGAGATATGCTATGGAAAAAGTATTATTTTGCTTTAGAGGGACCCATGTTGCTGGTCTTGTGGTCGTAATAGGTAGGTAAGCAGCCCTCTGAAGTCAAAGGTCATGTGATTAAGGAAAAAAATTGTTTTATGTTCAGTGCTAAACATTGTGTTCTGCAGTTCTTAAGCAGTGTTTTCTGCCATAATTCTTATGAACAGGCAAGCGCTTTTCTCTCCTCTGACATGGTATTTCATGCCAAGATCTTTTTAATCAAAACCAGTAGGGGATTATTTTAATTAATTATGAATCAGCAGCCTAGAATCATTAACATTTTTGTTAAAGATTATCTTATTACTCTAGTTTCGAGACACCAAGTGTACAGATACTAGCTGAGGAAGTTAGTTGTCTTTTCCATTCCCACAAGAGTTTGGAACTCAAATTACAGTTATAAAGAGAAGTAGAAATACTGCAGGGAGTTTTGCAGGACCTTTATTTCTTTATTATGGAATAAATTTTATTCCTTATTAAGGAATTAAGTGTACTCCTTTATTAACACTGAATTCTTTTACCAGCTTGGCTTAAAATTTTCAGCATTGTGTGCTTGTGACTACAGAGCAGTTTCTGGCATTAGGAGCCTAAACAAAACACAGTTCCGGGGTGTTTGACCTCTTAATGCACTTGTCAAAATCTTCCTGGTGTCACTGGGGGTAAAAGGCCAACTTCCTCTTTGTGTGGTGAGAGTTGGGAAAGAGATGTGGGCTGGTACCAGGCGGAGTTTGTGAGTTCCAAGTGGATCTCACATGGAGTTTGCTGGCTTAGTCACGGGCCCAGACTGGCACTGCTGGATCTAAAACGTGCAGCAGCTTGGAAATCTGCTGTCTTTTTAAACGTGCAGCCTGGTGGAGTGCATGCACCCTTTCTGGAATGTGGGCTCCCACGTTACCCAACCCTCCAAGGCTGGGAGGTGGCAGGGGGGCGAGGAGTCTCTGTCACAACACAGGAAAGGCTTGCCTATGGGAAAGCAAGAAGGAATGAGAGCTGCCTTGAATTCACACCATGACAGTAATTGAGTCATCAGCATGGTTCAGTTACTTTAGAGGTTCCAAAAGAACTTGCAGTGACACAGCCAGTTATTTAAAAACACTGAATTAACACTTCCTGCATGTGAGGAATTGCTGTTGCGTAGTCAGCCTGGGAGCACAAAGGCAGCAGTAAACAAGAGGTTGTCATGTGCAAAAGTAACAGAGCAGCCTGGATTCAGGGTGCCCTCAGTACTCAGGAGCTCTCAGTATGGACAGTCAAGGTATTTATAGCTGCCCTTGGCTCCTGGGGAGTTTATGGGTTTGCACTAGGGGTTCCCAGTGACCCTTCAGATTATATCTGGTGACCTTTAATATTCCGAGTGAGTCCTAATTATGCTGCTTGCAGCTCTTTGGGCAAGCAGGAAGTGCTTTCCCATCCTCAGCTTGCCCTAGCACATAGAGAACATTCCATCCTCCCAGAGTTGGGTTCCTAGGTGGACTTCCCCTGGATGACACATGTTTTCTTCGCCTTTTCTCTGTAAGGTGTCATGATAATCAACGTAAAGAGGTGGCTCCTAGCTGCCTGGGCTCCACCCCATCCCCTCACTGAAAGGAGGGAAGAAAAGGCATCTTGTGAATGTCTCAAGTTCCATAGCATGGAGTACCAGGACAGTAGGTGCAGCAGGCTCTGGATGGGATCTGCCTTTGGCCTCGGCAGTGCCCAGCAGTGCAGATCTGCCAGCCTCTGCTGGGCAGGGCTGGAAAGCAGGAAGGGACTGTCACCATCTCCTCATTCCTGCTTGATTGGTGCTTCCTCTCAGTGCTTGACACCACTCTCTGCTTTGTTCTGTGCTCTCAGATAACCTTCTTCCACTGATGATGGGAGGAACTTTGTATTTTGAGGAGTCCTGTGCTGGACCTAGTTATATTATAGCTGGTTTAGGACGTTTGAGAGGAGAGAAGGTGCTCTTCATCTGCTGCCATTCCTCATGCCAGGGCCTGGAGCAGGCTGTGCTGAGACCTTTTTAAAGCAGCTTTTAGGCTCCATGGTTCTCCAAGCTCAACCTTGTCCTTGTTTTGCAATGTGTCCTGAACATCTGCAGCCTTCTGGGGCTTTAAGGGCCACTCTGCTGTGGGAGTTGCTGAGCTCTTTCTTGCATTAATTAATTAGCAAAGGGAGCTGCCAGAGGTCTTATATAGCATTTAAAATGTCAGCTGCCAGTCCAGAGCAGCTGCCAGCACTGGAGCTCTGGCAGGGGACTGTTGTCTCAGGACAAATGGAGGGAATGTCAGTGTGGACACAGCGTGAGTCAGCCAGGGCAGGGACTTGTGTACAGAGTATCCTGACGTTGGTGGAATGCCCTTTGAAATCTCCCAGCAAGTTGGCACCTGTGCTGCTTTGGTCATATAAAAGGAAATGCTGCTGGCTCCTGGCTGTTGTGGTTTGTATTCAGCCCTGACTGTAAGTAGTTGTCAGAGTGTGGGGTGTACACTACTAAAGTAATCCCCTGGTGCTGGGAGTCTCTTCTGTGTGAGAGAGTAGGGCAAAGCGTGGATGGTTAGAGTGTTGAGAAAATGTAGTTTCTAAAAGCAGTAATTTTTGTCACATGTATCTGAATTTTAATTCTTTTTAATGGACTTTTTCTTTCAAGTGTTTGTAATTTATCTGTTGATTGAACGGAATTAACATGGAATAAATAATAAAAAAAATTTGTGACTACTGTTCTTGCTTGTCATCATTGCTTTTGTGAATAGAGGTGTCTGGAGACCAGTTATTTCTTCAACATTTGGATTAGAAGGCTTGGCTGCAGAATTTGAATTTTGTATTTGCTGTTAGTATGGGAAATAGATTTCTTTTGATATTGTTACTTCTTTGCCATGAATTGTGTTGGCTATTTTAAGTTAGATGCATACCTATTTACCCCTCACCTGTGATTTAAACCAGGATTCTTAATTGAGCCTGTTGGATGTAAGCACATCTTCCAGAGGTGTCCATATAGGTAGGAACAAGTTCCAGATCATCTGGACTGAATCCAAATCCTTTCTTGAGACTTAAGTCTTCAGCAGAGTGTTCTTTTATATGCAGTTGTTAAAGGAAGAGAGTTTTGGGGTTGGCTGGTTACTCATGTGGTGTGCATCCATGGAATGCAGGGGTGCATGAATCAGCAGGGTCTCAAATGACAGACTCAGAGATAAAATCACAGGCTGGCTACTGTAGTATTTACCACAGTGCTTTACATATGGAATTAATCTATTTCTTGTGCTGGAAATGTGTGCCTTTGCATAGATGCTGGCTTTGTGTTCCTTATGGGAACAAAAGATTTTATGTTAGGCAGCCCAGACCAATTTTAAATTCTTACAGGTGTGTAGAGCTGTGCTTTTGATACCACCAGCAATGCAAATACTTACAGGAAACCAAATTCTAGACTTGCTGATGGGAATGCTCTTTACTAGGATTAGAGTCATCCATAAACTTTTTGATGTTCTAGGTTTGTTTCTACCTACAAGAAAACTTGCATATACAGTAAAACTCCTGTCCTGCTCTGCATCCCAGATCTAGGCTGTATGGCAGATTTGTCCTTTTTAAGTCTAGGAGTGTTAAAAATAGGTTAGAAACTGTTGTAAAATAGTTAAGAATTGTTTAGCATATACTGTTAAAAGGTTTGGTTATTGTACTGTTAAAAGGGTTTAAAAGTGTAGTTACAAGAAATACGGTACTGAAGTTACCGCATTTCACCTAAGGGAAGGGCATTCCTGCCCCCCAAACCAAACCCAGTTAAACTGGATGGAATGCGAGCCAATCAACACCTGAAACTCCATGCAAATGAAGGATCCAAATGGGAACCAATCCAAAAAGACAAAAAACTGTATGAAAAGGGGACATCCAGGCCAGCAAATTGCCCCTTCGACATCGGACATAGGGAACATCCCTGCCACAAGGAGCAGACCCAGCGCCAGCCCTGCAATCTCCTCCTGCTCGTCGCTGACCGGGACCCCCACGCTTTAGGCCTTTTTTCAATAAAGCTGAAATCACTCTAGTACCGGGAGTCTGCATCCCGTTTTTATCAGGAGGGTTTCTCAAATGCAGAAAATGCAAGCCTCAGACCGTCAGAGGCTTATTGTCCCTACTGCCCAAGAAGTTATACACAAAGATAATCAAAGCAGTTGTATTTGTCTTCTAGGGTTTTTATCTCTTCTGACCTCTGAATTCTAAGAAAAACGAAAGCATGATGATACCATACTTTTCCAACTGCGAAATTTCTGCTAATACTCTGATCCTTCTTCAGTCTGTTCTTTATTTTATAGCTACTCCCTCAGCGACAGGCTGAAACTGTGATTTGTATTTTGTTAATCTGCTTTTTGTATCCCCGTGCTATTTATTTTCGTGTACTTGAGTTTACCCAGGATAGCACTGATGTAGTGCACATGTTTCAAGCATGAAGAGGTTAATGAAGCTTTGACTGCCTCGTGATAACATCCATGTTTTTGGCAGCCTGGGGATTGTGGTTCTTGCCACATACAAGGACTTTTATCCCCTTTGATTGCCACATTTCTATCCAGCCAAAGTAGATTTAACAGGATCTTTAGAGGAGTCCTTTTGTACATAACAGCACTTTTATAGTGCCTCTTGGAAACTGGCAGATTTTCATGAACAGGTAATGAAACCAAGAATTCCTATGTTGAAATGAACAAAAATAATGGTAATGCAAAGGTGTTTTGAAGATGCTTTTGTGATTTAATTTTTGGAAATAAATTTGTGGCATAAGAAGCGACTCTCAAAGCCTCACTGCTAGTCTGACTCTGGTCCTTTGGCTGCTTAAACCATGGCACCACCTCAGGATGAAATATTTAGCTGGTTTTTTTCTTTTTAATTGAAGGGGGAAAACTGAAAGCCCTAAGAAGAAAGTGGATGTACAGTTTTTTAAAATCTCTAATCAACGTGATTATTTATGGAGATTTCAGAGTAGTTACTAGTGCTACTCTGGCTATTTAAAATCCATCATATGGCTGAGAATGGTGCCACTGGATTGCTTAATGCCTTTTTTCAGAGCACTGTTGTGTTGTAAAACAGTAGTTAGGTAAGGTGTTGTTTCAGCCTGGGTTAGTCTGGTACTAATATGCAGCGTGAAGAAATCTGGTTAAAACTGTAATACCTGGGGGACATTCACAGGCAGAACTGAAGAGAGAGAGATGAAATACAAACCCAAGGCACTTTCTTCTGCAGTACTCACCTCATCTGTCTAAAGCCTTGAGGTGTGAGAAGTTTGATTTTGAATGCAAGGTTATGTTTGGTCCTGTTGTTCCCTGGACTATTTCTTTCAGTCTGTAATTTATTGTTTAGGTACATGAGATGTTCAGTGTATCTGAGTGTTGCTGCAGCTTTGAATCTTGGAAACAGCTGAGGTTTATAATTTGGAATATCCACTTACATTTCATTAGCAATTTTGCATTTTCTTTCGTTTCTAAAAGGGAAGTCCCTTTACTTATTTGCATTATTTATTTCTACTTAGCAAACATCCAAGTCCACACTGTCACAGCTGAAATAGTTGAGCTTAGAGTTTTGTATCGAGTATACAAATCCTGAGATAATTAGAGTAGTGATGAATCCTGCTATTTTGAACCTGGAGAAGGAAATTTCTGGTTTTCAAAACTGAGAGTAACCCAGGCAGTCTCTTCTGCTGTAAACTGTATTTGTACATTAGAAGAAGTTAGATATTAGAATCCTTTTGTGAAGAAAAAACTGCAGCTTGATGTTCTTTCTTCCTTGAATTTATAACATGCCTTAATTTCATTTAAAAAACCAGCAACTTAAGGTTTTCTTGAGAGCACAATCAGACCTTCCTCTATCACTGTGCTGAGAGGTTTGATGTGAGCAGATCAAAGATCAAAGATCTCTTAGGGTCTGCAGGGACCCCATTTTAAATTTAATAGTATGCTCTGACAGCATATTAGCTGTGTTTCCTTGTGCTTGGTGATCATATAGTCAGAGAGCACATGAAAAGAATATGGAAATTTCAAGTGTGGGAAGTGTGGGAACAGCATGACATAGATGCACGTGAACATTAGTCGTTACCATGAATGATGCAATTTGTGACACTTCAAATTTTGGAAATTACTGTATATACTAGATTTTTTTCACAATAATTTCAAGACTTCTCTCTTTTCCAAAGCTCTCCCAGTTAAACCTGGAAGAAGGAACTAAATTTGCTTAAGTTATGTAAATTTCAAGGTTAGCGTGATGATAAAGAACTTCCCATAAATGGACACAGCAAGGTGAAAGGCAAATCCAAAAGGTTTGGAAAATAATGAGAGACAAAGTGACAAAAAGAGAAGAAGATGTGATCTCTAAAAATAAAATCTGTGTGCCTGGGAAAATGCATGGATAGCCATGATGCTGATCACAGAAGGAATAAACATCTTCAAAAGAACAAGGAGGACACTGTCCAGCTGCTTCTTTGTATTTTTTTTGTACCCAAAGACATTCTGGGAAGAACCAAAACGTTTCCCCAGGTGCTTTTATAGGACAGAAGGCGAAAACAATAAAGCTACTTCTTGATACTGCACTAGACAGTGATAACTGAGAAAGCTTGATTGAAAAAAATCTATTATAAAAACACTAGAACATTAATATCAAGTGAAAAAATCAATCTCTGTGTCCTTTCTACCTCACAATAGTCCCGTTGCTGAAAAGCTGAGCCTGGTGTACGGGACAGAGAGGCAACTCTAGGTGTGAGACCCCTTGTGAGACACCAGGAGCTCTGTGGTTCTGCTGGGAGCTGTGTCAGGGCTGGAATTAGAGCCAGGTTTGAGGAGAACAGGAAATTGCATAAGGACAGCTCTGTTGGTTGTTTACTGGGAGCCAGTGGCACTGGAATAAACAGCTGTGCAGCAGCACAGTGTCTCTTTTGTCATCCAGCCTGACAGCACTGGGCATGGGAACTTGGAGCTCAGGCCCTGCATTCAGCCAGGGAAGCCTGTGGGATAAGGGAGCTTGTCACAGACCCTTGGAAACTCTGTCAGATGTTGTGGTTTTGATCAGAGACTAGAGCTTTCTACACCCAGGAGCTGGTTTTGCCAGTACTGCTCAGTAAGCTAACTTTAATAGACACACACAGAAGTTGAAAGCCTTGCCTACTGCCCTTACCTCTCCCTTCCCCTATGATGCAGAGGTATTTTACAGTTTTCTTAAGGTCCTTTGAACAGAGAAACATGTGGTGAAGAGAGTCAGGTTTCTCACTGCAGCCTGCCGGTGAGATGGGGAAGAGAAATTCCTCAGCAAGAGAGTGAGCAATGCGAACAGAGACCATTCACTGTTCTTCAGCCCCAGCCACCTCCTCATTCATAGGGAAATACCTGCGGACTGACTCAGTGAGCAGACCTCAGTTTGCCTTGCAGAATTAGAAGTGATGATAATGAGTGCTTTCCTCACTAGAAGCTACTGGTGACATTTTCACTATTTTCTAAGCATATGTAAATATTTGGACCAATTAAACATCTTCCTGCAGGTCTAGTATATTCTTAGGAAAGCAAAAACCGTGATTTCACCAAGTAATAAGTATTTAATATTATGATCAGATGCTGCTACATTGTTCTTGTTTCTTTACCGTCGAAGATGATTCATATGCTGAGTTTTCCAGAACACCAGACATGAATCCAGTGCCAGAAAACAGCATGAAAAAACCAAACCCACCAGGAATTTAATAAGACTAAAACATCTTTGTGGTTTTTTTGCTGAGCAAACTACAAGGAATGTATTTACATGGATTCACTGGCAGTTGTTAGGGCTGATTTATTTCAGTATAGTAGAATGTAGTGAGTGGATTGTAAAGAAGTGTGCCCTTATATTGAAATTATTACATTTTTAGCAGAGGTGAAGAATGTTTGATTTGTCTTCCTGAGGTCTGTGTTCTCCCCAAGCCTTGTGCACAATAACATCTAGAGACCTCTGTGCTCCATTGTACAACATCAGCCAGTTAGGATGTCTTATAAGAATATACTTTTTTCTGATTTCTGAGCTGGGAATAGTTTAATTAGGTTCTAGCTGAATAACTCAAGCTCAACAACCATGTATGTTTCAATGTTAATGTTAGGTTCTGTAATTGGAAAGAGAGATCAGCTAAACAGGGAAAGATTTTGTCAGCATTACAGAAAAACCTTTGTGCTGTTCTTTTCTGATAGTGTAGGTGTTGTCCTTGGTACCATGACACGTGTTCATCCTGGGCATCTGTGAAGTCCTACAATAACTCACTGTAGGTTACATTTAGACTGTTTTAAAATGTATTTATATTCAAGGAACACCTGGCAAATCTCTTCTTGTGCAGTTGGTTGTGTTGGGAAAGGAGAAAAAGAGAGGCAGAAGGTTGAACTGAAGGTTGGATTTGGGTCTATCAAATTGAAAGGAGTTCAGACTATGTCAAAGAAACACTGCGTGTTCTGGCTATTAAAAAAATACTAGTCCAAAAATAACGTAAGTATTAGGAAAATATTTTACTTGTCTTGTTAATCTTTTATGGCAAATTAGTTTCTTTTTAATCAAAATAATTCCTACTCAGTTTTGATTTAAATAATGCAGTTATTTAAATAAAGTTCTTTAGTGCTGCTTGTATATTTTCTAGAAAGCCCTATATTAATGTAAAATTCAGTATTGCATTTGTATGCAGGGAACATGATCCTTCTCCTTCATCTAGCAATCTGCACCAGTCATATATTCTTTTTTAAACCTTCAGATGTAACCTCCTTAAATATTTAAGGCATAGCTCCAACAGGACAGTGATAGGCTGCTCTTCTCTTAACCTTGCCCTTTCTTTTCTAGGTCTTGGTGAAATACTTTAAGTGCTTTACTTTTCACTGAGGAACTTGTTATTCAGATATTCTAGAAAACACAAGAAAACCTCAGTACTGCTGCTTTGGTTTCCAGACCTGCTGGATGGGTCACACTTTTTTAAGGTTTCCTGCTGTTATAGAGAAATTCTGCAAGTGGTATCCTGCATTCTCCAAAATTCCAAGTAATTTGAGGTTCCTTTTTCCGTTACTTCTTTGCTGAAAGGTTTCATTAATTTTTGGCTCCTCTGTGATTATTTCACCATGTGTACTGTTGTGTGTTTATTTGCTGTGCAGAAATAATTACTGCAGCCAGGAATGATAACCAAAGAAGAAATTAAATAAAGAGAAAGTCGTTTAATATCCAGTACAAACTTCAGTATGATTAATAGTTCAGGTGAAGCTAATTTATTCTAGAATTTAAAGCTTTTGAGCAGCCTAGTAGTTAAAAAAATATATTTCTTTGCTAACTTTTCTTTGTATTCTGTTTTCTTTAATGTCTCCTGCTTTTCTTAAGTCTCATTTTGAACAATAATATTCTTTTAAGTAGTTGTATTAGTTGTGTGTAGCATTGACAGTTGTGGAGATTATAAAGGAAAATATTTCTCCTAAAGCCTCAGTTTAGGTAAGTAGTCATTCTTTAATTGATGTTTGCAATACATTAAACTATACCTGCAAGGTGAAGACCTTAGTATTTTGGTTTAATTTTTTGAGGGAGGACCAACTGTACCCTGAATAGGTCTGAATCTTTAGCTGTTGATTCAGGAAATAATCTTTTTTTTTTTCCCAGAAACCGTCCTGGAAATTCTTAGAATTCTGCATCCCTTACCATATTCATATAAACAGTTAAAAACAGTTTCATCATGTATAATACCTCAGATAATAAATGCATAGGAAGTTTTTACCACAGTATTCTCAAGATGTACTCTGTGAATCAGATGGAACAAGATGCCTCCTATTTAGCCATGGTTTGGCTGAGCAGGGAGCTATATCTTAATTTATATTTCAAGCTGCTGAATTGCATTACTGAAAATTGCTTAGAAACATTCTTATTCCAAACTCTTTTTTTGTAAGAACTCCTCCAGTTTGAGAAAGTGATCTTTCATTCTGCTGACAGAACTTTTGCATAAAGAAGTCCATTTAGAATATGACCCAGGCAGTTAAAATCTGAATTTCCGTGATGGTTGCAGATATTGATAATGATGATCTCCCTGCAGGTATGTTGGATACTTGGCTCAGCTCAGCTGGAGATACTTTTCTAGATCTTCCTCATGAACATGTAGCCATGACTCACACTTCTTCAAAAGAAGAAAGGAAAAAAAGGCTTTAGAGAAAAAAAAAAATAAAAAGAAGTAGAATTTTGTAACTCTGTCTTTTCAGACCTTAGTCTTTTCAGCTCCTTTGCACTTCAAATAGAGTTGTAAATATTCACTGCTTGCGAGAAAAGGTTTTTCTGACATGAGAATTCTTGTAGGAAGCTCACATCAGCTCAGGGGAGCTCAGAGATTCAGACCTTTTAGTTCTTGTTCTGGTTCTCAAACTTCTGGAATTGTTTGGAGCAGAATTTGGGTTGTCCAGGTCGTCAGAGCTGTGCCTGGCCCTTGCAGGAGGCTGCTGAGTGTGGCTGACTGGGTGCCCAGGGCTGCAGAGGGAGTGTGGGGACACAGTGACCCCCAGACTCTGCCACTGAGTCCCCCGGGGGCATTTGCTGACTCTGGAGCTGTCCTTGCTTGGTCAGCTGAAAGGGTTTTATGCTTTTCACGTTTTGGAGGAGGAACAGTGTGCACACACCATCCTTGCAAACATGTCCTCTGTATTCTACAGTTCTAGTGCATCTAGTGTTCTGTTTGTTTGTTTGTTTGTTTGTTTGAATAGGTTCAGAACAGCAAAGTAAGTTCTGGTGTGCAGGAGAGGCAAAATACCTGAGGGCAGACTAACATTCTGAGGTGAGATACAGAGATAAATCACATTAAAACTAAAGCCCCTTAGCTTTGAAGGGACACTTGAATGCTGGCAGCATAAGGTTGCTTTCCGAGTGAGATAGGTACATCTCCTGAGTCCATTTTTCAGAGGGTTCTCAGACTCCAGCAAATTAAAAAGCTCAATTTGTCAGCTGGGTAACCACTACCAGGAAATACAATGAGTGGGTTTTGCTTGTAAATGTGGGTCACATCATCCTTTCCCCTTACCTGGTCCTCTCTCAGGCCAGAAATGTTCATATTTACAGGAGTTAACATGGGCATGTGAAGCATCAAAGGATTCAGAGGCTGTTGCCCACAAGTCCACAACAGTTTTGCAGATGGAGGGGAAGTACAACATATTCTAATCTCTGATTAACACAGTTTATTTTAGGCTGTGATTTCAGATTAAGTAACTGAATGTAGAATTTAGAGACTCCAGGCTCTCTTAAGTATATTAAATTAAAAATAAAAGGGCCATTGTTGTCATGAACAAAAGGCAACATGTTTTACAGAGGAAGCAGTGGAATATATCTCTTGATTCAGTGCACTTCCAAGTAATGACAAAGAGCAGATCTTGCTGTTAAGTCAAGCAACAAAAACATTTTATAATTATATAGGGCCAAATTGTCTGGTTTACAGCTTCCCAGTGAAGAACTGTTCTTTGGAAAGCCTAGGGTAGAACTTCCCCTCTTCTGCCAGCCCTTCTGAAGGAGCAGGGAAAGAGAAAAAGATGTTCTTGGCTCACACCATGCATGCTGGGGTGGTGATGCAAGCTGATGAATACATTACACATAGTTTGCAACTGGTAAGTGCCAAAATGTCTGATAATTGAGGCTGTAGTCCCCAGGAAGAGCTGGAGGCCGTGGTACAACAGCAGAGCTGTGATGTAATTGCCATCACAGAAACGTGGTGGGATGACTCACAGGGCTGGAGCACTGCACTGGATGGCCACAAGCTCTTCAGGAGAGACAGCAAAGGGAGAAGAGGTGGAGGGCTGGCTCTTTCTATTAAGGAGGCTTTTGATGCTGTAGGTTTTGAAATAAATGAAGATGGAGTTGAATGCCTGTGGGTAAGAATTAAGGGGAAGGCCAACAGGGCTGATATCCCACTGGGAGTCTGTTATCTTCCACCCAACCAGGAAGAAGTGCTGGACAACTTATTCTACAAGCAGCTGGAGAATGTTTCAGCATCACCAGCCCTTGTTCTTGTAGGTGACTTCAACCTGCCAGCCATCTGCTGGGAACTTAATACAGCAGAAAAGAGGCAGTCCAGGAAATTTAGAGTGTATGGAGGATGACTTTTTGT
>VWZV01000540.1:0-14954 GCA_013397155.1 Irena cyanogastra
TTATTTATTTATTTATTTATGCTGTATTTTATTTAGCTGCCAGGTAATCCACAAATATAAAGACTTTCTGCCATAATATTAAATAAACATTTTTTCAATGTTTGTTTGTTTGTTTTCCTTTTCCTTGAAAAACTTGTAATGAAAATACTTTCTTCCCCTGAACTAGTTAATATATTGTGAAAGTACTGTCTTTTCCTACATGATAGAGCATTCCTGACTGCCACATATTTTGAGTTCAACCTTTTTGAAGAACTATAATGGCAAAGCACAAAGATTTTCATTAGAGCAAAATTGAGGACAAACAAGATCAGTGATATCACTGATGTGATGGAGAAGTGACTGTGTTTTCTCCATGGTCAGCTTTGAATATTTAGGAAGCATGATATGTTGAAGGAAGTCAGAGTGGAGCTATGTAGTGCAAGACCTGTTAAGAAGGATGGAAAAAACCAAGGTAGCTTCTCAGTTCTTAAAATGTCTCTCTTTCTTCTTAATTTCTATGTAATCTCTTATTTTAAATTGTTACAGATTTCCTTCTTAGTTTGTATTTTTATAATTTAATCCTTAAAGGACATATATAAAAATTAATCATAATGCCTTATCGCAAAAATATACACACTACACTGAGTATGCACTTCATCAGAGAGCTAAGCATGTGTTTCAGCTTTGTTCTGCATGAAGATTTTTTCTACCTTGGAGCTTTATCCTATACTTGCCATTTCATCCAGATTCCTTTAAGCTTCCCATAAGAGATTAAGTTGCCTTTAATGGAAATGGGATAAGGTCCTAACTAAACTGGAATTACTATAAAGCTGTATACCATGTAAATGAGGTTGTCACTTAGTTTAAAAAGTCATAGATAATACTTACATGCTCTTTCCTGAGGCAATAGTATCTGATTTAATATGGTAATGCTCTTACATCAAATACAGACCTTCATGCATGTATTTCCAGTTTATAAAGAGATTGCTTTAAGGTTATCTTGAACTGCCACTACATTTTAAAACAGAAATGTCAATATTGTTCTTAGGCAGAATTTCATTACTATTCCTAATATTCATTATAAATTTGCTTTCAGTAGACATTGAGGAGCGTTTAGTATATAAAGGTTTTTTTGTGTTAAAAGATTTTCATCATTAATTTACAATAAAGTGTTAAAATTGTCATTTTCACCCTCACTAACCCATGAAATCAGTTGTCTGTCTGATTTATTGGGAGCTTAGCATATTTTAACAAATGAGATAGAGGAATAGATGCCTTGTGAAAAATAAGTTTCCATTTTACAGATATAAAAAGTCTCATAACAAATCAGTTCTGCCATGAAAATTATAAGCATACTGTGGATCATAAGATTTTTTCTTGAGTGTTAGTAGGCTGAATACTTTGCTTTCATTACACTTTAGATGAGCAGAAAAGGTCATTTTTATTTACTGATACCTTTTGTCACATGAGAGCAATATGGTTACTGTCAAAATTCCAAGGAAGTACAGGAAGAGCATTTCCAAGGAAGTATAGGAAGAGCATTTGGCATCTCATAAAGAATATTAAATCATTATGCCAAGTGTATTACAGATGGGGAATGCCTCCTGTGTTAGCAGCTAATGATGAAACAATAGGGAATAGAAAACCTGCAGTAAAAGAGTATAAAGGACAGGCTATAGAACTGATCATATACGGTCTTGAGACATAAAATAACATCAGAGAAACCTACTGAAAATACGTCAGATTAAAGACTTCTGAGATTCACTACCACTTTAATATTTTTTGGCAACAGGAAAACATCTTTGGCATTTTTTAAAGTATAATTGTTTTAACGGATCAGCACAACATCAATGTTATAATTAGTTGAAACTTGCATTAGGGAAAAGAAGTTCATTAAAAAACCATGATCAGTACTTGAAGAAACTCCGAGCAAACAATACAGATATATAGGATATTTTCAATAATAAAGATAATTTAAAGTATACAAAATACCACAAAATCATAGAATGTATTCTAGCTCAACATTTGGTATAAAATACATCAGATATAAATTCTGAACAATTTTTTATAAAAGAAATATAATTTCTAACGTTATAATCCCTTTCTGATAAACTTCTATAAAATACCTTTGAGTCCCATTGAGCCCTTCGGATTTCAGAGCAGAAGTCACTTATCTCTTAGGGTACGGTTGAGTTTCACTGAAAAACAGTACACAGACTGCCATTCCCTGCACCTCAAATAAGATTTCAGGGGCTGCCATCTTCCTGCTTTCTCAGTTTTTAAAAACTGGAACATCTTCAGCAGTTCTTATGATCTCCCTGAAAGGCACGTGTCAGCTCCTCAGCTTCCCAAAACATGGAGGGCACTGTCCAACCTCATGAGTCTGACCCTTCACCTCTCTGTTCTTCTTGAAGGACAAACATGTCTTTGAAAATCTATAAAGAACATTTTTCCCTTTTCCTTTCCAGGTCTAAGATATAACTTGACTTGTTTTTCAAGGGCTAGCAAACACAGTATGCACTTTGCCATTGAATAATGTCTAATCTCATATTTTTTGATATTTACTAAACAAATAGAATGACACAATTCCTCTTAATCTATCTGCTTAATGCATCTACAGCATTTGGCTGAGAGTCATACATATAGAAATAAAAGGCTCCCATATCAGAGATTGAATTCTGAGATCAACCGGGCCAAGGCACATAAACATCAACAAGGGAGTTATATATTGCAGGCTTCAGCCAGCCAAATGCCATTGCTTTATGGAATTCTACAGTGTTTAAATTGAAAATGATTTCTAAGTGCTGAAGCATTCATTAGTGAACATTCTGGCTACAAAAGCTTTAAACACCATTTTGCTGTGTCTCAGTGCTAAGAAACGAGTGTACACTAAGAAGCAGTCAAACAATGTGAGTTACTCATCAATAATGCAGTAAGAACTGAAAATAAAAACTTTCAAGTCAGTTACAGTTTGCACTCCTCAGAAGTGACTAGCTAATGAAACTGAGAATTCTGCTTAACTTTGTATAACTGTCAAATAATCAAATATAAATAAACAAAAATCCAAGACGTATAACTTTCAAGAATTTTCCTGTCCCAAAAATTGAAAATAGTTTTTATTTAAATTTATCTGAAATGTCAGATTACTTTATGTCCTAGAACATAAAATCTTACTATTTTCTGGAGACCTGACATTGTATATTATTCAATTAATAGCATCACTGAAGTTCACTCAATAGGAGAACAAGAAAAAATAAAAATTTAATTAAAAACAGAGAAGATAGCTGTTTTGTCTGGCTTCATGACCATTTCTATAGTGTTTATTCAGGGTGTTTCAAATGAAATTGGGAGATTAAAGTGGCTCAAGCCACTATCTGATCTGGATTTCAAAGCTTAGAACATTGCTTGGTCTTCTTTAATTTTTTTTTATTGGATGTGGCACGGGAAACTCAGTGGATCAGATCTCCTGGCAACGACCAGGATTTGGCGCTGCAGAGCTTACAGGGATGCTGTGAGGTGCCAGTGTCAAAGCAAGGGAGTGCAAGATAGCTTTAGACATCTTACCATGCTCGTGACCAAATTTCCAAGAAATCAGTATTTGTACTCTCCCGAAAAAAGGACAGCATTGTCATCTAATGGTTTTTTCAGTGCTTACAAGTATTGTCAAGGTTGATGGTTTAATGGAGAATACACTGTTTGGGCATAAAACTTTCTGTCAGCACATTTTGCTCAGACTTTTAGTTTATGTAAAGCATGCTTTTAATCTTTGAAAAAATAATCAGAATCAATGTCAAGGCCAAAAAAAAGGGGGGAAACAGAAATGTTGTAAAAGCCAAAAGTGTTTGAAAGTTGGAAAAGAGAGTTTATTTTAATGTTTTTCTGTATAAGCCATCATAGAGATAAAATAACAGTTGACTGGGACTCAAACACACTGCTTTAAAAAATCCTAATGTTGTCAGACTTTCTTTGGTGAAGAAGCAGGAAGAGTTTCAGTGTCCATGTAATACACACTGCTTGATTTTTCTTCTCAGTTAGTTTCTTAACATGATGGGTATGGTGATAGATACTGTTATTATTCACAAGTGTGTTTATGTGTTGAAATTTGCTGTATTTTGCCTTTCACTTGAGAAATATAACATCTTTCTTTTTTGCTGAGAACAAATGTCAAGCTAGTATTTGTATGATTTTGTTGGTCCCATGTTTTATTAAAATTTATCTCCCTCCTAACCAATAAGATGCGTTCTACTATGACAAAAGACTCTGTCCCTTCAATACTTACAATATCAAACTTTCAGAAAAGTTGTATTTTGCTACTAATATAGTATTTTAAAAGCTGACTTGCTTATCAGTAGAACCATGCCTTACTTTTTATGGGTCAAGAGATTTTCCACAAAAGAAATAAAGGCATACTGGTACATACTGACAAAAGGAGTAAGTTAGAGAAAATCTACTTTTAACAAAAGTTTCATTGACCTCCATATGGTAAAAAATAAAATTCCCCTGGTCAGTCCCGGAGCATTGTTTCTTGCCTATCTCAGCAGTTACTAGCACTTTGCTGAAAGTTTCTATTGAGATGTATATTGATATAGCTAAAGACAGAAGATACAAAAAGGAAATAGCAGTTTGCAAATTAAAGTGTAAGAATTTTTTTATCACCCATAGAGTTATGAGGGTTTTCTGAAAACTGTTTCATAAAGATTATCAATATATTATCAACATTAACAGCATAGTAATTTCTCTATAAATTAATCAGGACTGGAAAATGTAATCACGGCCTCCCTTTTGATACTCTTGAGATTTGGCTAAATTTGACCTAGATCTGTATAAGCAATTTTTGATTTTGAAATCAGCTTAAGATTCCACAGCTGCATAAACACATACTGTTTATATCTGCAAGATGAGGAACAAAGCATGGAAACCAATGATTCCTTACAGATTTGTCCAAAGTGTACCTCTAAGTTTGTACATTTAACTGGATTGTCTGGCACTTCCAAGTCAAAATTTCTATTAACAATACACTAAAATCCTTCTTAGTATTCTAGGTGTGTAGCCTTTCAAAACTTAATGAACACTATTAATATCAATCGAAAATATGCTTCTGGATGAACCAAATCATACCTTGCTACCAATATAGTTATATATATTGAAAGGGCCTATTATGTGTATTTACTGATGCCAAAAGCATTGTTTCAGTCTCTATGAGATGATGAGTTTTTATATTGATGTTAATTGTGCTTTTACAGTAGTTACAGTTTTCCCAGCATAATTAATGTAAAATACAAAACTGACAATTATGAGGCACAGCAAGGCTTTGTGAAGCAGCAATCTTGTTAACTAGTGATGAAAATTGTGTTAAAATATCTGAGACACAAAAAAAATCAAGGTTTGAGAAGATATCAACATAATACATTCTTTTTCTTCTCTTCAAAGTGTCCCCTCTCGTATTATATATTGCATATTGATAAGTGAAACTTAATAACCAAGTCATTTGTGCATGGCTGAAAATCAGATAATTGAAAAAATTATTTTCTTTGAGGACAAATTGAAGGCATCTATTTCGGTGTTGTAAATCAAATTAATATTCACAAAATCAAGCTAATTATTTTTTAATGCTACAGTTCAGGTTTGGTCTAGAAAAGAGCTCAAAATTCACTACATGTTCACTGCACATAGGATCTGCTAAATCAAGAGTGTTTAGAAGTGGGCACAGTAATTTAACTCAGTTCAACAATTTGATGGAAATTTCTAAGAGTTAAATTTATGTACGGGAAAAAATATTGACTACCCATTCCTCATACCATGTGTATCTGAAAGTGGAATAGTCTGGACTGGATTTAGAAGATGCTGTCTCTCCTGTTCAATTCCTCCTGTTGGAAGAAACCTCCTGTCATTATATCAAGTACAGTTTATGTTCTGTAAGTGTAAATCTAAAATAAATTCACTTTGACAAAAGTACTGTACCTTCACATGGAGGTAACTAAGGGCAGAAATAAAACTTCCCACATTGTCACGATTGTGTCCAGTTAATTCTAACAACAGACTATTTTTCTGAAGGAATCTAGAGTGGCTTCAAATGTCATACAAAATCATAATATCCTTAAAATGATATATCTATTATTAAAAGGAAGCATTCTCTTGATAGTTTACCAGGAAACAGCTGAAGATGCAGCTACTCTAATACATGTTACATTCATTAGAGATGATTTCCAAGCTGTAACACAGCTAAGACTTCAAGGATTTGCAGAGTGAAAGGCGCAGACTACAGTTCTAATTTGTGTAGGATTAGATAATAGTGGATTCTGCATTTTTGTTGAATTTGATTGGTGCTTTGGCTAGTAATTTCTATTTTAGAAATCTGAAATGAAAATAAAGATTGCAGTGATCACTCCGTTATCTAAAAATTATTAGTGCCATGTATGTGCAATGAGACAAATATTTCCCTTTCATTAAGCTCAAGTGAAAAAAATAATATTCAGAGGTTTTCAATGTATTAAAATGACAATATAAAAACTATCCCTTTCACTTTATGTAAGACTAAAAATTTCTTAGAAAACTCATGTGGTTATTTAAGCTTTTACCACTAGTTTATGTGGTTAATTTTCACCTACTGTGAATGTAAATCTATCTTCTTCCAGAACAGTTGTTCAGATTGTTAAACACCACCTATTTTCTTGATCTGAGTTAATTGGACAAAGAATTATTTCTCATCCCATTCAAAAGTTCTTTATTGGTTGGACAACATACCTGCTCTGCCAAGTGCGTTTGTTTCATTCCTCATATATCTAAAATATTTCCAGTATATACTCTCAGTAGTTTGAAAGGTAAAAAATTGGTCAGCATCCAAATGAAAACCAAGATTTCTGAAATATCAACTTTGTATAAAGTATATAAAGTATACTGTATAAAAGTAGATTAAAGTGTATAAAATTGTATAAAGTATACCATATAAAATAACCATTTAAGTACCTACTTTTAAAATTTTTTTAGATATCTCCATGGAGTCCTAGTAGTATCTAGCGTTTGTGTGCACATGGTGAGAAGGCAACAAGAATTTTTTAAGTTCAGTTTTGGTCTTCAATCTACTAGTTTTTTATGACCACAGTCATTTGAAGAAATACATATAACGGCCTTGTGACATCTCCATCAGCTTGCAGATTACTGCTAAAATATACAAATCAGGTCTAAGTTTTTCGTTGTCTTTTTGCTTAGCTTTTGAAAGAAATAATTCAGCTAGGGATTCATGGTTGCTTTTTTGTTGTTGTTGTTGTTGTCACTATTAATTTTATATTCCTCCCCTCAATGAGACTGACTTTAATTTTTTGTCCATATTTTAGCTCACTGTAATTAGTTTAATATGCTGTAGTATCATTAGCATTTAAACTGTTTAATATTTTGTCCCTGAGTTTTGACTTGCCTAAATTGTATCACTTTATCTTTCTTCTTAGTAAATGTACTTTTAATGCTAAATAGTAGAAGTGAGAGAATGAGCTCTATGACATAATTTCTGATACAGTCAGTAAGCATACACTTTTTAAATTGTGCCTGCTGCAGTTTGGCATAAGTCCTAATTATTATTTTTGTCATGTGACAATATAAATTTTGGAGCATATAGTGATGGAAGCAGTGAAATACTTGTTAGTTTTGTTACGTATTTCTAATGCCAGTGGATTTTTATGCAGAAAATTACACAGTTGTAAACAAGTATTACAATGAAAGAAAATTTTGCTATATAAAAATGTCTTATCACAGTTTTGCAAAGTTCCCTAAAAATGTTCTTTTGAGTTGATTCTAACATTAACTTAAGCTCCTGGCAGTTACAGAGTTTTAAGGGAAGGTTTTTTTTATGTTTGAGTAACATCACAGAGCAATTTAACTATTTCCTCCTAGATGCATATGAGACATCTGAAATAACTTTAAATGAGTTGTACATAGATAACTCAGATAACAGGTAACATACACTGCACTTTAACATCAGCTTCTCCTTTTCATCTTTAGCTGGTGGACAGTATTCCTTTCACCAAACTAAGGAAAAACATTGTATTGACTTATTCATTTTGCTGCTGTTCTTGTGAACATGAACTTTTTGTTGTGCAAACATGAAAACATCTACGTTATTCCTATATACACATATATATGAATTTCACATATTAACAGCAGTATCTGCCAAAGACTTATGACTGCTTAGATTTCAAATTTATATCATGGAGAACATGAGCCATATGACTGGAATATATATCAAGTCTAGACTGTATTTTTGGTGTTCACTTGCACAGAATCACAGAACTCTGAACAGCACCCCAGAGCTCAGCTTAGCTTCCCCTTTACGGTAGTTGTCAGGATTCTGAGAGAGCAGGAACATGCAGTTTTAAGGAAGAAAATGTTATTATCTGCTTTATAATGCTGATTTATTTGGCATTATAAACCAGGCTAGATGCTGTGATCTTTTTTTTGCCATTTGGCTTGTCACCATTAGCACCACAGATGTCCAGGTGTTAAAGCTGACATCAAATGTTTTAGATAGCTCAGAGTCTGAAGATTTTTTCTGATTCTATTAAAGCAGGAAAAGAATGTGAAAATGCATCAGTATGAGTGGTTTTACTGTGGTAAACAAACATATAACTGAAATAATAGGACTTTGATGTGAAACATAGTCCCACAGCAATAATAATCTGAAGACATGGTAATGACTAATTTAGTGATCACACAAATTTCACAAAACTTTCAAAGCATTTTGGTTAATAAGTGTCCTCCTTCAGGAGGGAAAAAAGCACAAAAACCCCCAACAAACATTTTTTAAAGCATGAGCAGAGGAGGGCAAGATGATAAGAGCGAAAATAAATTGTTGTGTCCTCACAAAGCTTTCCCTTTAACTCTTTTGTAAATAGAAATAAAAAAGCCTAGCTTGTACTGTGTGTACTGAACACTACACTGCCTGTTTTAAATAAAGCAGTGGAGGTCAGGAAACTTAGGAGGCATAAAAGGAGTAAGATTAGAAAGAGCATAGTAAAGAGAAAATCAAAACAGTGGTTGTGATATGGTGTAGAATATTTTTGAAAGCCAAACCTCTTTCAGAGTACAAATTGATTCAATAAATTTCAAACAAGTTTAGTACCTTTGATCCAGAAAGGCATGATAGTTTTCAGCGAATATAATTCCACAGGAAAAATGTTTTGCTGAGTTGGAATGCCAGTAGAGAACAAATGAAGCAGGACAGAGTATGCTTTGTCCAGAAATTCAGTGGCTTAATTAGAGTGAGAGAACTGATTCAACCATTTAATAAAATACAACAATAAATGCTCTTTTCAATCTCCTTTCATTTGGCCATTTAAAGAAGAAGAAATGGTGAAACATTGCCCTAGATATTTCCTGTATTGTCAGGCCTTATACGAGGGAGATCAAACAAACATCCCCATGTCTGTGGGGAGAGCTGAGGAACAGATGATTTTCAGAAAGCAAGCACCACTTTGGGTGATAAATGATTTCGTCTACTAGTCCATTCTGACTTTACATATCTGCTGAACAATACTGCAGTGGTTCAAAGGTAGTAAAGATCCAGATATCTTTAAGTGAATGAAGCTCCTCTATTATCACCTGGTATTTCGTGAATGTCTTTTGAGTTTCTTGTATAGTGCATCCAAAAAGGAATTTGAAAGTGTGCGTACATAAATACACACACATGTTTTTATATAGACATTAAACATACACATATATAACATGTATAACAAATTATATAAATACTTCTACAATTTGCGTGCCTTTTTATTTTTTTTCCCAAAAGATATATGCCTTCCTAATACAGTATTGAAATACAATAAATCAGAGAGGAAACAGTCTAAGATGGTCCTGGAGTGTGTGGAAAATAAGTTCCTAACACAGGTGATGAGTGAGACAACTAACAAAGGCACCCTGTTGGACCTGTTGTTTGTGAATGAGAAGGAATGGTGGGTCATACTTGGGAGGCCATCCTGACCATAACAAGCGTGTACAAAGTTTTTAATTCTCACAGAACTAAGGTGGGGATCAGCAGAACTGCTACAATGGACTTCCAGAAGGCAGTTCTTGGAGACTGCTTAGGAGTTTAGCTGAGAGACTCACTTGGGAGGCAGTCCTGAAGGGCAAATGACTCCAGGAGTCTTCTCCAAGAAGGGAATCTTAAGGGTGCAGGAGCAGACCATCCCCATGTGCCAAAAGACAGCCTGGTGGCAGCGACTGGTGTGGTTGAATGGAGACCTTTCACTGGAACTCAGAAAAAAAGAGAGTTTTCTGCATAAAAAACTGACTGGATGGCCAGGCCAAAAGAGTTATGGTGAATGAAGGAAATCCAGTTGGCAGCTGGTCATAAGTGGTGTTCATCAGGGCTCGGCGTTGGGACTAGTTCTGTTTAATATCTTTATCGATGATCTGGTCTGAGGGGATCAGATGCACCTTCAGTCAGTTTGCAGATTGCACCAAGCTGGGCAGGAGCGCTGATCCGTTAGAGGGTAGGAAGGCTCTGCAGAGAGATTATGGACAGACTGGATCAATGGGCCTCAGACAAGCGTGTGCGTGTACTCTTTTGGGATCCTCACTGTATGAAATATACCGAGGTGCTGGATCAAGAAGGGCAACAAACCTGTAGAGAACAATTCCTATGAGGAGTGGCTGAAGGAGTTTGTGTAGTTCAGCCTGGAGAAAAGGTGGCTCAGGTTCTACTCAGTGAACAGTGCACCTCTCCAAACCATGGATGTCTCCAAGGAATCACTGTGGGCAACAATGTCAAAGGCTTTGACAAGGTCCAGATAGACAACATCCATAGTCCTTCCCCTCAGTATTAAATTAAAAGTGAAGTGAAAGATAAGAAAACACCACCATATTCTTGCTTCATACTCTAAGGCGGGAAACCTTGAACTGCAGCAGAAATAGAATGTTAATTAACATCAAGATGTAAGCAGTCAACATGTGTATTGAAAGGCATATCTGAACAATTTTCACACAAAATAAGAATAATAAATGAGATTTTGTCTCTGTTTTGCAGCTAGCTATATTAAACACTACTAAATAGCAATGAACCAGTGAAAATCCCAGATCTTTTCATGATTCTTTGTGCCCCGATGTAGAAGAAATATTTTTGGTGAGGCAGCAGAGTTCTTGAGAAGATGTCTTGTATCTTTTGTATATATGAGGGAGACTTTATATGTTTTTCAAAAAAGTCTTAGCTTCAGAAAACAATGACAGTGCACTGGACTTGAAATTAATGAACAGAGAATATCCTCTGTGTTCTCCTCTAAGCCAACATTTTAATTTTCCTAATCCTTGTAACTAGTGGTCTCACCTGTAGTATGAACATTCAGGGTTTTCTAAATGCTCTTCTCTTCCATTTCTTTTGCTACTAATGTCACAAGAAAAATTTTCTCTCAATTTCTTTTTTCTTTCTCTTTCTTTCTTTCTTTCTTTCTTTCTTTCTTTTTCTTTCTTTCTTTCTTTCTTTCTTTCTTTCTTTCTTTCTTTCTTTCTTTCTTTCTTTCTTTCTTTTTCTTTCTTTCTTGTTCTTTTTCCACTATTCTGCTTCTTTTCTTTCCAACTACAAAAAAGATAAAGAGACATGCAACTATATTCCTAGTTTCTTTATTTTATCATTTTGTAGTTTTTATTAATGTGAGTCTTGAAAACAGACTGGAGATGCAGTCATTACCTGTATTTTCAATCAAAGTAGACACTCTGTAGTTCCTACTTTATTTAAATCATCCTGGCTCTGGTTCACATATATTATGCTGGCTTGAACCAGGTTAAAATTGAATAAAGAGCACTGCTGTGTTCTGAACCTGATGAACTCAGCTGGTTTGAAGCCACACCTCTTCTTTCACCTGCAGTGAAGTCAAATGCAGACAAGACTTAATTTTGTGTCTTAGTCATGGGCCAGGCACATAATTTAAGTTTCCAGCTGTCAAAAATCTGAGAAGTGGGAAAAACAGTAGTGACAGATAAGAGGAACTAGGAACAGAATTCTGAAATTGCATTATCAGAAAGCAGGGTTTATTGTGTCAGTAGGCCACCTATGTTAACATTTATTAACAAGAAAAAATGTAGTGCAGATATCACAATGGACAACTAGATTTGGGAGTTATCTGTAAAGATTTTTCTTTAAGAAAGTAGATGGTCTGAACAATCTTATAGCAACTGGCATAAAAAACAACTTGGTTTATGAGAAGCAGAATTGGTGAGGAATTGTGAGTTTGTTTTTCCCCATATTTTAATGAGGATAGTTAGTTTTAAGTCTACAGTTCACTAGCAAAAAAAAAAAAAATGAATTTGTCAGGCTTGCTAGCATTGTAAGTTCCATTGAAATAATTTCTCCATTTCCAGTAGAGACTTCACATTATAATTAACCAGTAGTGATTTGTATTGAAAATGAATCATATTATGGCTACTGTAATCTGGTCTCCTACAGCTAGTGAGAAGGATGGTTCATTTTTTAAAGTTATAAATATAAATGAGAATATTAATACCATTAGGAATAAACATTAGCAATAGCAAGTATATTTATGATACCTTTTTCTGGAATATGTATTTTAAGTCTATTTTTGGGTATAGGAAATAATGTATTTTGATGGTTTCCTTATAGTTTAAAGTCCTTCTTTCTAGAAAAAAATAGGTCCCTGGGGTCCATCCTTCTCATTCAAACTGTTCTCTTGCAAAATATTACTTTGCAGAGGTGTTTGTACTTCTCGTGGAGACAAAAAAGGAAGTAAACTGTGAGAAAAAATATACATATATCCATAAAATAGATTATTATGTTTGAAAAAAATAAAGTAACTTTGGAAGGCTGTAGCACAAATCCCTTTTTGTACTTAGACAAAATATTTCTTTTCCAAACAAATAAAGTGATATTGAATTGGATCATTATATACTACAAAATAAATGAGATATATGTTCATGTTTGTTGCTGAGAGTTTTGAAGACTCACAGTACAATATAGATATTTTCTTCTTGGCTGATGAGAGCTGTTTTCTGCATGTTTATGCAATTCGCTGCTATGCCAAACACAGGTATTTGTACTCAGCACGTGTGAGGAATTAATTTTTTTGCAGCAGCCTATGCTCTGCTGTGTTTTACATAGGTGAACAAAAGAATGTAGATAACACATCAATATCTTGGCTATTGCTGAATAGGGCTTGCACAGCATCAACATTTTGTCTGTTTCTCCCTCTGTCTCCTGTTAGTAGGATGTGGGTGGGCAAGAGATTTGGAGCGATAGAACTGGGACAGGTGATGTGAAATGACTAAAGAGGTACTCCATCCTACAGAACATCATGTTCAATAACAAAAATAGGAAAGCAGCCATTGCTTGGAGACTTGTTGGGCATCTGATGTTGGTAGTGATTTTTGCACCACTTGTGTTTTTCACAGCTAAGCCAAAGGTTTTACCATGTCAGTGGCAGCTGGAGTCCAGGCAACCCTCAAAAACAAGTCCAAGTTACCTCTGCAAAGATCATACAACCTATATGTTAAATGTTTCCTTCCCTCTTTCAATAATCAAACACTAGCTGATACAAGAATTTAAGCCACTAATAAAGGACAAATTCAGCCCACATTGACTCATTAGCAAAGAAAAATAATTAGCTTAGGATCTTCAAATTGGGGTCAAAGGTGTAAAGCAACTCCACATTCTAAAAAAATTATTATAGACTTGGAGTGAAGGTAGGATTTATAATTGAATTGTGTGTCCTGGTTAATTAGATAATTAGTGTGTTCCAGTATCATCGCATACTGTGGTAATGCAGAAGGACAGTTTGGAGTTTAGCAATACTAATTCAAATGTATATGTTGTTCAAATAATATGTACAATACTGAAATTGGGGTGAAGATGAAGGTTTGTGACTTTGGCTGTTGGATAATGAGATAGCCTTCATAAGGTTGTATTTCTGGCTTAGCAAATTCTCAGTGGCATTGAACTTCATTAAAAGAGCTCTCAGGATACGTCTTCCAAGGACAGCGCTTAGATGTAGGAGAGAAAATTCTGGTGAAGTGCTCTAATATGCTGAAATCTACAGAAGTCTTGGGCATGAGAGAATAGTAACAGACTTCTAGAAAACAGTAAACTTGTGTGAAACTTTCTCATAATTTTACTTGAACCAAAGTGGCAAGGTGTTTAATAAACAAAACCAGAAATATCATCTATACAAAAAGATCCTAATTTTTGTTGTAGGGTTATGCTATTTGTTTTAGCTTGATGAACTGGATAGCATACTGTATTGCAAAAGGTTCATAATTTCCAATAAAATTATTATTATGAATGAATTGATAGAGACATTTTGGGAAGTTGGCGAAAGACCAATCTTAACGTAAGTTAACTATTAAAAAACAGGACACAAACTGACCAGGGAAAACAGGCTGTGTTATTCCAATGATGGAGTTGTGATGTATGTTAAAGAAAGTTTTATTTGAATCATTTTAGTGAAGCAATGCTATCACTGACTAACATGAAATCTACATAAAATGAATGGCACCTAAAGGAAAAATATTACAGTATTAATTTTATATTTCAGTTGGCACCGAAATTATTAAAAAACTCCATAGTGGAAGACTACAGAAAATGAGTGCTACCTCTCAAAAATATTTAACAAAGGTCAAAATAAATCATAATCTTGTAAGAATAGAGTAAAGGAGTTATTTATCAATAAAAAGCCATTATTCAGAAAGAAAAAGGCATTTCTAAGTGAAGAAAAAAGTATCATGGTATCTTTGGTATTAAATGATAAATATAATAAAAAATAATCAAATTGATCCTGACACACAGTTTTACCAAATGCATGAAAACTATTATCACCATTTCAGGACCAAGAAATGAGCCAGAGAGGTTGTAGTCTCAGTAGATAATTAAGGCAGCACATGACAAAGTATGTTCTTAGAGGAATTGAGGAAATAGAAATCAAATGTTTTTCCCTTCCCTTCCCTTCCCTTCCCTTCCCTTCCCTTCCCTTCCCTTCCCTTCCCTT
>VWZV01000540.1:15041-100444 GCA_013397155.1 Irena cyanogastra
CCTTTCCCCTTTCCCCTTTCCCCTTTCCCCTTTCCCCTTTCCCTCTTTCGGTCTTGAGGGGGTAAAGGGGGTAAAAATATTGTAAAAAACTGAAGTATTTACAAAGAGATCATGAAACAAATTGACTGGCTTCAAGAACTTGCCCATATATGCTGTAGTCATCCAAGCACTTTAAAGGAAATCCATATTAAATGCTAGTTATGCTATGAAATTTCATAGTAAAAAACCCAAACAACAAAGCTACAACAAACATAACATCGGTTCTAAGGACTGAAGTATGACAAATATCATACCTGCTTTAAAGAAAGGAGTACATAGATTTGAAGAACAATATTACTTAGTAAACCTCAGAAATGTATGTGGCAAATTAATGAAAAGCTTCAATAATGAACGTTGATAGTGGACATGTAGTAGAAGGACAAATGGCACGAGGCTTAATAGCATGTTTGTTAAAAAGAGTCATGCCTTACATATTTTTGGGTTTCTTTGAAGACATCAATAAACATGGATAAATTGAATCTTGTTGGCACTATATCTGCGAGGTCTGTCTATGAAAACTTCTTCAGGAAATTTTGCAGAAATATATGACATGACACAATATGATATAGTATGTAGACAAAAAATATAATTACTTGAGTAGATCAATAATTGGCTAGAAGCTTCGACTCAGAGTTGAAGAGTGAAAATATATTTTTCAAAATGAAAGAAGGTCTTTGCTTGGACACATGATTTTCAACAGATTTGGAAGTAATCTTAAAATTGGTGTGAATAATGAGGTGATAAAATTTGTTGGTAGTTCAATACAGTAAGAAGGAAATCCCACTGTGAAGGATTACAGGAGTTACTGCATAATCATGTGGTGTATAAAATCCAGATCAGATTTACTGCAAAATGATACGGTTGGGAAAACTTCACATAAAGCAAATGAGCACTGACCTGACCTTTGTCCTCAGGAGTGAAATCTTTATGTTATAACAGATTGTTCCACAAAAATGCCACCTCCGTGCTCAGTAGTGGGCAAAGCACAAATGAAGCGCTAAGTACTAATCATGAAAGGGAAAACAATCAAACCAGAATACATTGTTATCCCTCTCTATAAATAAATAAATATTCGTAAATATCTATAGAATAACAGGTGTCACAGTGTTCTGGCTTTGGCATGGGTAGAAGTAATTTTCTTTATAGTAGATAATAACCCAGTGCGTCTTGGGTTTGTGCTGGAAGCAGTGGTCATAGCACAGGGGTGTTTTAGTTATGGCTGAGCAGTGCTTGCAGTGTCAGGGCCTTTTCTGTTCCCCACAGCCCCTCCATTGAGCAGGCTGGGGTTGTGCAAGTTGGTAGGAGACACAGTCAGGACAGCTGATCCCAACTGACCAAAGAGTTATTCCAGACTGTATGCATCATGCTCATCATAGAAAGATGAGGAAAGAAGAAGGAAGTGGGGGATGTTTGAAGCAATGTCTTTTGTCTTCCCAAATCACCTTTACGTGTGACAGAGCCCTGTGACGCTTTCCTGTCTACATCTGAATGTATGCCCGTCCATGGAAAGTGGTGAATGAATTCCTAGTTTGCTTTTCTTATGTGCACAGCTTTTAGTTTCCCTATTCAACTTCCTTTATTTCAACTCATGAGTTTTCTCACTTTTCCTATTCTCTCTCCCGTTCCAATGTGAAGGGAGTGAGAGACCGGATGCTAGCTGAGCTCCAATCATGGCACAGGAGTATCAGGAAAGGGTGAATATGCGTGAATCTAGTATCTCTTCCACATTATAACATGGAAAATTCTAATTAAAGTAGTAGGAGGCAGGCTAGAAACCAAAGGGCATTCCTTTATGAAGTTAGGTTAAGCAACTCTTTACTATGGCATACTGTTGATTAAGACAACTTACAGAGGAGGCTGAATAGTTTCATGGAACAGTCATCCATCAAAGGTTACAAAAGTTGCACCTGGCTCTGGCTTGCCTTAATATGCAACTTGTTGAAGGATAGGAGTAAATTCAAGAAATTCTTTCCCTACTTATCTGCTGTAGCTTTTACTGGAGGCAGATGATCCTGTTGATCCAGTACAGCTGTTCTTAAGGGGGTTTTTTGAGTTTTTTTTTCATTCCTTCATCAACCATGGGGAACATTTTTTTCCTGTGCTTAGTTGTAAATAAGTCAGATGTGGCACAAGGCTCCATATCCTTTTCTAGCTAAACAAAGCTATGATTTTATATGTTCTTAGAAAGATAATACTTTAAAATACTAACTTCAAAATGTCCAGAAACTGTAGGAAATGTATTGTGCTTTATGTGCATGTCTCTGCATAACTCTTGTGGGCAGAAGTATGTGAATTTACAAGGCTCTGAAGTGACCAGAAGCTATGCTTCCATGGTAATACAGCAATGAGGCGAAATTATGTACCCAATCTTTCAGTGGCAAAGTCTCAAAAAATACTCAAATGGACCTTACATATTCCAGAAAAATACCATCTAGACATACACTCTATGATCCACATTAATACAGTTGTGCCTGTGCCTCTGTCACCCATGGTAGATAATGATCTTGCTCACAAACGCTAGAGTTAGTGAATTGGTGAGATAGTGAATTCATGAATCAATGTAGTAGTGAGTTAGAAACTTAGCAAATTAGGCCAGTCTATTAAAAGGAGATTGCCTCTTCACACTATTACACTCAACACCCATTTTAATTAAAGAAGGACCCGGGAGTCTTGGTGGATGGCAAGTTGACCGGCTCTGTGCCCTTGTGCCCAGGAGGACCAATGGTATCCTGGGGTGCATTGGGAAGAGTGTGGCCAGAGGTCAAGGGAGGTGATTCTGCCCCACTACTCAGCCCCAGTGATGCTACAACTGGAGTATTGTGTTTACTTCCAGTCCCCAAAGTTCAAGAAAGAGAAGGAGCTGCTCTAGAATGTTAGATGTTTCCTGTCTGGAGGACCTCTCTTATGAGGAGAGACTGAGGGAGCTGGGTATATTTAGTCTAGAGAAGGGCAGACTGAGAGGGTACCTCATCAATACATATAAATATCTCAAAGACGTTTGTTAAGAGGAGGGTGCCAGATTCTTTTCATTGGTGCCTAGAGACAGGACAAGGAGCAATGGCCATAAACAAAAACACAAGTTTCACCTCAACATCAGGAAGAACTTCTTTCATTGCAGGTGGTAGAGCACTGGAATGATCTGCTCAGGGAGGTCATGGAGTCTCCCTCTCTTGAGAGATTCAAACCCCAAGTTCCTGCTCCAGGTGACGCTGCCTTGGCAAAGAAGTGGAACTAATTGCTCTCCAGAGGTCCCTTCTAACCTTAGCCATTCTGTAATTATTTGATTATATGTCTTTATTTTTCACTTTATATTGGTAAGTAAAAATCTTAAGCAGAAAATAACATAGAAATAGGTGAAAATGAAAGGGGAAAAACCCCCACAATTTCTGAAAGAGTACTGCAAAAATGGAAAATTAGTGAAAGCCTGGGATGTAATTTTTTTCACTTATTATATAAGTGAAAGCAAATAAATTCAAAAATAGTTTGAAAAATGGCTAACACAGCTGTTGCCACCATCTTGTGGAGAGATTTTAGTTTAAGACAAGGTTACAAAAGATACAGGCAAAAACAATATAGGGACAGATTTGTACTGTAAAAGCTGAAGCAGTGGAGTTCATGTTAGTAAAACTATATTCTATACTCTATAAAGTGAATTAGAATATATATTTTTAGAGAGCCTGTGTGGGCTCTCAGAGAACAGATTGCCTGTTCTTACAGGGCTATTTAATCTTTAAATTCTTCCATTTTATGATTAATGGTCATTGATCTGACTGCATACACACTGTTCTTTTCATATCAATGTTATAAACTACAACAACTGGATTAATGTCAACAGCTGAAATTCTGTTCAGTGGATCACCTTTCCTTGCATTTTTCTTGCTTGTATATTGCACATTTTTTTTCTTTGTAGAGTTTTTTCCTTTTTTTTTTTTACTTGTTGAGAAATGCCTAAGTGACATTTTTTCTGCTGGGGCCAATGTTTTTAAGATAATGTTTGTTCAGAAATTATATTAATAAGCCTTCTTTCTGTCCCTGCATCAGTGTATAATAACCATAAAGTACATGAATCTATGCAAACACGTACTTCACATGTGACCTATCTTTCTGATGACACCTTATTTTAGAAGTGTTCTCATTATATTACATGTTATAAGGATGGCTGGAAGGCTTGAAATAACAAAACTCTCACAAAATCCTGAAAGCACAAGTCACTGCATTAAGCTTCTTCTTTCAAAGGGCACATGCATAGAGTAAAAGATACATGATGGTCATAAGGGGACAAGATGAGAAACCTACTTTGGTCTTTGGAGTTACTATAAGAGGATTTGGAATGACATTCATAGTCCTCAACTGATATAATAAAGCAGATTATTTGTACCAATTAGCAATTAACCTGGACAGTTCTTGAAAGGAGTCATTCTAAAACACTAATACTGAGAAAAATGAACATTTATTTTATCCTTAAAAATGGTCTTCCTGTGCAATGTTTTGGGACCATGAAACAGAGGCAGCTGACATTAATGCTTTTGTTTTCCTATTTTAGGCAAGAGATTGTAGGTGCATTCTTCCATTTAGAAGCCCCTTTCTGTGTATAATATTTCCACTTATATTAATATATCTCCAAGTATCATACTGGTATTACTGAAGTGATAGTCCTGAGTTTGATCTGAGAACAATGTTTGCCAAGTCATAATCATAGTAATCACAGTGGGTGAGCTTCAAATAAGCACCTCTTGTGAACCTGTGAAGTTCTCCTATAGAAACACAACAGACATGGGACAAAATTAATAACGACTCCTCCTAAAAATACTGACTGTTAAGAGAAACAGATTTTTTAAATTGCAGCCATTTTTAAAATAATTTTCTAGAGAAGACAGGGCTTACAGCTGTCAAGACAACTCCACACTATCTTGTGTGTGGACTTCTGGTCTGGATTGGCAGGATGCAACACTATCCATCACCAGTGCACTGGTGTTTATCACTGTACATTCTGATCCTTTTCTAGTTCCTGAAAAAAAAACCCAAACTGTGTGCACACCTTTTAGGAGGTTATGTGTTTCCTTTTATTGTGTAAATGCACCTGTTATTTTGTAAACATACTTCCAAATAAATGCATCTGTTGTTTTGTAAACATACTTCCAAATAAATCTTATCATAACTCAAGCATCTAAAAATACTTATATCCAAGATCAGCCAGAAATATCTACACTTGGTTTTATACAAGTATTTAGAAATGTATCTATATATTCTATTTTTTTCAAGGTAGTCAACATGTTAACTTGTTCCTTGTTACTACTATTACTCCCAAACCTTTATATCACTAGAGATTTATATTCAGTAGAGTAACTGAGGCAGTTGGCTACTCTTCCTAAATGAAGTCATGTACTTATTACAGGAATATTCTATTTCCTGCCCTGTATGCTCTTGGCACACATTCTTTCTGTCATAAGAATTTTTTTAAGTCTTCCACAAGACTCTCTTTGAAAAAACAAAGATCTTCCTCTATTACATGAGGAAATTTTGCCAGCTATTCCTTTAATCTCTATTATTAATTTGGAAAAGCAGCACCAGACTCATCTAATTGTATCCTAGCTTACACAACCATTTCCTCTTCAGTGCCTGGGTACAAATAGTCTTCTGCCTTTTACTCAGCAGCTTTCTTTATTGTTTCACTCTCCCATTTGAGAAGAGAAGTCTATGAAAATTGACTACTATCACAAATTTTATTGGCTTCTCGTTTGCTGAAAAGTTTCCTGAAGTGACAAGAGTTTTCTTTCTCTGCGTGAATAAATTCACTCATTTTTGGTGTTAAGGACTTGGTGAATTGCTTCTATGAAATGTTCAAAACAGTATCAAAATAGGCTTTCAATAATATTTTGATGCTATATTTCATGGAAGCTATAATGTGTCTAAATATCTACACCATTATTTAAATAATGTTACATTTTTCACCTTTTAGAAATAAGCAAATTATAAAGGAAGTTATTCCTGTCAGTGCCTAAAGTAAGTGAGGAGAAAGATTTGATAGCAGTTAAAGACAAAATGGCTAAAAAGAGGTGAGAAGAAACTATTAGGTGGAGGGAATAATGCTATTTTAACTAAGACATAAGAATGAAGGAAAGAGGTCCTGAACAGCATCAAAATTTAGACAGGAAATCTTAAAACTCTAACCTTGTTCTGGGAAGTGTCATGTACTGCTGCAAATCAGAGCTAAGATGTGAAATTAGCATCTTGACCAGGAATAATAATTCAAGAAGACCTAACATCTAAGTCTCTAGAAGCAAACCTCTCTACTTTGTCCTTTTCCCATCCAGAGTTCTCAAAGTGGCAGAGGTGGAAGGATAAGGTAGTATTAGTGATGGGAGAAAGAGGATTCTATGTCAGGTGCTTACAGGTAAATCCTATTGACCTATCTGTCCTTTGTGCTACTGGGTAAGGCAGCCACAGATGCTCTGAGAATTCCTTTATGACAGCTATTGCCTTAAGGCAAGATAAAGTCTTTTTCCCACTGCAGTAGCGCTAAAGAGAATTACAAGAACTCAAGAAAAAGGCCTGTTGGTTTCAGCAATAACAGACAATTTTGTCAAGTTTTGTTCTTAGATGGGGATTTCAAATACACTGAAATTCAGTCCTCATGGGTGGTAAAAATAACAATTTCCACAGGTTGTATAGGACCCTCTTACTTGTTAATGAAGTTCTCCTTTTTTATTTAGTGCTCAGTTTTGTTCTACATTTCCTTCATAAGAGCAAATATAAGTGTTGCTTGTGTAGGTTACCATAAAATGTCATACTCCTCAGGGTAGTAGGGGAGTGGTTTAATACAAGTAACGATTGACTGCCATCTTTCAAAATTTTTCTATGTATTCTGTCTATTAAAAAAGCTAATTGGGGTTTCCTTCTATTTATTAGAGTGCAAATGATGAGTAGAAAATTGAAAACTACTTGTTTTTATAAATTTGTCTACCAGATTTAGTTAGAGACAACAGCTATATAAGAACATAGAAATCAGTGGATTTTAGTTTTGTTTTTAGATGTATTACATTAAGTGTGCAATAATGGAAAAGCAACTATGTCTGACCTTTGTTTGGTGACTGATAGTACTAAGTACCCACAGTCTGAATTTAAGGAAAATGGGCATTGAATTTGAAAATTCCTGAGTGTCTCTCAGCAATGGTCAATGAAACTCATTCCATTTAACTTCATGAGAAAAATGGCTGTTCTCAAGTCAATCACTTTGTGTGCTTAAAGAACTTGACAGCAAATGACAGTTCATAAGTTCTTCTCATACATTTTTGTGTTCCGAAGTGTCTTAAATAAAACTGGAATGACATATCTCTACAGCAAAGATGGAATTACCTTTATTCCAAAAAAAATTACAAAAGCATAAACTTCCATAAAGTTTATGCTTTTTTCAAAAGGCTTTCATATAAAATGAAACTCTACGAAAAAAATCTAATATAGATTTCAGAGACAGTGAGTGGCAAGACTAAATCCTCAAGTGAAAAATGAAAGAAAGATTATATGGTGGATGGTATTTTAAGTGCATGAATGACAAAATATGTTAGAAAAAAACCAAAATTGGTATGCATGTCAGAGATGTAATTCACTATTCTAACAACAAAAGTCCAGGAGTTCAGTGCTGCAATCAAATCTGACTTGACTGAAATCACCGTTTTCTCTTTCTGTATAAGTAACTCTTTTAATGGTATAGCTTCAGGTTTTCAAAATATTTTCTGGCCAAATCAGTTAGTACAATCATCATAACTGGCCTTACCAAATCACGAAGTAAGTAAGTAAGTAAGTAGCATTATTGTGAGAGCTTATCATTTGAATAAAAATTAGTACAACATTTTTATTGGTCTGCTTTTTATTGGTCTGCCTTTTATTGGTCTTTCCAAGCTGGGAAAAAGAAATGTATAGCCATTAATCCACATCTCATCAATTCTTCAGATGTGTTTTCCCTACCCACCCTTCAATTTTCATTGTTTGATTGCATAACAATTTCACCAGAATAAGTGGGGAAGTAGCTTTTGAAGAAATCTGTAAGGCCAAATTTATAACATTAATTTCTAACCCACAACTAGATGAAAAAAACATTAAAAAAAAGTTGGAAGGTCACAGAAATTATAACTCTAGATTAATTAAACTGAATTTCTGAGTGAAGATATAATGTATGTTCTATTGGGAAAATGAATCAATTATTCTGTTATAAGCATCTCTATTAGTTAATAAATGCAAATACTGTGTTGCCGAAGGAGCATTTTTGTAGTTATTGGACCTGAACAAAGATTAAATTAACTGTGACCATAGTGCCTGAAGTTATACACACATTTTCCAAAGTAGGAAGCATTTCAAACTGCCTTTCTCACATCTTGCAGACATAGGCTGTTTGAACCCACATATGGAGGCAACTGATTCTAGGTTTCAAAGTTGTCTGCTGCATCCAGAATTTTACAATTTCAGTTGTAAAACTTTGCTTGCAAATATTTGCTGTTTTCTTTCCCCTGTGATGTTTTTAACACTATCATACTACATGTATGTAAATGGGATATTTTAAGGAGGTAGTCCTCACAGTTTATGATTCATAGGACTTCTATAAACTGTTGTCTTAGGAGATAACTTCAATATTAGGAAATAAGGCATTTTCACTCTCATTATAGGCTGTTCAGATGGATAATAGAAAATTATTGGTCCATGTTTTATTGCATCTGAATGACTTTACTTTTTGGTGCAAAATCACTTCAGAAATCAACCAAAGTATTTCCATTTTTCTGAATGGCACAAAAGTAGAATGAGGAATACTCAACTGCATTTACATCCATGAAAGTACAGATTGAAAACGTGGTAACAAGAAGAATCACTTTTTTTTGTGTGTGAGACAGTTCTGAAGAAACTGATGATGCTTTTAAATGTTTCTGGACTTGCTCAGTAACATGGAAACAGCCCCAAAAAACCACCAAGTCTGCTTGTGCAGATTAGGAACAATGAAAATCAAGGGCAAAGAAAAATATGGGGATAGCAAAAAAACCACTATTGGGAACGGACCCTGCATGCCAAAGAAATGAAACTGAAAATGTTTGGGATATTTTAACTCAGGATGTGGGCCTTGATACAACTATTCTAATGTAGATAAGCATAAAAAAAAATTAAACAGCTCTCCTACTCTCAGAAGATTGATTTAAAACCAAAAATGTTTTTCCTTTTCAAAGAGTGCAAACACATGCCTGAAAAATAAAAAAAACTAACAATAAATTCCACAAAACATAACCAGTATTTATTAGTCATTATGATTGTTAAATTGCTTGTTCAATAAGATTGGGCTTTTTTATATTTTGTACTCATCCTGTTGTTTTAAAAGAATTTAAACTAAAATCTTGCCAGATTTAATGGAAATTAAAGGATGATAGCATTTTTTTTCTGAAATGAGCTTGATTATGCAAACCACCCAGATAAACATGAATGCTTTTATACAATTTTTTCATGCTTTTTAACTTTTTTGCAAAGAAAAATTTTGAAAAGATGTCTGTATTGACTTTGTCAGAAATGTCTCATAAAACATCTGTTTGAAGTTTCAGTGAAGCATTTTTTTAAGGAAAATTATGATTAAAGTGATTTCTGCCAAGGTTACCACATTCCTGATGATCAAAAAGAAAGCAGATGTCACAACACACAGAGGGGATAAGTGGAGGAGGAGAAGGGGATGCAGAGCAACGTGGCTGCTTACGAGTGAGCAATGGGAAACTCAAGACGTCTGTGGCTGGGGGACCATGCCTTGGCCAAGCATGAGCAGACACAGGGGTGACTATGAGAGAGAGAGAATGAGCTGCTGGAGCTGTGGCATCCAGGCTCAGCTCTGCATCTGCTGAGTGCAAACCCTGATATTTCTATACTCCCACGCTTTCCAGTTCTCTCTGTGTATGGCTGGAGGAGATGTAATGCTCAGAGCATGCAGGTGGAACGTTTGCCTAAAAACCCCCGAAGTCCTGGGCAAGAGTTCAAGCAGCAGAAAGCATTTCCCAACCAAGTATCAGCTTACAAAGCCTGATAAAACTAAATTCCAATTTTAAATTTCCAGTATAATCCAGTTTTTGACCCTCCAAGAAGAAAAATAATTTTATATCTCAGAATATTTTGCAAAATCCCTTGTAGAGGCTTCAACTATTTTCAAAAGTAGCTTTCAGGCCTTACCTATTCATTTGTAGAGAAGAGATTGGTTTGGTGGCACAGCTAACAAAGTGGGACACTGCCTTTTCTTCAAGGCTCGGCTACACAGTGCTCAGCAATGCTCTGCCCCATAAAGAAGATTGATGTTCTGATGGATTTAGAAACTGAAAGCTGCTTACAGAGTGTGTAGGGGGAAAACTTTGATTTTTGTTTCTAAATTATGAAACAATTTATGTTTATCTAGAAGCTATAGCACTTCTATTTTAGCAAATTCCAGGGGTCTTGGGCTTTCCAATAGAAAGAAGTTTGAGCTTTCAGTTTGATGATAAGAGTTTAAAGTTATGATCAATGAGTAAGATTAAAAAAATCTTTTCACAAAATGTTTAAAAGCAGGGGAGCTCTTTACACTGATGTTTGTAGTGAAAGAGTTTATCTCTCTAAGTGAAATTCAATTTGCACTTTCTAGCACTCAGATACTATAACAAGATGTTTATTAGAGATACTTAAAGCATATGGAGCTAAATTAAACCAACAGCTTCCCTTTTAAAATATAGTAATATTTTTCCTATGGTGTCTTTACTCTTATGAGAAAGTACAGGAGTAAAGGCTTACAAATCTGTGTTCCTCAGCCTGCTTGAACCAAATACACAAAATGTCTGTGTGATACTCCTGTAATGTAAACACCTTAGATGAAGCATGCTCAAAGAGGAAAACTGATGAAAGTCAGAAAGCCAGCTAGAAAATGATCTGACAGAAAAAGATAATTTGCTCCATGCTGTTAAACTTTAAATTCTGAAGCCTTCTTTGACTTATCCTCTCTTAACAGGTGCTGAAAATACATAGTGCTTAGAGAGTGCACAGTGGAGAGACGTCTCTGGAAGGTTGCTCCCCTCGATGTTACATCCCATGTGTGCTGAGCACTGCTGGAAAGGAGACTTATCCTATTGGGTGGAATTCAGCCAGCAAGAACAACCTTGTGGAAGCCTTTCCCAAAGCCTTCAGCAAAACTTAATGATGCACAGGACTGCTGCTCCTCCCGTGCCTCCAGACAGGCGATGGCAGCTCAAGGGTGGAGAGGAAGGCGTAGGTCTGGGTCAAAGCACCTGGCACTGATGGGATTCCTGCTGTTGACTGATGTGTATTTGAGATCAGGATTTTTATACCAGTCTAGCAAAACTTTCCCACAGCTTGCCCCTTATATAAAAACCACCATACTAGGCCAGGGCAAAGGTCTTCTGTTTCTTTCTGCAGCTTGTGATAAATGATTAGGAGTATGGGAAGCAGTGAATACTTCTCTACTGGCTCAGGTGTCTAGTTGATGGTAGTCCTGAGATTTCCCACTCCTGAGGGAAATTCAGTTCAGTACTCCTGATGCTGCAGCCACAGCATCATGTTTAATACACGGGCATTTCTTCAATGAATTTGCTTAATAATTTTTGAACTCTTTACTTCCTGTAACAATGAATTCCAACGACTGATTGTACGTATGTGCAAAACAGTTTCACATAAGAGCTTTTTGCTGGTTCTACAGCAGCTGTGCAATCAATTCTGACAAAAAATGAAGAATAAACATTGTTTATTAATTTTTTGGAAGACATTCAGATTCCTATATGTTGTGTATATGTTACATTCTTCATAGTTTATCTAAATTAAAGACCAGGGAATATTTAATTTTTGTCAAGTAGAAACTCCCCATATATCTGATCTGTTCCATTACTTTGCACCACTTCTAGATCTTCTACATGATTTTGAGAGGAAGATGGCTAAAGACATAGCCAATATCCAAGATTCAGATCCAACAAAGATTGAAATTACAACATAACAAAACCTTTTTTTTTTTAATGTCAAATTAATCCAAAATATCTTATTTGAGCTTTTGACTGCTTCTGAATAACAAGCTGATATTTCCATAGATCCATCCCTAATGACACAAAAACCTCTTTCCTGAATGAATGACACGTTAATAGTTATTTCAAGCTTATCACTGTATATGTGTAATTGTGACTGTTTTGCCTTCATGAGCATTACTTTGCATTTATCAATGCTGAGTCTTGACTGTCATTTTTATCACCCAGTAATTCACTCTGATTCCTCCGAGCACCTCTGTAGTCAGTTCCAATTTTGTACTCTAAATATGCTGTTGTAACCTCTCCATTTCTCCTTTTCCACTTTATTTATTAGTAGTTTGAGCAGTACTGTGCACAGCACAGGTACCTGAAGAGTTCTGTGAGAAATTTCTACTGTAAAGTACTTATATTTCTTTGTATATTTGATTTTCTTTTTTTCTCTCTTTCTCCCTGAAGGCCTTGTGTTACAAATCTGAGGCAGCTACCATCCTCTGGCAAGAATGATGTAATCTGTTTAAGAAGTCCTTTTAAGATAACTTATAAAAGTTTATCGGAGACCAAAGAATCATCCCAATAAATCTTATCCAAAAGATGTCATAAAACTTCAACAGATTTTGATTCAAGACTTTCTGCAGTGAAGTCACTGCTGAATCTTCCTCAGAATGTCCCCTATCAAGGTACATAGTTCCATTCCTACACGGCTTCTACTAGCTTGTTCAGTACAGAAATCAATGTTTTTGGTGTATAGACCTTTTTATTATCATATGTAATCTAGTCCCCTTCAAATAATGGTCTATTCATGGCAAGCTGTAATCTGATAGTTAATCATTTGAGTTTTTTTAGACTTTGGGGATGAATAGTATTTTATTGCTGATTGTTTTGGGATGGCTTCTTTGGTTGGATTTTGATTTGTGGGCTTTTTTTTCTGTTACATTTCCGTTCATTTCAATGTTTTGTTCTGAAATCTTCTACTGACACGTATATTTTATCAAAATTCTGCCTTGTAAATTAGGATAAGTAATGAAGATCTTAAGTTCTTCTGCTGTGAATCCTAGTATGAAACAACCATGTAGCTCTTCTGACCTAAGCCTCCATGAATTGATATGAATCATCACACAATTTCAGAATATCACACTGCAGACACAATTATAAAATATTTGGCTTTAAATTTAAACTTTTAAAGTACAAATTGACTGACAATGCATTTAGAATAAACAAAAAAAGGCTGAATTAAATACATTAGTACCTTTTGTTCGCTATTTGCTTGTGAGATGTAACTTCAGGTTAGAAAATTTGCAGGGCTCCTTTGGTATCCTGGAAGTATGGCTGAGGCATGAGATCTCTTTTGCATTCCTGTAACAGTTTGAAAGTTCAGGCAGTGCTGTTCATAAATACAGGGCAGCTTTAGCATATGATTTGCAGAAGTCTCTACTCTACCTCTTGCATAATAAATACTTGTGACACTAAATTCCTCCTGCCTCTCTTTGTTTCCTTCTGTCAACACATCTGTTGATGCTCTGCTTCTTGGAAGTTAACTTATCAAAAATGTTATTTCATTTTTAAATGACCTGCATACTAGTTTCTGCCAAGAAAAGTAAATATTCAACAACTAATGCTGTCACAAATATTTGATTGGTAAATCTGCCTTGACAGGACCAAGTATTGCCATTCCTTTTGAAACAGAAATTACAAATCTGATCAAAGTACAATTACTAACGCCATTCTTAACCCACATAACAACCCTCCAACCTCTATATAAGAAAACAAAAAACAGATAAATTCTTTCTTCTTAGAGGTAGCAAGAAAGACAATCCAGATCCACTTAGTGCTGCCTTTCCCATTACACTCTTCTTTGGATTTCAGCTTTGCTTTTTACTCAATTGCAACATTATTTTGTGTTTCTAAAGGTTCTGAACTGTGACTTTCACCTAGCAGAAATAACACTAGTCCACTGAGACTCATTCTCTTATATTCCCTTATGCCCCTAGTCGGCCTTTAAATAAAACTGCAGAATTTAATGTCTCCTATATTTACCTGGTTAACGTGACATGAAAACAAAACTAAAACCAAACAGACAAACAAAAAAACTCCAAACAAATAAACAAACAAACCAACCAACCAACCAAAACCTCCAAAGGTACCAAAGAACATGATATACACGGTTGCACAACAAATGTCTGGCACGGTTGATGGGCCCCATCAACCCAAGTTTCTAATCCTGCTCATTGTGAATATTCAGCTTTTCTCTGGAGTGTGGGTTATAGGGAGTTTTGGTTGCCTTCTTTTATTGAATTTTAAGTCAAGTAGAGGGTCACTGGAGGTGTTATTATATGAAAGAATATAATATGCAAAATATACATCTAACTTTCATAGCTGTAGTAATTTTTTTCTCTGAGTAATTTAAATAATAACTTTTCCCTAGGGAATTGTTACTTTTTTGTCAACAAAATTATGACATATTTGAGGTCTTGGCTTTGAGTTCTGGAGATTTTAAATTAAATCCCTGTTTTGATACATATTTTGTTATAATTCTGAAATGATGTGTTATCTTTTGATATGACTCAAGTTTATACATTTTCATATCTAGTTATTCTTGCTCCTACTCAGAGCACTATGAGAAGATAATTTTAATGCTCAGTATTTTGCCAGCAGCACAGCCAGGTCTTCCTTTTCTCTAAGTATTTAACAATAGTATATTTTTGACAGCTGTTGCAACATCATTATTCATAGCCAGAAATATAAAAAAATCACCACCAAAGAATAATGTATTGTTATGTGATTCATGAAATGCAGTGAAATTATTCTGAAGAAAACATTATCAAAATGGTGACATTTAGTATTGCTTAAGAGGAAAAAAAATCCTAGTGTTGTATTTTTCCTTCTGTTTTCTCAGAAAGAAAATGTTTTATATATTAAATAAAAAGCAGAAATCACTTGTCAGTCTTTAGCAAAATTTTCATACCCTAGTCATCCTTTTCTCCTTTAAAACTCCATGTATTTTTCATTCTACTACCCTGATCCAGTTTGTTGTTAGCATGTGTCCCTGAGGAGTTTGTAACCTACACTCTTGCTTTGGCCTTCTGCTAATTCTACTTGCTATATGCTGCACTCTCCATAATTTAGCCTGATTTACACTGCTATGGGCAAAAAGCCCAAATATGTCTGCTTAAAAAAAGAGGAATAATAAGATTCAATGATTAAAGATTTAAAATATGCACAATCTCCCTTTCTCTGATGGCAGAATAATGGCACATTGCCTTTCTTTAATTTCTGTGTTTTTTTAAATCTGAATTGTATCAGCAAATGATAATTACTGCATTGATGCTGCCTTGTCTACTTCTTTTTCTAATGACATAATTCACTCACAGAGGGGGAGATGAGGAGAAGCTATTATTACTAAGCTGCACACACAATGCTGCCATTTCTTGCTATCTCCTGATGGTTCCTGATCTACTACATGTTGTCTGGAACATGTTAAGAGAAAAGCAATGCAAACAAGTAGAACTGAAAGAGAGATAATGCAACAATTTTGAAGCAAAATACTTAGCATAGCCTCTGTCCTCTGCCATTCCTCTTAGTCACATGACAAAAAGTCTTTGAAATTAGCTGTTCTCTAAGTGACATCCGTTTAGGGATTAGTTAGTCATGTAAGGATCAGTGTTTAAGTATGGGCTTGTTCCCTCTTCAACCCATCTGTCATTTTTCTGAGATAATACATTAATTTCCATAGCAACAGCCTGTAATGTTACCAATAGGATTATTACGACTTTGCTGCATGATCAAGCAAAGGAAGCTGGACTGGTCTGGAATAAACTGTTATCCAAGCCCAGGAAGCCTGAATAATAGGAAAGCTGTTATAAAAGCCATAGTTAAGCCTCCTTTGCTATCTGTCACATTAAAATAACTAGGAAAAATAAGTTAAATGTGGTGCGAATTGTCTCCACTAGTAAACATTAGTTATGTCCACTTGATTTGGCTTATTCCAGGTTTTGCTAAAGTCCAAGAAGAGATGCTGCGTCCTGGCCTAAATCCATTGCTGCTTTTTAAATAATTAAAAAATACAATCTGGATTCCCAACATTAGCACATTGTGCAACATCCTACATATCATTATTTTTTACAGCATAACAGAAAAATAAGAGGAAATTCATTCCAACACTATATGAGGTGAAGCACGTGCATTAACAGTATATTTAAACTTGCTGATATTTTAACAGAATTAGAATTCCATGTTAACAGGGTCTTTGACAGATTTGACAGAGGCACTCCAATCACAAACTGATACATTTTGCAGAATCACAATTCTTACTGTGCTCGACAATATGGGCCAAATCAATCAATAATGATAAAAAAAACCCAAAAACAAACCCAAGAATTAATTAGAACACTGCTGATTGTCACATTATTTAACTAATGACACCTATATAGTCTTCAAATAATTCTATCTCCTCCCAGTCCAAGACTTCTGTATATCCACATTCCACCTAGAGTGAAAAAAAAAATCATCCTATTATACTTATAAAGGTAGGTTTAACAACTATGGCAGTGGAATTATCTAGTTATATGAGTTTTAGTGTAAAAACTGCACATGGAGAAAAGAATATGAAGCTGAATTGTCAATTTTTTTAAAACTAATGCTCTAAGGCATATTAAAACTTACTGCTGGAAAAGTTACTTAGGGAAGTCTAGAAAGCACTCTATATCCTACACCTCAATAAACTACTGCTGGTTAGGTGACCCAGATTTGCAGGGAAAAATGAGATGTTGGGACCCTCTTAGAATTCAAGAGGATCGCCTTGAAGTCTTAAGTGAAAAAAGGAAATGCTTTTTACTGATAGGATTTGGATGAAGTACTTTGGTCTAGTAAATTGCATGTACTGGCTTAATTGCTGAGTTCCCCAAAGGATTTAATACTGCCATCCTAACTCATTTATTGAAGTCAACCCATTAGTGTCAGGGCATTTAGTGAGCTTATAATCACTCTAGGAATTACTGAGTTTGGCTCAAAAATAAACAAATTTCACAAATAAACTTCAGATTAAATGAAGAGCAGTCAGGGTCTTTGTTTTGTTGGTTTTTTTTTCTTTTTTTTTAAATCACAGTGGTAGAGGGATTATTTATATGTTTCCTTATAGGACAACATCTATTTTTTAATGCATAACCACAATTTACTGTACACAGGATTTTTTTCAGGTAGTGTGCAAGATTTTAATCAATTTAGTCTTTCCATGAGTACATGCATGGATATATCAGTTTCAACATCCTCCTCATCTGAGGAAGAATAACCTAGGCACTAGTAAGCATGGGGAACAACCAGCTGGAAATCACCTGGGCAGAGGGAGACCTCTGGGGGTCCTATTAGATTCCAAACTAGCATTAACAAGCAATGCATGCCTGTAGCAAAGAAAACCAACTACATCCCAGTCAGCAGGCCAAGGGATGTGTTCCTTCCCCTCTGCTCATGCCTGGTGATTCACATCTGGAATACTGGGCCTGGGCTCCCCAGTAGAGGAGAGATATGAACTTACTGGAGATTCTCTTTGACTTTCAGCCGAGCAGTTGATGGACAGGAAGAATTCATTAGATGTCATTTTTTTTCCAAAGAGGGCCCAAATTCCTGCACTGGCAATTGATGCTGGTTTTCTATTCAACTGTTCAGACACAACATTAGGACTGCTAAAATTGTATCTAAAAAAGTTTTGTATTCTGCCATGTTCTGAAGTTTTCTGCAGATGATTGACCTGAGCAGTTTTTATTTCTGCTATACTTGTAATTTTCTCTCTCAAGCTCTCACCTCTCATGCATACCAAATCCCAGTTGAAATCTTCGTGTGCTCAGGCTATAGCTGAGTAGGCATAAATTTCTAGGAAGAGATAAGTGGGTGAAAACACCAAGTTGTAAGATCTCATTAAATATTATTAAAAAAACCCAAATTTTATTTTATAAACCTAATAGTTGTTAAACTGGTTGTGGCTTATCCATTTAACAAAGCACTTTTCTTGATCATTTAATTTTTTTTTTTCATTTGTAGCTAAAGAGATGCCTGAATTCCTGGTTCTGGTAGCATCAATTAACAATCTTCCAGTATTTGTCTTAAGAAGGAAACAATTTACCACTTACCTTTGCACCTAAAATTAGTATAAGTAGAAGTTCTGCTCTCCTATACTGATCTCAAATGGCAGCAAGACAAGTCCTGGCATTACCTAACACTCATTCTTAAACACAGGTACACTCTATATTGACTACTATGAATGGGAAAGAGTAGAGCTTCTATTACTGTTGTTGATTTTCATAAGTAAATGCAGAATCCTGAGATACAGAGACCAAAACTCAAGATAAGGGCACATTAAGATTGTATACAATGGCAAAACAATGCCTTCTCTCCTGTCCTCAGTCTGCTATGATGAAGACCAATATTTCTTGTCAAAACTGTCAGAAACACTGACTGAAAATCTGTATCTATTCTGAAGTTGTATGTACCAGTAATACCCCTGATTCAGGGGATTCCATGAGATTGGCACCTGCATCAATTTACTTATGCTGTCTGTAATGGTGTTACCCAATGGGGACCTGGAAATTGAAAGCAACATCCAAAACTAGAAAGTATCAGCTTACTTGTACTGACTATTGTCCCTTTTTCTGCACCTTACATGACCTGCTGTTAGAAATGGGTTTCACCTGGATCACAACCCTGGCTGTTCTCAAGCTTTCAGGTATTCTTTTGAGAGAGAAGATCTTCCACGCAATTCATACCTGCATCCTAATTAACATTTATGTCATTTAAAGTTTCACACTCAAGTGAACATTGCCTTGAAATCATTGGTGATGGGATGTGTAGTCTGGCAAGAACCAAAACCAACCAATCAAAATTAGTTGTAGGGTTAATTAAGCTTTTTCTGTAGTAATAAAACAGTTTAATCTCTTAGATTGGCAGGAATAATTCCAAACAGGAATAATAGCAAATTCTTGGCCCTAGATATAAGAAGTATTTAACTTTTGTCCCTTAAAAATTTGTGCTCTACAGGGAATTGAGTTTCTTGAAGCACTCTTCCTGAAACCCGGATTCATTGGCTGTTCTGCCAGTCTAGTCTTGTACATACACAACGCTACAGCACAAAGTGTGAGACTTGAATATCTTCACTAACTTACAGTTTGGTGAGATTCTCTTTGTTAATTTCCTGCTTGTTGCCCATGTATTATACATAATACCAGTGGCTAGTGAATTAATCCAAATACCTATTTATCCCAAGGAATTTGCACCCTTTATAAAGTTCAGGTTTATAAGTACAAATGGATAGTTCCTGTAAATTTCAATACCTTATTTTCTGCAAAAATTCTGAATATCTGTTTTGAAATTTATTCCACACCTCCTAATCTTCTTGCATATGTGTCTGATTGCCCCATGTGCCCTGTTCCCCACTGAGATCTGTTATCCTTCCGCTTCAATTTCTAAGATCAAAGTCCTATATGGTTTCTTTGAAAGTTTGACTTCTATATATGTATATTTCTCTGTAAAACCTCAACTTCCTCCTCTCTCAAAAGGACTTTTTGTCACTTCCTCACATGTTACTTCCACTCCTAGGTAAGCGGTTATTTGACTTTGTCAATCCTCTATTCTGGAGCAAACAAGAATTCAAAGCAATAGTAAGTCCCTCAGGACAACTTTGCTATCATTGTTGTGGCCTATTCTGGCATTGTACATTGCCTAATTCTTGTTAAAGAATTGCTCTCTGTGGGAATTAAAATCTTCTACATTAAAATAAAAGCATTTCTCTAGTAACATATGAATGTATATTTAATGTAGTTTGCAAGTAAAATCACAGATATGTTTAGTGTGAAGAAGGTGAGTGGGAAGAAAGGTAAGGCAAAAAGCTTTTATGTAAGAATTTTTCTTCAGGTATTCATTCTTTAGGTATCAGCATCAGAGGGAAGATTCTCAGCTCCTTATTTGTTTATTGCTGTAATTACTTTGCAGTCTCAAATATTTTCACCCTTCTGTTGAATTCAGGTTTCTTACAGAAGCATAGTGTAAGTACTTTTCCTCATGCAGTCTGAAATATCTAGAAATTCTTCATCAGATACACTTTTTTCCTCACTGAGATAATGCTTGGTGGTAACCGCAGCTCATTCACATTGGATCTGCTTTATATTAACCCCAACACTCAAACAGCCTCAATCATAAGTAAGTGGACAGTTCTCTTTTAAAAACCATGCAACAGTGAGCAAGTTTTGCAGCTGCGTCAGATCCACAGTCAAGCTGTTGCCATTGTATTGGGTGCTAAGAAGTGAAGCATAACTGAATTTCCTGCTTACTCAATACTCCATTCCTCGAACAAGGTACATGTCAAACCTTTGGTAGTTGTCAGAGCTCTAGCTTGGATCCTGCTCCTATGTTGGTGCAGCTGTTTCCTTGGCTCTCATGCATGTTTCCATGGCACTTCCCACAGGTAACCCCACAGCTGCAGCCACTGAGACTCGGACAAGGGCATTGCCATCACCAATCAAAATACCACTGCCATGATTTCCCTGGGCTTCATATGGCCATCTGGGAGTTATGACTTTAACAACTATAGCAGTCATTCCCAGTAGAGCTGTCTGCTCCTAGAATGCCTGATGTGTTGCTATCTGAAGATACAGATGCCAGGCTGCTCTGGCTCACTGCTCCTGAGAAGAAATCTGCACTAAGTTCTGTCCAGTACTTGGGCTGAAGTAGTGCCCCATTTCTGCTGGCATAGAAACTAGGAAAAAATTGGCAATTGCTATTGTTGGCTTTTTGCCAATAAGCCTCCTTATTTTCTTAATACAGTCTCACCTTTGAATAAACAAAATGTAAGACAAAAACTCTTTAAGGATATTTTAAAACCAGTATCAAAATACTAGCAATTAAGACTGCACACCTCTGTTTTGATTTTAGCTGTATTTTCAAGGATTCATGCTTCTGATATTCTCTTTTCTAATAAATGCTCTAGAAACAATACAAAGGCGGTTTGTGACTACTGGACTTACTGACATTTTTCTAACATCATAAATATTTGCCCATTTCAAATTATATTTTTCAAGAAAGAACTTGAGCTTATCGCTGGAAAAATAGCTTTTATTATTATTTTTAAATAATGAAGAGATGGAAGAAGGGATTATTTATGTGTCAATGTCTGTGAGGTGAACAAGATAAAAGCTGAGTAACGTCAGCATACTGTAGCTCTTTTCCACAAAACAAATTTTGAGTAATGTTACACACTCGGTTTACTGAAATGGATTTAACATACTGCATACCAAACAGCAGCTCACCCTTCCTGTCCTTCTTTAAGAGAATAATGTTGTGCTTCAGCATGTGGATAATTTCTCTTTGTGCTAATCACCAAATTAATGAGATTTACAGACCAATTTCTTCCTCTGGTACTCCTTTATTGTATTGATGCACACACTATAGCTATTGTGTCACTAGAAAAGAACAGGTGAGAAGAAGGTGACTCACTTATGAACACTGAAAAAATATTGTGGATTATTGTCAATGTCTCTATTTATTTTAAAAAATGTGAATAAAAAGGAAAAAATTCCAAGTTTTCAGCTGTCCTTAGCACAGCCAATTTCTATCAAAATTAATTGGAGTGTAATAATTAAATACTTTGAAAGTTAATTTATTTTTATTTAGAAGATTCCCTGATTAAACCCTACATATCTACTTCAATGTTTTGAATCACTTTATATATTAAAGTAGGTAACTCCACAGAAGAGAACATAAGCACTGCTAATCAAGTAGCATAATTTTACTAATACACTTTATCATTAAAAGCATACAATTTATTAGCATCTACAACCTTAATGTTATTTTTATCACTATAGATGAATATTTTTTGTACAAGGTTACCTAGGAGATCTATTGATTCGTATCTGTGAAATTGAGGTGAATAGTGATTTCTAAAAGAGACAATATTCTCTTAGAAGTTTATGTATACTCAAGCCATGTAAAGTTATTTTATTATGATAAAAATATATACATACTCCAGAAATAGATACTTATTACATTTTAAAAAATATAAAACAGACACCAAAAAAACACATGTTCCAGTAGAGTTTTATTCCATTGTTTAGTGCTAATTTTTTTTAATATTTGTGTTTATTTTATTCTGTTGGGAAAATTTAGTGGAAACTCGGAACATTTATTTAAAATTCAGATGAGATTTTGGTATCTCATCTGAGGTAAATCTGTGTGCATTTTGGTGCCTTCCATGCTGACAGTGGTAAATATTGCTGATGATTTAAGTATATTAGTTCAACTTACTGAAAGTATATTGAAAAAAATGGCAGTCCTTGTGTAAGAAATTTACATCCAGCTTGTAGACTACTCTGAGTGCTGTCGGCTCGGTCAATATATATAAAAGAATTTGAGAAGGTATCTGGTGTTTCTCTCAGAAGCATCAGGTCCTCTAGTTTTTTTTCCTCCAGTGGAAAATACTCACTACATAATGAGCCTGCCAAATAAATAATAATTTCTCTTGTCCTTTTCAAGATTCCTTTTCCCTATGATTAGTTTTGATACTGGATGACATAAAGGCATAGAGAGTCCTATATAGCGTAAGTGTTAAGCTAAAAACATCTTAAGAAGCTCAAATTCAAGGCTTAAGACTGTAGGAAAAAAAAAGCAGAAATGAATTCAGAAAAATGAATTTGTATTTCTTGGGAAATCCTCCTATTCCTTGGGGAATCCTAGGCTATTCTTTAAATCCACGCCTTAAGAATTGACCAAGGACCTTAACAAATATCCCAAAGCATACTTTACTTCAGTATGCAGAGAAATCCTACATTGAAGCAACATCTGGTATAACTGCTTAAAAAATATTCTTTCTTCTACTGTAACTTTACAAGTACATAGTGAGGTATATTGGGCTATAAGTTTCCATATTTGCCGTCCACCTGTCTCTTTGCCACTGTGTAAGCATAATGTTCAAGAATTGGATTTTTAATAATATTTTAAAACCAATAATTGATTTTTTGTGTTGGCATTTGGTATCCTATTTTGCTAAGACTACAAAAAATGTTTTCTAGATACATATATAAAACTGGAGAAATGCATACTCAGTAGCTGATTTGAAATAAGTGGTTTAGTTCTTTGTTTTTAGTTTGTGAAATATGTACTTTGGCTTTTCAGTCCTTTTATGTCAGCTAATATTAAGTGTATTTGTAGGATAAAATCAGTCATATGCCCTCACAAAAAATACAAATGTTATTTGAGACTGATAATACAAATGTACACACAGATACATCTGCATTTGAAGCACTGGGAACTACTAATGGCTTAATCCAGTAAATCAAGTACAAGATGACTACATCCACTAGGATGAAGAGACTTGCCTGCCATGCCTGCCATACTTTGTCAAGGAACAGGATGACAAAAGGATTTTTTTGTTTTCAGTTTTTTCTGAAATCATTAACACACTAACACATTTGTTCTACCTGGATGGTGCTATGTGTACAGGTTGCTGTTATCACCTTCTGCAAGAAAACACATGGTATTATGTTCTGGAGAGAGATTTTTGTCCACTGTCTAGGCCTACCTTTCAATTAGAAAGACTGGTATTCACTGAAAAGAATGGATCCTTTGTGTCTTTTCTTGGAATTAGATCAGACTCTAAAAGAGGCAAGCAACTACCCTGTAATATTCTGCTTTTTCTTCTTTATGCCTCTTCCTGTGTTACAAGGCTATGGGAAGCCTATGAGCTCTCACTGATTTAATCAGTGACCCCTGGTTTGAAATGTTAATAGAACTGCTACCGGTTTAAGTTCAGCCCACTTAAGACAATTTTTGCTTTTCTCAGAGGAATAGAAGGAGACATATGAACATTTTCAGACATGATGCTGTAGTTCAATGCACTTAGAGCTTCTGATTCTGTACATTGGGCCCTACTGACATAGAACAATGTTTTGCCCATTGTATCAATCTACAGATCTAGGTTACTCTCTCTTCTTCTTTCCTTAGAGCAAAACAGAGAATGTAGCTAATGAGTGTAATATCTTGTTACAAATATAACACTGCTCTTGAACAAAGGTAAATCACAACTGGATTTGGTGATATATTTCAGTTGTGGCCCATTTTCTCTAACTAAAAAATGGCAAATTTAAACTTCTGCTCAACAGATCAAGTGTTTCAAAGAGCTGTTTCACACAGCATCAAGTGCAGTGGGAAAAAGCAAGACCTTATGTTTCTGAAAAACTCCTAGACTCCTTTAACTCTGTGATTCCACCTGCTCAGATAGAGCAATATCCTATTTTCAAGTATAAGTGTACTTCAGAATGGAAGACATTAATATTTAAACTGCAATTATTATGAGTGTTTTAATTTTTCTTTCAAAACTTCAAAAATCTCTGCTTTCATGTTTCTTGTCTCGTTTCTTTTTTTTTCAAAAACAGACAAAACTTAAATTCATCTCAGATTTGGAGATAGCAATCTCAGCAGCAAATATTACAAAAGAAATAATTAATTATTTAGGAAGCAGTGACTGAAAATCTCAGTATCTCCAAGTTTCCCATTCCCTTAAAAGCAACAAATTCGTTCAGCTGAAGAGCAGAAAAAGAACCTGGCTTGTGATCATTTACAAGAGATCCTAGCATAATTTTCATTTAGCAGAGTGTACATCGAACACTTGCAAAACAGTGTGACATATATTCCAGACAGATTTGAGCAAATATTTATCCATGATACTCACATACACATTCAAAGAATTTGCAGCCTTTTTATGGACACATCACAAGGAATAAAGAAAAAACCAAAACACTAGATTTTTTACTGGTTGATTGGGTATAAATTATTTGATCAATCCCAGTGTTTTTCCACTAAGTATCTTAAAATGTAAGGCATTTTTAATGATTGATAATGTTTCCCTTCACTTCAGTGTAGCACTTCAAGAGCATAAAACTTCAGAGTCAGCCACCGCAAGGGAAAATAATTCAATGCACTGTAATGCCAGCTACCACAAATCATCCATCAGCTTTTTCAGTGGTAGCAAACCACTAGACATGAACATCAAGGACAGTCTGTATCTCAAAAGAGTCAGCTTGAGGCAGCTTAACTGTGTTACCATTGTTAACTGTCATCTGAACTGTGACATGCTGCTTTCACTACTTCTAACTGATGTCAAAATGAAGAGCATAAAAGTAACTGAATAAACCACAAGAACTGAAGCAGTTCCTTTATCTAATAGCTTTATACCTACAAATTGCTTGATAATAAAAACACTGGTCACAGGTTGTATTTTTGTACAAAAAAAGTTGACTGCTGCTGCTGAACAGAGTTTAAAGTTATTGCAATCACATAATAAATCAAATCCTGAATATTATATCCTGCACTGATGGCTGCCCAGCAAATGGTACCCAAAAAAGGATCTTGCGCCACTGATGATTGGCAATTAATTCTCTTTGGTGAACCATACTTGCATCTATTTTCAGGATTTTTGTGTGCTTACTATTTTTGAGAATTAAATGGGAAAGTATTTACAAAAAGTGTTTTTAACACTCATGTTGATGGTGGATTTTGTTACAGTGTGTTTGATATTTCTGCACTTTGTCAGACATACATCATCACTAGGACAGTAGATTTTGGTTCAGGGTTTTTTTAGATCATTTTCTGGGTGTCTTTTTTAAAGGAAAGATCTCATCTGCATAATTTCCACTGCTGCCATTAAATAGATCCCATGAGTTATGCACTTTGTCACTAGCATGTCATAGGAGTTGCTGGCTGGTCCCAGGAAATTTTTCACTGCTTTCTTTGGCAAAGATAGTCTATATCACCACTCGTGCTGTAATCTGGCAAAGCTTTTGTGTTTGTTTATTCATAGAGTTGGTGAACAGATCCAGTCGAGACTAAAGCACTACAATGGTTACAAAGAATTTTACTTAACTGGATACAATTTTATCATTTTATGTATAAATGATAAAGAGCACTATATGGAATGTAGTGGGAGTGCTGCTCAGTAATGCACTTCATATTTGGCAAATGCTAGACTTCCACAGTCAGAGACCTACTGGGGCACAAGCGTGAAGTGGCCTGATGATCACAGAACTGTGGATCTTGGGAACTTTAGCTGCAGTAGGTTTTCTTTCCTCAGAAGAGGGAAAACATTGGCTTCAAAATAATGAAGAATTCATCTGAAGAAAATGCTCCAAGTGTTTATCTCTTGTCTAGATAAATTATCTCACTATTAAAATTAGATTTCTATGTAACTTAATATTTAATCTCCAGAAAAGTAAAGTAGGAAATAGAATAAAATTATTGAGTAATATTTAAAAATAGTTTTTGATAAATTTACTGTTGCTTACTGCAAAATTGTAAGTCTTTTTGCTTGTTTGTTTTAGGTTAATAATGGCTTACTTCAACTATAAATTTTTATTAGGTTTTCAGAGAAAGGTAACAAACCTGTTATGTCACTTGAAACTTGAATAATTTAGATTTAGATAACTTTTAATGCAAGTTTTCTTGCATCATCTTTCCATTTAATCCCATAGACACATTTAAAGGAGTAATCGTATCTCTAATCTTAGACAGTAGAAACGAAATTTTAAGTGTCTTCTCTGGAGAAAGTCAAACAATTTCTCTTCATGCTTATGACGGACTTTAATCTTGTTCTCCTTAAGAAAAATAACATAATTTTGTACAAGGAGAACACAAAAAAATAAATTAAAGAAATTGCATATTCTGTTTCTGTTGTTTCCTTATTTGCACCTACCTTTCCAGCTAAAATGCCCTCTGCTGAAAGTAATACTTTATAAACTGTTATTTATACTGAGAGAAGCAGAATATATTGCCTATCTTATAGGAAATATATATTATATTAGACCAAGGTAAAAAAAAAATATAGAATCTGTATACCCCAGATATTCAGCTTTGAGGAATTTATTTGTTTGATCTATTCTTAATTGTTTGGGGATTTGTTTTATGACTGTTTAGGAGTTAATTCTTCCTTGTCTTATAAAATTACTCTAATTTGTTCTCAGTTTAACAGTAGTAATTTAGATCAAAAGATGTTTTTTCACACTTTTAAGTTCTTGGGTAACCAGTGATTCATCCTCTAATTTTTCTAATTTTATTTTTGTCTTGGAAATATTATATGCATTTAATGATAAATTAATATTCTTTTCTGCAAAAATTTTGAATCATTCTGCTCATAGTTCAGGCGTACTGCACTTTTGTTGCGGTGTGCATTTTCAGTTATATTTCAATTATATGTTTGTCATTTTAGTTAGTTTGGTACCCCCTCTCCTTATTTGTTTGCTTTATTATAGTTTGGTTTGCCCCTTTTTCCCCTACACTATTGGTTTCATCCTAACTGCCAATCCTCCTTTAGACAAGTCCAGACCTGCCCCCGTGGTCCCTGTCCCTTCTCCCATGATATGTCAATCCCTTCCCATGCCTGCCCCTTCTTCTAGAAGTTTCTGTGTCAGTTATGTATTACTTAAGCTTCATTGGTTTGCTTGAGTTACTCTCCACCCTTGTGATCCCCAATTGGTTTAAGTATCGCAGGCCGCACCCTGTGTTCCACCCCTAGCTTCTCCTCACTGGTTGCATATTGTATCCTCCCATTGTACCCTCCCGTGGTTATAAGTTGCTGTATGCGTTTAGTTAGTGCCTTTTCTGTTCCTGACCCTCTGGGGAATAGAACACCTTGGAATTCAGACAGAAGGTCTCTCCCTGCTTCCTTGCTCTTGCGCTTGGCGCAGCCTCATTCCCCCACACAGTCCACTGCCCTGTGCCATAGAGCAAGTGTGCTCTATAGCTGCACCCCCAGATTCCAAGAGCTATCTGGGGGCGGCCCACAGTCACTGTCAGTGCCAGCTGGGAGCTAGTCTGGTTGGAAGAACACCGTGCACCGCAGCACACTTTATTGTAAGAGTTCTACATCTGAATCCCTGAGCATCTAAAAACTAATATGCATGTGACAAGAGAGACAAATATAAAAATGCCAAAAGATTGAAGCCTTTCCTTCCTAGAAAATTATGGGCAAAGCTTTATTAGCTTTCATTTTACCATGTCTCCAAATGATTATTATGACATTGATACTTTGTCTCTATTGAAGAAAGGAAACAAATAACAAAATCAATATTAGTTTCAGAGGGACCCGTTCTACTCTTCTTGACATAGCATAAAGATGTCATGGTTAGTTAAGATTTATAATGAGGTCACAGAAAATAGAAGATATGATGGACTCAAGTGAATGACAGAAAATGAAGACCTCTCCCAGCTGAAAAATACTAACACCATTAACCCTTGCAAAAAAAAAAAAAAAAAAATACAGGATACAGTTGCTTGGGTGGGGGAAAGTGAAGAGTTGGGAGCACAAAGCCATTGGAAAACAAAATGAGGAAAATAAACAATAAAATTTGGAGACAGGTAAACCTCAAATTTGCATTCTCCAATATCTTTCTCTGATATATGTAAAATATATTTTGAAATTCCCTTTCCCTTTTCCTGTTTTCTTTAGCTCATAAACTCTTACACTTTTTTCTTTCCACTACATTCAAATGTCCACAAATTCATTGTCCAGCATTCTTAAATATCAAATTTCTTATGAAAATAAACATTCAGAAATAAACTGATATCACGCAGTACTGCTGGATGAGATGGCATAATTTCAAGACTATTAACCTTCTATTTTGACTGCCCATGTTATTTTTACTGAGTAGCTCTTTGAAAACCAATAGTAATTTTAAGTTCTTTGATTACTATCTGTAGTTGATTAAAACATGGGAGAAATATGTTTTTGTTTGAATAATTCCATAATACTTTGAATGTGATGCCTGGCTTTAAAAATTTGAAAAAGTTAATAAGCCTAAGAAATGCATAATGGGGAATATATATTTTTCTATTCTCCATTCCAAGTCAAATTTCTGGGGAAAAAACCAGGTCTACAAGGTAAATCATATAATATATACTATACATATTTTTAAAATAAATCTACATATATACATCTGTAGATATATATTTAGAGTTTCTTAAAAATGAAAGTGACTGTGCAGAAGAAAATGGATATTAAACTGACAATCATGGGTTAAGAAACAGTTAACCAGAATTTTAACAGCAGGTGTTCCTCTTTCCTGCAAGTAGCAAAAGCAATCTATTAATATGAAATAGCTTTCTAACAATACATGCAATTAAGAGCCAGAATGCAGAAAGTTCTGGGGTTTTGATCAAGCACACCTCCTGGTGACTGTTCTGAAACCTTATTAATGAAAACCAGATTCAAGGAAGAACAGATTTTTCCTAAAGAAAAGCCATATTCAAATATGGTTCTAAGCTCAGTTAAACATGGTTGGAGAAGAAGATAGCAAAGAAATGACTGATAGATCAAACTCAGTGGGAAGATTCCAAAGACTACTAAAAGAGATAACAACTCTATCGTGGAAATGTGCCTACATATTGGAAAAGTCTTTGGGAATGTTTAATATCAGCAGTACCATTTGCACTGACTAAAGTGCTCTAAAACGCAATGGACATGACAGCTGCTAAAACGGATTTGAGTAAATGGTAAATGTGAAATGTGACTGAAAAGGATCTAAAATACAAGTATAAGAAATTCATTTTGTGGAAGAAACTCCAATTCTAACCCAAATTTTCATCAAGAACATACCCTCGGTGCACAGAAATATTCAATACTTGTAGACTTGAATAGGGCTTGGTACAGAAGAACTGTATTTAAATTTATCAGCCTGTTGAAGCAAAAGACAAAGTGTTCCTTTATTCATTCTAGATTTTTTTCAGGGAACAAATGGAACTAAAACTTTTGTTCATTTCTCTTTCATTCTGCTTCAAAAACAGAATACAGAGCTGACACAAACTGAAAAGACTAATAGAAACCTATTAGAGTTAATAACAATTTCCATTAAAAATCTCGTATTAAAAATCTTAAAGAACACAACAGTACTTCATGTTAGTATCATCCAGTGTGATTCTTTTTAAGAGCATGCACACATCAGAGTTAGAATTCTGTGCAGTAAAAAGATACATAGAAATAATATGTAGGAAGAAAAAGTGGCAGTTGGCATAGGCAGAATGAATATATGAATGATGTCCATGACCCCAATATAAGATTTATCTATGCCAGACTTCTGGAAAGTGGGCAGGCAACGGTGGCAGCTGCTGGTGTGGGAACAGTTGTTCCTCACATTTTCCCATCTGCCAGGCAGCGGGAGCAAGAGCAAGCATCCGAGCTCACCACAGCTTCCCTGTGGCTTTGTATTCCTGCTCCAGCCATTCTCAGATTCTCATCTATAGAGCTGCAAAGTTTAATTTTTTCTGTGTTGGTGAAAGAGGTCTTGAGCCAGCTCTGGGGATCTTTCTGAGTAACTTGAAAGAAAAAATTATTGAGGCAGCAAAATTGCTGGTCATTTTAAAAGCTCCCATTCTCTTTTACTCTCCGTGATATTTAACCAAAACCTTCTGTGAGATGTTTCTACATCTGTGCTGTCAACACATGCACTCACAACCACATCCCTTCCTAACTTTGGTCAGAAAAGTTCTATGAAAAGTAGTCATAAGAATTATTAAGTGTTTCTGGGCTACCAAAAATGAAAGGAAATGTTACTATTTCGTGCTGTTGCAATCTTTTTATTATCGTGCCCTTACAGCTTTAGTATTGCAGACCTTGGGACAATCTGAGAGGTCTCTGTAGATGATGTTGGAAAATAACAGATGATATAAATCACATCAGATCTATCTTTTGACCCTCTGTCAATCACTCTTTAAATAAACAAATCTTTCTTATTCATATGCATAAGCTTCTCACCCTCTTTCAGAAGTCAGATTATCTCAGCTACCAGAAGGGGAATATGTAAATCCTGTTAGATGGCTTGCTTTAAAATGAAATAAGTCACCCAATACAGCTTTATCAGCAGCTATTCAGTTTGTCTAGTTAGCAGATGAAGCACCTTGGCATGTTTCTAAGCTTTTCTAGCTAAGTTACGCAAACTGGCACACAGAATACTGTTACTACAGCAAAAACCATGATTACACTCTAAACCCCTCTCCTCTTTCTTCCTCTATGCTGCCCTCACCAGGAGTAAACCCAACAAAACAAATAAACACTGCAAAATTAATTTGGGGTCTACTTGATGTAGAAGTGGAAAGGAGGGAATGAACAGCTGTTTTCACTTATGAAAGAGTTGGATATGCTGATTTACCCTGTTGATTTCCACCCCGCCCCCAAGGTAGTTTAAGAAGAGGATCAGCTCCCTTAAGGGAGTTATCAGTGGCATGATCCAAGAGAACCAAGCAGACAAGTGAAGAGCTGAGACAAGCGTGAAGGGCTTCACAAAAATCATACAAGTAAGAACCTGATGGATAGGTAAGTTAGACAACAGTGAGGTTTACAAATGAAGAGGAAGTTGAATCAAAGAATCATCAAGAATGGTTAGAGTTGGAAGGGACCTAGTTCTGACTCCCCAGCCATGGATGAGGAAACTTCTGTTAGACCAGGTTTACATGTTATATTAAAGAACTTCCACCTATATCTAATCTACTCTGCCTTGAGTAAGTTGAGGCATCACCAACTAAGGGATGAACGTGACATTAGTGCTCCACAGGGAGTCAGCTCCAGGCTCCATAATGATCCTGGCAACAAAGGAAAACAAATTCATATCCCTGATATTCTTTCTACTCATCAATCTTTCTGCCAGTCAATGTTTTACTTTTACTTGCTCATTCAGTGACATATTACAAGACTCTATCTTTCATCCAGAAGCTTCAACTCACTTTATGTTGTCTTTTTGTAATGAGAAGAAGAGGAACTCAATGTCAATGTGGAAAATTCCAGAAATGAGGGAGATGAGGGAGAAAAAAAAAGGAAATCAAGAACTAAGGTGGTGTTATGATCTGCTCTAATCACAGAGGAGGAAGTGAGCTCTCTGTGGATTACAAATATTCAAAGGTTCAAAATATTCCTCAAAACATGATTAAAACCAAATGAGTTTAAATGTTGATACCAAAAAATTGATATATTTTGTTTTAAAGTATATATTTTATTTAACAGTAAAAAAGGCAGAAAGAAAGAGAAAGAAAGAAATAGAAAAAGGGGATGGGGGCAGACAGACAGGAAGTTAGACAGAGATATATTAATAAAAACATATCACTACTCCATGGGTCCCAACAATGTCTCATCCGTCCCCTCCATCTGGTTTTAGTGGTGAGGGTCCCCCACAGAAAAGTATAGAATCAAAAGGGTTAATATACATTTGGGGCAGGTGGGAACACCCTGGTGCCTCTCCTAGGGAGGACAATTTTGATGCTGTCTCTTGCAAGACTATGGATCAGTTGCATCATTTTGCATCATGTGCAGTGTTCTGGTGCAAGGCCTCAGGAATGAGTCTAGGGGAACTTCAGGGGCCTTTGATGGATTGTGACACCTCTTCTGCTGCCCCTTCACATGCATGTCCTGCGGGTGTGGCTTTCCTAGGGTGTGAGGGGCGATCTCAAAGCTGAGCCAGTTCATGTAAGGAAGGATGGGTGTTCACTGCCTCTGACCAGAGGTTGCTCCACACACCCAAGACCCTCCTTCTCCCCACTTTGGTCAGGGGGTCTATGCAAGCCTGGAAGCAGAAAAGCCTGGAGCTATGGCCTCCACCCCGAAGCTGCTGGTCTTGATCCTCCTGTGGAAGTGTCTTCCCAGCCTTATCAATTACTTCACAAAGTGGATATGCTTAAAATAACAGTGTCACTTTTTCTTATCTGGAATAGCCTTAGGCGTTTTAATTCGCAGTTTGGGGCCTCAGCCTAGGGGCCACATTCAGGGTGCAGTAGTCTCCCATGCAAATTTTGCTAAACAAAATATCCTGTCGTCTGTTCTGTTTATGCTGGATATTATATTCTGTGCCTTCAAGACTGGTTCTGAGAGTGAAGGCGGGTAGAAGAAGAAGAAGCATGGAGTTTGTTATCAAATACTGCAGTGACTCCTGCACATTCTGCCCTGGACTGTGTTTGTCTGGACACAGACAGAGCAGAACAGAGCTCTCCTTTGCTTTTTAGAACAGAGCTCTCCTTGCTTTTTAGCTAGCTGAGGCAGAGAAGTTTTCCCTGGGCTGTTTTCTCTCCCTTTTCTTGGAACTGTTGGAACCTGCTCCAGACGGGGGACCCAGGGAAGCGCCGAGAGCTCGCACTTTGCGGCCCACACCCACCGGGCCTGCTCTGGGCAGCGGCCTTGGCCAGTGCCAGAGGGACTGACAACGGAGTGACCCCCACAGGAGAGACTTTCTGAATTTGTCATCTCTTCAGAGCAGCAAATGAGTTTTGTCACCTGGTATTGTTCATTTTTTGTCCTGGGGAGTGCCTTGCCTGTTTTTCCACTTCTCTCCAAGGAAATTTTTCCTGAGCCGATTGGGGGGAGGGCTGTGTGGGTTTGCTTTCTGGGGGGGCTCCCTTTTGGAGGTTTTCTCCCAAATTTGCCCTAAACCAGGCAAATAACTTGGCCAACACCAAGCTGTGTGGTGCAGTCAACATGCTGGAGGGAAGGCATGCCATCCAGACAGACCTTGTCAGGCTTAAGAGGTGGGGCTGTATGAATCTCGTGCAGTTCAATGGGGCAAGTGCAAGGTACTGTGCCTGTGTTGAGATAATCCCAAGCAGAAGTACAGGATGGGAGATGAAGGGATTGAGAGTAGCCTGGAGGAGAAGGATTTACGGGTGTCAGTGGACAAGAAGCTGAACATGTCTTGGCGGTGTATACTCACAGCCTGGAAAATTAACTATATCCTGGGCTGCATCAAAAGCAATGAGGCCAGCATGTTGAGTGGAGTAATTCTCTCACTCTACTTCACTCTTGTGAGAGACCACCTGGAGTTCTGCATCCATCTCTGGGGCTCACAACTTAGGAAGGATGTGGACCTACTGGACTGAGTCCAGAGGAGGGCCACAAAGATGATCAGAAAGCTGAAACACCTCTCCCATGAAGACAGTCTGAAAGAGTTGGAGTTTACCAGACTAGAGACAAGAAGTCTGGGAACACCTTATAGGAGCCTTCCAGTATCTAAAAAGAATTTGCAAAAAGTCTGGGGAAGAACTTTTTGCATGGGCATGTAGTGATAGGACAAGGGGTGATGGCTTTAAATTGAATGAGAGTGGATTTAGGTTAGATACTAGGAAGACATTCTTTACTGTGGGGGTGGTGAGACACTGGAACAGGTTGCTCAGAGAAGTTTTGGATGGTCTATCCCTAAAAGTATTCAAGGCTGGAGTGGACTTTAGCAGCCCTGTCTAGTGGAAGCAGCCCCTGCCCATGGCAGGGCGGTTGGAACTAGATGATCTTTAAGGTTCCTTTCAAGCCAAGTCATTCTCTGATTCTGTGGTATAACAACTAGAGAAAGAAGTGATGCACAATACAGTTGTTCACCATCCACTGACCGATGTTCAGCCTCTCTCCAAGAAGTTCCTGGTCAATTCAACCCCAATTTATAAATGGAGCATGACATTCCATGGTGTGGAATATCTCTTTAGCCAATTCCAGTCAGCTGACCTTGCCTTGCTTCCTCGCAGCTTTTTGTGCAACTCCTCTCTGGAACAACATGAAAAAACTAAAAAGTTATTTTAGGTTCTAGTAAGCACTATTTAGCAACAACTAAAATATCACTGTGTTATCAACATTATTCTCATAGTAAATCTAAAACACAGCACTGTAAACACTAGTAAAACAAAAATTATTTCAGCTGAAACCAGGATCATACATACATCACAGCCTCTCACAATCTCTTTCTGTTCTGCATTTCTATGACTCCCAAGTGGATCAAAAATAGGATTAAATTTCACTGTGTACATCTATATGAAGATTTATGTGTATACATGTTTGGATATGCAGATACTTAGATTTTCTAAACAATACAGCCAGTGTTTCTCACTAACCTAACAATTAAGATTTTTTTGTCTGCAACACAAAGTGAGCTTTTAAGGAATATAGGAATGTTACATTTTTCAAAGGATTAGACAACTAAGGGAAGGTACCTAATAGGCCTTAAAAATGTGTGTAACAGCTAATGACCCTTTCTCTCATTAAAGTAATTGAGACATATACTAACAAAGTCAATTTTTTCACCAATTTCTCCTAGACTGAAGTGAAAGTGATTATGAAATATCTCTGTTAATAGGGTGCTAATCCAACAAATGTTGGTTTACAACTTATGCAGTTCATTAGCACATGCTTTAGTCTCAGTTGGAGAGCTGCTGACTCGAGTACAACTTTGTAACCTTCAGAAATATCTATCCCCTTTCAATCTATCAAATATGTGGAACAATCACAGAAGATTTTCATTAGGTCTCTACCCTTTGGAGTGTATTTCCTTCCTCATGACATTTCTTTAAGCATAACATTTTTCCATGTTCATGTAAAACATATGAGAATAGGTATTCTTGGTTGTAGGCTAGTGCTGTAATGAGTGGACTGACTCATCCCAGCATGACAATTCTTATCTTCTCTCATATGCTATTTCCTGGAAAAAAAACAATTACATTGTTAAGAGTCTGGTTAAATTTTTAAAGAGTCCCCAGCTCAGTTTTGTTAATAAAGGAAATTAGCTGGAGATCCTAGATAATTTCCTAAAATCTGACAACCTAGACCTTGACCATGGTGGAGATGCAGATACAATAGAGCTTGTTCATATCAGTATTTCGAATTATAGTGAATTAAAAAAAAAGTAGTGTGATTGGCTTAATTTCAAGTCTGCACAGAAAAATTATTTTTGCAGTGATAAATGATTTGCAAGCAAGAGTACAACTGGATGTATTTATTGTAAGACACAAAAGATAAAAGAGGTTTTAGAAACAAAACAACACAGTCAGTTGCTTTGTGACATTTCTCAGTGGGAGAATCCATTGGCAACTGTTCAACACCATTTGTAAGTTAATATTAAATTAAGTCTAAATGTAGGCAGTCCTTAACCGTACTCTTCCACATAAATATTGACAAGTTTTGGGTGATGTAACACAAAAAAAATATATTTTACAGCTGAACTCCTTGCTTCATGAACTTTAAACTACTTAGGCAATCTTCCAGATTCTTTATGTCCATAAGCTAAAGCTCGGAATTATATTTAAATCGAAGACCATGCATATCAGAGGACTGTCATGGGATTGTTTCTTCTTTCCCAGCCTGCAGATTTGTCGGTGTCATGAAGAACAGACAGACAAATAACAAGATGCTATTTACCACGTGTTCACTTTTGGAGTGATTGAATAAGACTGGACTGGTAGAAACTGAAATGTGATGTAGAACTTGAAGTGTATACTTAAAGACATCCAGTAGTTTCTGTCTGAAATATCCCTAAACAAGGCTGCCAGAACCTAATGACTTTTCCCTTAATATCTAATAATTTTTTATTTAACTACAATTTAAGTGTTTTCAGTGTTTGAATTTCTGCTTTGCCAGGTTCTGAAAATTATTTCAAATAGGCATCCTAACTGCAATTTTATTAATGTTTAAATGACAAGATTTTTATTGCATTAAGACTTATATGGGAACAATTTGTAAGTTTGCCTGAATTCAGGCAATTTAATACCCAGAAGAAATATTTTTTGGTCATTGTGCTTTGTGGTTTTCACCCAGTTCTAGTGCTTCTTCAACAATAAAAATGCACAAAGTAGTAGAGCAAATACTCTGCTTGCCTGGGAGCTTCACGATTTGTTCTTCACCTGCAGAGAAACCCAAGCATACTCGTAAGGTCGAGGATTTCCAGATCAGAAATCTCAATCTCCTGAAGTCTTCTCTCTCATGCTTTTACAAGCAATCAGACACAAGGAGTACAGTTTGCTTTACGTTACTCCAAAAAGTAGGCATGTGTAAAGACATTTTTGTAGAATGTCCTTCTCTCAGTATCCTACTCCCTCTGAAAATAGTGTCCTGAAGTGACAAAAATGACTTTTAAAATTAATGGATAAATGGAATATTGCACTTTTCCTTAGAATAATCTTATATTTTTACCTTGATATTTTTATTTAATAAGTAGTAAAAATTTAATTTCTTCCTTCTTTCCTTAATGATTATGTTATGGCATACTGTCATAGCTCAATATACAGCACAATAATGAGGCACAAATGGTACTTAAAAAGGTATTTATCTCCCTAGGTCAGTGGTAATTCCTCAGAACTCTAAATGTTTTTAATTTCTGTATTAGATGAAGCCACATGCCACAAAATTATTTGTTACAGTAAGAGAAATAGATTTCAGATACATCTAACACAGATTTAATAAATACATTGATTTATAAATAATAAAAGCACTAAAGCATGTCAGCTACAAAAAAACCCCAAAAAATAAAAAAAAGATTATGGTAAAATATGTATTAGAGAAGAAAGGAATTAAAGAAAGATAAGCCTTTTAAAAGAACCCTTGGCTTTGGTTTGTTTCTTTGGGGTTTTTTTGTTTGTTTTAAGATAAAGCCATCTATTCTGAGCATACGGGAAGAAGTGTTTGAAAGGAGAGTCTGCATTATAGACCAGACCGCTTATTTAGTCAGGTTCAGGTTAGCAGAAAAAGGTACGTACTCCTTAAACCACTTTATTAAATGTACAAGCCAATTTATTGATTTGATGAGTAAGGAGGGAAGGTAACAACAGGAAAAAAGTATTTAAGGGTTTAAGGGAGGCTGGAATTAAGATGGTAGAAGAAAGGCCTGCAACCACTTACAGCTTGGGTTTTGTTTCTCTTAGGCCTTTACATCTGACAAGTGTCAGGCTCTTTGCTGTATGGTTGATTACTTTGGTAACCTAGCTGTGTTAAGAATGGATACATATCCATCTGGGAACAAAATAAAGAAAACCAATGACTGACCTGAAAAGTAGTGGAAATGTTTCCAAAGTTTTCAGACACTTTCATCAGTGGCTGGTCTAGCACATTTTGTCATGCTGGTATTCTTGTCTTCAGTTCATAGCAGAAGGCTCTGTAACTTGAGGTTTCTATTGTCTCTATTGCTGTTGGCTACTACTTTCTGTGCACAGGGCTTTATAAGCTGTCAAGGGCTAAGCTGGTTCATATAGCAGTCCTTTGTTAGAAAATAGCTTATTTGTTCATAGAGAGATAGTCTTTGAATTAAACTTAAAAATACTTACTGCCTTCTTACATTTGATATCCAAGGGTGAAAGGAATATTTTTTTATGTGCAATGCTGGTATACTGTCCTTGACCCTGTGTATACTGCAACCATGCTATGCCATGACCTACAAGATCAATGAGAAAAAAAGGGTTTTGGAGTTTGATCTGAAGAATATAGCACCGTAATTTAAAACAAAGTGAAGTATGATTTGAGCACAATCTATTCTTTACTGGTTACAGAAGTTCACCTACAGAAAGTTTTTCAAAGTAGGAAAGTCAAATGTGACCAGATGTTTGTGACAGTGGAACTAATGAAGACTTCTTCCTTTCCTTTCTTCCCTTCCTTTCTCCTGAAGCTTTACCTGATGTATTCCAGTAGACAAATATATAAGCAGATTCTTCTTATGAAAAACTGCAGGGAAGAAACCAACTGAGGCTTATTTTCAAGAAGTATGAGACTTTTTCTAAGTTCCTGTGAAAATGGCCAGTACACTTAACAGTTTAGACTGTGGGAAAGACAAATGGACATCACAGACATCCCGATAATATAGTATTTCAAATGTGTGTGTAGTAGAAGCATGAGATACTTTTCTCATCCCTGGAACTCTCATATCTCTTCCAAAGGAATTGATAGGATCTCTCAGATTTGTATATGTGCATGTGTATGTGCCTGTATGAATACATATACATATAACTATACACACATTGGAGGGACAACACACAAACATCTCTGTGTTCAAGATTGATGATAAGAAAGTACAGTTTTTAGAAAAACACTTTATCACCTTTTCCACCCCCACTCATGAAGAAAGAGTACTTCTAAAAGACACAGAAAATGATGAGAAGTGTCAGCTGGATGGCTCACATTTTTACCATTACAGATTTGCACATTTTCTATAGCTTTGTCATCTAATAGATGCTTTTTACCTCAGCTATAAGTTAATCATTCCTTGATGGTAGAAAATCAAACACAAGGCAATGCTACACTAAAATTCACTTACTGTGTGTGCTTGCAAAACTTATTAAAAGAATAATTTTCAGTCCTTCCTTTTTCTCCAGTTTGTGAAATATAAGTTCAGACAACCTGACAGAGATATAAGTGAATGATGTATGTAACTTAAAGAGGAATGAATGTTCTTCATTCAGGCTACCACAGCCTGGTCATAGAATGAGAAAACTAAGTTTTCGCAGGATTGGGTTGTGAGATTCTGAGCAGTCCTAGCCCAAATAATGATAGCTATAGTCTAAACAACCTGCAGGTGCTGTTTTCTCTTACTTTCTATCTTCTTGTTCTAGGATGTTGAACTAGCTATCCAACCAAGTAGAATGTATTGATTAATTGACCAATCCGATCCATCTGGATCGGAACAGTGTATAAAAGAAGAAGAACTTGTAGTAAAAGTACATTTTCTGCAAACCCAGCTTTTGGGGTCAGTGTCTTTTGTTACGATAATGGTAACACTTCATTACTGTAGTAGAAAGAGTAATTCTTCTACAATGCCAAAGAAGTCTGCTAACTGGAAGAATCTGTGGATATGATGCAGCTGCTATTAAATTTACCTCACAGAAATCTTTAATATTACTTCTTTTAAAGCTTCAACTAAACAGCAACTAGTTACAGAAATACGAAAAAAAAACCCAAAAATCCAACTAGATAGCTATATAATAATGGTATAAAATACAATAATACAGAATAGTTTAGAAGGCAATAGATAATTTTCTGAAGAATTCAGAAATCCTTAACAAATAATTCTAATATAAACACAGTAATTTGAACACTCTAATAATGGTGGTGTACATCACAAGAATACCTTCCCTTCCATATTTTATGACATACAACCCATTACTCCTTTTATTTATTGATTTTTTTCTAAGAAGCATGCACCTGATGAGGAAACAGGTTTAGAGTTTTAGAAACAAAGAACTTAATTGGTTATATATGTTAAATAATTGTATTATGCTTCATATTCTTTCATAATGTAGTTGGTCCATCTGTTTCTCCAAAGGCAAAAATTAATCATAATGTGCTGGTGGATTTTTTTCTCCACCATTTCACAAAATATCAGTTCACTTTGCCTTTAAGTGCCGTGATAGAACTATATTCATTTTGTTACCTAGCTTGGATTGCTGCCCAGCATGTAGAGTCTCTCTCTGATGCACCAAAAATGGGGATCATATTGAAGGAGGTGTCTTGTTTTACTGACCAAAAACTCTGGAGTACAGAGCTTTTAATTTACTATATTTCATATTCAGATGAAAGTAACAAATTAGCTGAAATTGCAATTAACCCCACCTAAGTAAATAAATAAATAAACTGTTGAACATTATTAACTGTATAGAGGAATGGTAGTTCTAAATATCAGTGTGGAGAGTTCAAATCCATATTTATCAATTCACGATAATAGAATCCAAGCTATTAAAGTAATTTCTTCATGCTGGACATGAAAGTACTATGGAACTTTGGATCATGAAAGGCTAAAATGGGTGCGGTTTGACTTTCTTATGATTATTTTTAAAGTTACAGCAAACAATGCTTCTCATTAAGGCTGTGCATAATAACCAAACATACGATTTTTCAGGAGAATACGCTAAATATAAGAAAACACAGTTTGATTCTGAAAAACAAATGTAATGCAGTTATGCCATGCTTTAGCTCCAGTCAGCAGCCAAACCGCACGCAGCTGCTCACTCATTCCTCCTCAGGTGGTATCAGGGAGAGAATTGGAATGGTGAAAGGTAAATTTGTGGATTGAGATAAAGCGAGTTTAATAGGGAAAGCAAAAGTCGCACACACAAGGAGAACAAAATAAAGAGTTAATTCACTCCTTCCCATGGGCAGGCAGGTATTCAGCGATCCCCAGAAGTACAGGGCTACATTACACACAACTGAGTCTTTGGAAGACAAAAGCCACTACTCCAAATGTCCTCCCTTTTCCTCCTTCTTCCCCCCACTTTATAGACAGAGCATGATGTCATATGGTCTGGACTATTGTTTGGACAGTTTGGGTTACCTGTCTTAGACATGTCTTCTCCCAGCCTCTCATGTACCTCCAGTCTCCACAACAGCAGGGCAATGCAAAAAGCAGAAAAGGTTTTGGCTCTGTGTGATTCCTGCTCAGAAACAACAAAAACGTCTTGTATTATGAACCCTGTGTTCAGCACAAACCTATTTGTAAGGCTAGACTGTAGTATGAAAAGATTTTTAAATGAACATTTTATAGTTTTATTTTTACATTGGGCAATAAGTGTGAAATAATTCATCTCATCATCACATTCTGATTAAGGCCGGTCTAAGTACAACTATCCCTGAGAAAAGGCACAAAACGTGTATTCTATAATCCCTTCTGTCCTTTACTAGTACCATCTGTAGTGGAAAGCTAAATGAACATTTTTGAAAATACCAAAAATATACAGGAATCCTAGCCCAGCTGACTTTAATGAAAAATTCTATGAAATTAGATCCTTAATACTTGCCTCTAGAATATTCTGATTTCAATAATTATACTTTAATAAAAGAATTTGAAAGTAATGAACAGGAATGAAGACCAATATCTGTGACCAATCTGTAGCTGATCCTAAAGCTCAGTAGGAAATACATGCAATTTCTAATTTTGTTGTTAGTCTAGTTCACTAGGAAATGCCAGAGAATGTTTTCTTCCTAGAGTATTTTAACTCTATTTCCGCTTACAATAAAACTGTAATCATTCATAAGTATATCTGGATTCACTATTTGTCCCTTTTAGATGATATTTTAATAGCCTATTTTTCACTGTTCTTAATAGAAAGCAAGTTGATAAAGTAATTGGATTGTATGCAAGGCTTTGACTTAAAGAAGTCCTCAGTGCAATCACACATCTTACACTGAATTTTTCATGTTTTTTCACTTTTTTTTTTCATTTGCAAAGGAATCTGATGAAGAAAACCTAGCTGAGAAAGCATCATTATCATGTTCAATACTGAAAAATAAAACCATTAGTATATGTCTACCCCAATATTCCTTCTTTCTCCAAGTTATAAACATTACATTAATATGGCCAACATTACATCTGAAGGCATCATTATGTAAATATGTTGAAAATCTATTATAAAAGCATTTAATGTACAATATTATGGAGACAGAAATCGTTTTTGTAATGCTATCAAGTCTATATGCTGAATGCCAGTGAGAGTTCAGCTTGTTAGACATTATTTTGACTACAAAAATTATGTGATACTAAGAAATTGACAGCACAAATACAATTGTTGCACTGTTTCAGATTTTAATAATGGTACTACTGTATGAGAAAATTTCAGATTACAGGTTTCATAAATTCTTTTCTAATGCAGAGGTCTGTGCAGATAAGAGGAACACAAAGAAATAGGCAGACACTGGGTCAGGTGTTCAAACACTGAAGAAATAACAATTTTACTAGAAAATTCTGTAAAGACTATTGTAAATGTTTGCATTGTCAAAGTAAAAAGCCAAAAGAATAAGATGTTGGCTTACTCAAACCAGGTACAGGGGACAGGTACAGCTATCCAAAAATGTTCATCTAAAAGGGCGAGATTACATAGTTACTTGATAATTACATAATTTTTTATGTAGAAAAAATAATATGAAGTTGATGGGGAACTAACTGGACAATAGTTTGCTACTTCAGGTTAGTAGTTTAAATTGTATTACCTTGATAAAGCAGGACATTTGTAGATTTTGCTCTATTTTATACAAATCACACAAATTCAAATGCGAACTCCAAGACTATTGGAATATTATATGTAAGAACTGATTTTAAAGAATACAGTTAATTATATTGCTTCAGTTCTAAGCAGTTGTCTAGAAGCAGTAAACAAATTTAAATGAAATAAAAAATGTGTTTGTGTGTATGTGGGTGGATATATAGCAACAAGTAAACAAATATTGGTCCAGAAAATAACAAAGAAATATATGACCAAGCAAAAAGGAATACTTTTGGATTATCTTTAACTGCAGGTTGATGGCAAGCTGAATCTGAGTCAGCAGTGCCCTGGTAGTCAGGAGGGTCAACCTGTCCTGGGGGGCATCAGGCACAGGATGGCCAGCCAGGCAAGGGAGGGGATTGTCCTACTCTGCTCTGAGCTGAGGCAGCCACACCTCGAGTGCTGGGGGCAGTTTTGAGTGCCACAATATAAGAAAGACATTGAGCTGTTAGAGTGTCCAAAGAAGGGCCACAAGGATGAGGAAGGGTCTGGAGGAGGAGTGGCTGAGGTCACTCCATCTGTTCAGCCTGGAGAAGAGCAATCTGTGGGGAGACCTCACTGCGGTCTTCAAGATCCTCACAAGGGGAAGTGGAAGGGTAGGAACTGATCTCTTAAGTCTTGTGACCAGTAACAGAACTTAAGGAAATGGTGTGAAGCTGAGTTAGGGGGGTGGTTTATCTTGGATATCAGTTCTTCATCCAGAAGGTGGCTGCACACTGCAATAGGCTCCCCAGGGAAGTGGTCACAGCACCAAGCCTGACAGAGTTCAAGAAGTGTTTGGACAATGCTCTCAGGCACATGGTATGACTCTTGAGATGTCCTGTGCAGGGCCAGAAGTTGGACTTCATGATCCTGATGGGTCCCTTCCAACCCAGCATATTCTGTGATTCTATGATTGAACACCCAATGAGTAAAATAGAAGTTGTTTTGTCTTCTTATCATTTTAGAGTATCAACTTAAAGGTAAAGTGTAAAGCAAGAGCTATTTGCATAACACAATTTTCTGAAATATATTAGTCTGTTTTTACTTTAAGGAGTGCTATTTGCTTTGTGCATTGTGCGAAAACCTCTGCCTTTGAACAGCTAAATCTCAGAACAATGCCAAAGATGCCTCAGTCCGAAGTCCTGGTCTTTCACTAAATTTTACATTTCTCCAGATCTTCTTATTGCAGGCTTGAGACCCTGTTCATTATAAAATCATAGAATCACAGAATATCCTGAGCTGGAAGGGTCCAAAAAGGATCATTGAACTCCAGCTCTACAAAGCAGTAGCTTTACAAGAGTTGAAGTAGCCCGTCCTTAATATTGTATAACAATAACAGCAGCTGACCACAGTATCGCTAGGTACAGACAAATCATCCATTCCCTGAGAATCCAAGTTATAAATACAGTCGCACCATTTTGAGGAATCAAGAGTTGCTCAGATGAACACTGCAAGTGCCTTCAACAAATTTAAGTTTCAGAAATTCATTCATTCTTGAGTGTGACCTTAAGGTGTGAAATGAGAGGAAAAAAAGAAAAACCCATCATGCCCATCTACAGCATTTTTAAATTGGTGCATGTTGATGTGAATCAGAATATACAACTGACAGAAAAATAGCAATGCTTCTAAACCCAACATAAATTATATAAATATTACTGGGAAAACAGCTCTTAAAACCACTGGGATGCTCCAGCTATGTAATTAATAATTTTCTGAATAGTTCCCCAGTACAAAAAATCTGTGATATTCAGTAAACATTAAACTCCACAGAAACAGCACACATTTGAGACATACCATACAGTAAATGATCAGCTCACTTGAGCACATAAGTTCAGACACTCTTGAAGCTCAAGAGTATTTCTGTAGTTAATTGACATAATCTCTGCAGGGAGGATATTTAAAAAGCAGGATTAGATTACACAAAGTTACCCTTGAAACTGCATAAAAATGCTGTTACACAATGAAAGAAAATCTTATCAGGCAGTTATTTATTTTTTGAAGTTTATTAGGAGGCTCAGACATCCTAGTAAATTGCCATTATACTCAGAAAATTAGTCTGCTTTTGTAAAAGGAAGGGTATGAGTGTATGAAACAGTATTCAGAGGATGAACATTGAGATAATACTGTTCTGATTTTCTTGACCTTTAAAGGCAAGAGACATGTTCATTTTTATTGGCTGCAATAACTCTAAACCATATTCTGCTAAAAACTCTCCAGGGTCAAAAGCTTCCCTACAAACATCTATATTAGGGACAACATAAGTTTCCAAGTAAGTTTTTGAATTTTTCTGACCTTAGAAGTTTAAAAGACAATGTGTGAACAACTACTCCCTGTAAGAAGGGAATCAGGGCTGTGTCCATTCTAGCTCTCCCAGCTGGCAAGTACAATCCCAGTTTCTCTCTGAAGACATCTTTTTCTTGTGGCTGTTATAACATTTAAAATAGGATTCACTGTGTTTAGATAGATAGATAGATAGATAGATAGATGTGCATACACGTTTACCATTTTCTAGATTTTAATCCTGCGTGACTGTAAGTGAAGCATAAATCTAATGTCAAGGTTTCTTTACTTGAAATTTTATCTATTTTTTTTAAATGAAGTGACTCCAAAAGAAGCTAGTTGAATTAAAGAATATTAAAAAAGGGGAGTATTTTCAAATATGTGGTATTTCATAGCATCATCCCTCGCCTTCAGAGCATGTGCAAGTTTTTCATTGTTGCTTGATTACAATTTAAAAATATTTTGATATGAAAAATAGAGAGGAAAAACATTTTAGCATATAACAGAAGTCTGCTTGTAACCTTCACTGTGCAGCTGCTCTTTATGAAAGTATTTCTGGTGACCTGTAACTCAAAAAACAGCTTGACAGGTTTAAATTCACAATTTGCAGGAAATATACACATTTGGGTGCCACTCTGCAACAAATCCATTTCCACTGCAGAGGCGATAATCTACATAAACCATACAAACCTTCATATCTAGGATTAGCTCTTGTTAATCCTCTTTTTACTTCTCTCCACCGTCTTTCCGTTCCCTGCTGCACCAAGCATAAATGATTTGCTTTCATATTTTATGTCCTTATGACCTATCTCTGCCCAACCTTTCATCTCTCCTGTGACAGCAAGACATTGACCCCCACCTACAGGTTTGCACTCTGTACTTGTACATGCCTTTGGTGATATTTAGCTGCTTTTCAACAAAGAAGTTCCCACCTTTTCCCAAACCATCTTGAGGGAAGGGCCAGTATATTCTTTTCATTCTGACCGCTCATATCTTCAAAATGAAGACATTATCTTTCTTCAAGTCTCTTAAATCTATTCGATGCTTTACAGCCAATAATGGGTAGGTAAATGAGGTGCTGTGACTCAGGTGTACTCCTTGCATAATTTCCCCCATCCTGGATATCCATAATTCTACTCCATCTACTAATGGAGTAGTACATGGCTGTGTTGGTTTTTGAGATACAGTTCATTCTCTGTACTTGATTGCTAAAGGGATAGTTTTCATCAGAACCAGCCAAACACATTTTTTCCCTTTCTTCTTTTTAGAATGTTGAAATTCTAGTATGTTCGGCTTTGGAAAATATCAAGTATCCTGAAATGCATCGTAATGTCTAATACCAGAATGAGTACTTGGATTCTGGCACTGGATTAATAAATAATAATATATCATTCCAGAGGCTTTGACAGAGTTTTCTGACAAAAAAATATGTTACTGACATGGAGAAATTCTATCTTAGAGTATGAGTTACATATTAAAGTCATTTATCTTCTTCCTGAAAGTCCAAAGTACACTCTGAGTTGGCAGCTGGTAACCTGAAGAAATTAGGGGCATTGATTTATTCTGACCACAGAGTCTGAAGTGTGATAACTATCCACACTTCTCTTCTTACTTATCAACAGGCCTTTTCATGTACACTGCCTCACCTCCTATCCCATCTTTATTGAAATACTAATATTCAACTCATTTTTCTGACATTAGTAAAAAATATATCTAATAGAAAAGAAATAAATTAATCTAAATTAACAGGTGCTGTCTTCTACTTTGACTTGCACCAGGATTTTGGAAATTAAATGTAAACTTTACACTGTTCCTCTTTCCCTTATTTCCCTATGGTAAAACCTATTTTATGACTACTAAACAATCACTGTAGTTGATGTCTGTCTGTTTTGAGTAGGCAAAAGACATACAGACATACATCAGTCAGACCTGACAGAGACTTTGCATGAAGCTCAAATGTCACGCCAATTGAGATCTTTATAGCATTAAAAAAGCAAAAACTTATGCCCTTCCAGTAGAATGCAATCAAGTAATTTCTTAATAACATTCATCATTATATATATCTCATATACTCTTCCGAGCTGAAAATAATAAAAAATCTTTTCAGTCTCCCTGTGATATAGGTGCTATCTACTGCGGGGACTAATAGAAAAGGCTAGAAATACAGTCTTCCATTTTTTGAGACTCATGTCATTTGTCATCCTCCATTTCCATGTAACATGCAATAAGATGAAATGATAAAATTATGCTTCACAAAAAAAAAAAAGTTTGAGGCAATAAAAAGATACGTTTATCTGGGAAAGTTGTCATCACTTCATGATTTCAGTGGGGAGGAAAATAATTATGCTGAGCTGGCTTTCATGTGAAGAGAAAATTTTTAATTGTAAGCATGTTTTATATTTATAATTGTTATCATTTAGCTGGATTTTAAAAGTGGAATGATAATGGTGAATAAAAGGTGCAATTAGCCTTTCTGTGGCAGTTATGCATGAGTGATAACACATATAAATCCCTTGAGATTTTATTTTTAAAATCTGATGACCTATCTAATAGACAGCAATAAATAGCTGATAAGGGAAAGAGTGTTAATCTCTGTAACTGCTCTATTTCCAGGGTGTGACTATTGGTCTACAGACTCAAACTAATATGAACAGTTATATTTATATATATATATATTGGAATGAGGAGGTTTTTTAAAATCATGCAAGAGAGGAGGGAGAATAGATGTATCAGTATCTGCATATGTAGGAACAATGTGGATTTTCCTTTGCATATTGTGGTGCTTCTGAAGAAAGTAATGTGTGAAAATTGGACCAGTTTTGAGAGAACCTATGAAGATGTTTCTGGACACAAATTATTATGGTGAAGCAGCCCAAAATCATTCTGAAAATAAGTATTTTACTTCATCTTTCTGAAGTGCTGCCATAAAGATTACTAAATTCTTTGGCTTTTCCTCACTGGGACACCAGTAATCTTGAAATGCTTAATCCTGGATTAATTCTCAAGCTTGTCAACTTTACTGGAGAGTTTTGCATTGTCCTTGATTAGCATTGTAATTATGTTACCATGTCCCAAAACCGTATTTTCCACCTCATTGACATTTCACTACGAAGTGTTCATCTACCCTGCAAATCCATTTCACATTTCCTTAAATACCTACACTGAGTCCCACAGACCATCTATTTTTTTACGTTACATGTACAGAACTGTAACTTAAGCAAATTGAGCTTCAATGAGCCAAGTTCACACTCAGCAACACACTTAAATTCAGAATATCATGAATACTGGGAAGCAATGGTTTTTCCCTAGTCTCTAATCTGTGGTTGCACTATGGGTCTAGAATTTCCAATCTTTAGACCAGTTCAGAAACCAAACATGGCTGAGTTGATATTAGATGCCAAGAAAGAAGTAAGGACCTTCAGAGTCTTCAGAAACAAAAGACAGTACCAATACAAATGCTTAACCTGAAGAATGCATAGATGATTTCTAGCTTTTCCATATCACAAATTCAGCAGTTCTTACAGTTCACAAAATTTTATGGAAAGATAAAGAGGATTTCCAAGATGAAGGGGGTTTTTTTTGGTTTAGTCTTAGTGCTTAGTTTCCTAATAATCTTTTAACATTTTTTTTTCTATTTATTTTAAATTTGGTGAGACCATTTCTTTGTCTGGTTCTCTCATGAGAAATTAATTGCTGTGGAGCAACTGTCCAGCTGTTTTATCAAATGACCTCTGGGCTTTATTATTTGGAGTTCTGAATAAAGAAAGCTGCAAGAAAAAAATCAGTGGGAGATGTTGACGTTCAGACCTTTAGGAAAAACAGGAGAGAAGTCATCTTATTGCCAGGCCGACTGCTCACAGAAGATGAATCTCATAAAATATACAATTAGTTGTCAACTGCTTTGTTATTAAATGTGTATTGTTCTTGCTTAAGAAAAAAAATACTCTCCAATATTTGAATTGATAATGAACTGTGTTTATTGTGTATATTTGCTAATTTTATTCCAGCAAGAACAATCCCCTCACGTCTTGGGTGAAGGAGAGTAAGAAGAATAGGAATTGGAAGATGTAATTAGCAGTAATGTTATTTATTTATTGCTGTAATTAGCCTAGTAAGTGGATGCTAAGAGATTCAGCTGATGGAAGTTGTAAGCTTTTATTGTTAGGAATTTGTTTTTAATATTTAAGGTCTTTTAACTTACACAATTTTGACTAATTTCTTTGTATGAAAATTGCTTTGAAATTTCTCCCCATAAAAACATACATTATGGTTATTTTAATTGTGTAAAACTTAAAAATTAATCCTGCCTGTGTAACACTAATTGTGTCTTATTCACAGTAGTTCTAAGCTACATGTTGCCAATAGAATTTTCTTGGTTAATGGGTTTTAGTCACTGATCTGAAATGTCTGCATGCAGAAAGCATAAATATTTCTTGATGTCTTTCTTATTTGATAACATGAATATAAAGGTTATGGCCAGTCATTTTTTAATTATAGGTTATCTTTTAATGTGTTTTCTTGAAGTGCTTACTCCATGCAATATGTATAAAATTGTACAAAATATGACTGAAAGAACTTTAAAAATTCTATGCCATGCCATTTGACATATAGATCCTCATTTGTCAAGACCAAAGAATTTACCAAATGTTATTCACAGCTTTGTTGTCCACTTACAGCTCTTCGAAAAGACGTCCTTCTATTTAACTGAAAATTATCTCAAAGTTTTCTAAAAGAAAAATATTTTCACAGTTATTACTTGATTAGCATAACAATTTTAAATTGGAGTAGTGTATAGGCAACGTTGTCAAAATAATCAGAGGCAGAGGTATCCATATTGCATTTGAGTAGGCAATTGCCTATTGCTGAAAATTAATCTGAAAAATTAATTTGGCAAGGTTCAGATCTGGAAATTCCCATACTTAGTGAATCAAAAGATAAATAAAAAATGAACATCAAAACCTCTTATCGCCAATCATGAAAACACATGAGAAGCCTTGAAAACAGCAGGGTGAAGAAAACCCACATAGAAGGCCTCTGTAGGGTAACATGAATGTCAGCTTCGATCAATGTTGACAAATTTGTTCATTCAGCCCTTTCCTACTACGACTCAAAAGTATTGAAAAAGCCTTTGGGGGATATGTTTTTTGGAAGCGGTAGTAAAATGGTAGTACAAAGTGTGACAATTTATCACATAACATTGCTTGAAAATTAACCATCCCATAGATACATTATGAGCAGAAAATGTCAGCTTGCACACTGTTACCAATCTTTTACTTAGGCATTTGAGATGTCACCCAAATCTGAGCTCTGAAGTGCTTAGGGAAAAGAATAAAGACAGGACTTGACACGACCTTAGGCCATCAGATACAAGACATACCTGTGGTCATCACTTTACATGACCTTTCTGTTGGAAAGAAAGAAATGAAACCTTGCAGTTCTGACCTGTAAAATGAGAACCTACAAAGAGAGTTAGGAGCTGTTTGTTTGTGTGTTTGGCTGTTTTTTTAGAACTGGAAACAATAGCTTTTCTCTCAGAAGGAAGCAATCCAGTTTCCTAAAGAAGACAATAGTTCTATCAGTAAAGTTGAGCTTTTTTTATCTACATTGATACAATTAAGGCAATGACACTTGTTTTCCACTGGGTGATTGTACAAGCTCAGAATGAGAGTCCTTCTCCTCCTTCAAAAAACAAAATAATTTTTAAAATAGTGTAATACCTCTAAAAGTTGCCTTGTATCTGTTTGCCAGCTGTTGATAGAAGGGCAAGACCAATTGATCATGTAGTTTTTTTTCTGTCACATCTTGATAAAAGCCTTGTTGCAGACTTGGTCAGATCTGGAAAGTGAATCTTTATTTTCTGAGACTTACCTCAGAACTTTTCTGATTGAGAATTTTCAGTAGCTGGGAACTAAATTTTAAATTTTTCTTTGACTTCTTGCATGACTGGATTTTGAGGGAAGCTGAAATAAACTCATTTTTCTGGCAATAGGCCTATGTTTTCATTTTTGGATCATTGACCACTCTGCCACAAAAAGTGATTGAAAGCTGTGCTTTCAGCTTACTGGCAAAACTTTATTATAGATTTATTAAGGGGGGGACAAAAGAAAAAAAAAGAAAAAGAAGTCATGAACTCCAGCCTCTTCTGTGTTAAAAATTATGAAACATTGGCATCCTATAAGCAATAATTGTGCATTTCAGATGGTCTTTATGAAATCATTACAAGAAATTGGAATGTTCTGAGTGACATAAATCCCAACCTGAAATTCAGGGCAAGATAGATGATTTTACTGGCTGTGTTGTAGGCCAGTATGAAAACAGTCTGTCTTAGCAGACTTTGCACTGTCCTTCATTTATAAGAGAATAAAAGGTACACTGTGTAGAGCTGCAGTGTTCCATTATCATTTAATTCAAATGAATTGCTTGGATTAAATTTGACCTGAGGTTATAATCCTTGCTATTTGCCTAAATTGTGTGGCAGCTGTGCCTGGCCATATGCCTTGTGAACCCCAGCCTGCTGCCTCAACCACCCAGACACCACAACCTCACCTGCCTATTGCCCTCAGGAGGACTGGTCCTGACCCTGACCCTCACTGGGACACAGGGGGACTGGGCCCCTCTAGGGAGTGGATTATTATACTCAGAATGCTAGGATTGCCTATGCATCCACTTATTTATTTGTTTACTTATTTGTTTTAAAGCATCATTAGTAGGTTTGCAGTATGGTCACGTGCAGCTCTAGAACCAATGCTCCATCACCTAGATATATACGCTGCATAAATTCTTTTTTAAAAAAGTCATTTTAAGTGGTTCTCTGACTCATATGTTGCCATGAATAATGTGGAAGCAGCAGAAAGATGTTATTCTGCAGTGGTTTATATATAATGATAGTTTTTTCTGGCTTTTTCATCCTGTCATCTTTGCACTGCACTTTGGTTCTAGGGTCCACATCTATCCCGGTGTTATATATGAAATCAATTACTCAAGAGAATGGTAAAAATGAATGAGTCAAAGTATATCCAAGAATTGTAGAAAGCCATGGCTCTGAGGATGGCATCATGCAATGTCAATGCATTTGATAGGAAATTAGTGTGTTCTTTCTCGATGGAAACAGATGAATGAGAATTTTCCTACTGCACACAGTGCAGTTGCTTTAAACCGAGTAATCAATTTTCTGCTATTAAAGTGACTGATATGCTAAATCACTACTGCAGGATCTTTCAGGGTGAACATATTTCTAAAAACAAAAAACAAAAAAAAAAAAAAAAATTTCTTGCTGCTCAAGTTTGCTTCTGGTCTCTGTTCCTTGTACTTACGTCCTAATCTTATCTTCAAAAAGTAGCCAAAGACAGACATGCACACCTTCCATACATCTTTCTGGGAGGCCGGAAGGAGGGAGTTTCATCATTGGATGTATACATTGCTCCCCTGTGCTCAGCACTGGTAAGGCTGCACCTCAAGTACTGTGCTCAGTTTTTGATCCCTCGCTACAAGAAAGACATTGAGGTAGCTGTAGTGTGTCCAGAGGACAGCAGACCTGGTGAAAGACGTAAAGACCAATCATCAGAGCATCATTCATAGAATGACTTGGTTTGAAAGAAACCTTAAAATCATCTAATTCCGGCCCCCCCTGACATGGGCAGGGACACATTCCAGTAGACCAGATTGCTCAGAGCCCCATCCAACCTGGTTGTGGACACTTCCAGGGGTTGGGCACCCACAACTTCCTCACTACCCTATGAGGAATGAATTTCTTCCTTACATCTAATCTAAGTCCCTCCTCCTTTTGTTATAAAATCATCCCTTTTTTCCTATCACTATCTGCCTGTGTAAAAAGTCATTCTCCCTCTTTTTTACAGGACTTGTTTAAGCACTGAAAGGCTACAATGAGGTCTTACCAGACCCTTCTCTTGAGGATGAATTTCATAGGAGAGGTTCTCCAGCACTCTGATCAATTTTGTGGCTCTCCTCTGTACCCACTCCAACAGGTCCGTGTCCTTCCTGTACTGAGGATTCCTGCTATAGACACAATACTCTAAATGGGATCACAGAAGAGTGGAATTGAGGGACAGAATAAGCCCCTCAACCTGCTGGTCATGTTTCTTTTGATACAGCCCAGGACACAGCTGACTTTTTGGGTTGCAAGTGCACATTGCCAGATCATATCCAGTTTTTTATCCATGAGAACTCCTTTTCCACAGGGCTTTTCTCAATGAGTTCTCACAGTCTGCACTCATGTCTGGAGTTACCCTTACCCAGAACCTTGCATCTTGACTTGTGGAACTTTATTAGGACCTCTTGTCCAGGTCCCTCTGGAGGGCATCCTGTCTTGTGTAAACTGCACCTCTCAGCTTTATGTCATCTGTAAACTTGCTGAGGGTTGTTACAACCTGACTCTAAAGACAAGGGTAACTCAGGTTCTTGTCAATAGATCCTTTGGGGTAGATTAGAGTGAAATGACACTGAATGACCATCCACAGATCTCCTCCACTGCTTCTTATTGGCCTCCTCCCTTGTCTGGCTCAAACCCCAGTTTGTAGCTAAACAAAAGTTAATTTGTCATGGTTATTCTCTGGTGATCACCCCCTCTGCACCTGGGCTGTTCCCTTGCACACTGTCAGCAAAGCACCTGGTGTTTTTGCAAATGGCCGATTGAGCCATTAACCACTTACATCTCAGTCTCTCACAAGGGTGCACTCGATCCTATTGTCTGTGTCATTGTTAGCCATAATACAGAGCACCAGTAGCAAGATGGACACCCTAAGGGACATCACTTGTCACTGGACTCTGCCTGGACATAGAGTCATTGACCACAACTTTTATAAAAGGCTCAAAAGGAGCAGCTGAGGGAGCTGGGGTTGTTTAGCCTAGAGAAGAGCAGGCTAAGGGGGAAACCTCATTGCTCCCTACAACTACCTGAAAGGAGGCTGTAGTGAGGTAGGGGTCAGCCACTTTTCTCAAGTAAAAAGTGGTAAGACAAGAGTAAATGGCCTCAAGGCATACCAGCAGAAGTTTAGACTGGATATTAGGAAAAATTTCTTCAAAAAAGAGATTGCAAACACTGGAAGTATCTGCCTAGGGCAGTGGTGGATTCATCATCCCTGAGGTATTTGAAAGATGCAAAGCTATGGTGCATAGGGACATGGTGGAACTGTCAGTTGTGGGGTAACGTTTGGACTCAGTGATCTGAAAGGTCTTTTCCAATCTGAACAATACTATGACTCTGTATGTGCATACACACAGGAATGCCAAAAAGTCTTATTTGACAGCCTGGTTTTCACAGTTTTCCACTTACACAGCCACTCTCATTAAGTGTAGGGAAGGTGACCCACCACTGAGGCCAACTGAACTACAATCACATTTGTGTGATTTTTCTGGGGAAAAAAAGGGCTCATTTTATAGTCTTAGCTGAAGCAGCAGACTCTGTGATGTTTACCTCTGAACCTACAAACCTGTCTGAAGTTTGCATTGTCAGCCATTGCAGCTCAAAGCCCCTTGTACACATCAGAAAGACATGAATTTAGAGAGATGGTTAAAATTTATTCTTCAGTTCCCGTGAACTGTACAGGTCCTGTGAAACTCACTTTGGCAAGTAGAACTTGAATCTCTGTAATTGTGCTTCTCTCACATTGCTTTCAAAGAGGCTGACTGAAACCTTTTTATTGTAAACACAGAAAAGCTATTGAGCAAATCAGGACAATGAAACACAATAGACTGAATATTGTCCTGGACAAGTGTCAGTGCACAGGCAGAGGCGAGATTTCCTTGCCCATGCTACAAGCTGGCAAGCAGTGTGTTTGTGTGGAGAAACAGATGGCTTCTGTGTTCTACTAAAGTAGCAGAACTCGTATACGCTCTCTCCTAGCCTCTATATCAAAATAAAATAGTTCCCCCATGTAACATATACAGTATTTTTTTGATTATGAGACTTCAGTCCCATTTTGTCTTTAATTTATTATGTGATGTTCAAACCACTACATTTTCACTGTCTCAGTTTAAATAATTATTTTTTTTTATTTATATTTTAGCCCTTATGGCAAGACATTTGAAAGCCTGGTTTATCTGCAGTATCCTGCCTAGGAGCCAGAAATGAGATTGGTAGGAATTAAATATTGAGATAAGATTGAGTTATAAGCAAGAAATGGTCCATGATCAGTACAGGAAATAAATTATGCAATATAGTAGAACGCCAAGTGTGTACCAAAAGTGAGGAGGAAATTAATTACAAAACAAAATAAAATAAAATAAATCCCAAACACAAAACCTGATGAAACCAATCACTTTGATCACCAAATAAAAGACTACAACATAACATGAAGGGAAACTACTTTATCACAGGCTTGATCCCTGTTCTCATTATAAGCAAAGAGGATTTTGTCACCACCTTCAATCACAGCTACAATTTTATGTTACTGCAGTCTCAGTGCCTTTTTTTTGCCAGACTCTCAGCTGAAGAATTAGGTATGTTCTTACATTGCTGTCCAAGGCATTGATCATACTCTAGAGGTTTCTTATGACCCTTTTTGGTCGCCTCAAAACCTTACATTGTATCTTTGAAATCTGGCATCAAAGGTTACAGAAATTCATACAAAGCCTCAATTAAAAGCAGACCTCATATGTCCAGAATTACTGTATCTACAATCAAAGATAAAAGAGAAAATATCAAACACCAACTCTCCCAAAGTGTTGTACTCCAGAGGGATTTTATATATGAAATCCAGAGCTTGATTTTTACATACCATGAGCTTGCATTTGATTTCAATAGTTTGAATGCCAAAGATATTCATAAAGGAGGGAATATGGCCTTTGGTTTAACGTGTTTCAATTTCATGCTGAACACCATGGAGTCTGTGTATGTGTAAAATAATTTAGGCTTCCCCATCCTCCAGTCCAAAAGCAAAAAGGGAAGACAAAACATACAGAAACCAAAGGAAAATAAACCAACAAATTTAAAAACCCCCAAACAAAAACAAACCCCAAACAAAAGCCTGTGGAATGTTAGTACCGATTCCACATTAATTATGGGATATGAACAATTTCCTTTGGATATAAAATCTTCCTGAGTCTACTAGTTTCAGACATATAATTTTCCTCATGTGTTCTGCTCATGTTGTAAAATGCAGTTTTCACATATTCATGTATTGTTCCCATGGCCAAGAATCTGAGGGAAAGCAAAAATGTTAAAAGAGGTAACATTAAGAAAATTTCCATCCTCAGCTTTCAGGTGTTATATCTTAGAAATTTACTGAGAACAGAAAAAAAATTAATGTATAATAATGTATCAAATAAAATAGTTTTGGTCTCTTCTTTTGTGGGTTTTTTACAATTTTTTATAATTAAAGAGGAATTTTAAGGCTTTGCTTCTTATAAATTAACGCACCAATCTGAAAATTATTTCCTTTTAAAATTTTACAAAAGAAAAACATTATATATATATATGTATTTGTGGTATAATGCCAGAGGTATTTGTATTCAGTATCTTCTTTTCAAGTGAATACTTTCACTTCATGATACTTGCAGTGTCGAAGTGTCACAATTATAATTTGATTTTCAGAAAAGACCACAAAATAGCATCCTAAATGAAACTAAACGGGGGTTTTCAGGGATCTATAAGCCATATTTGGTTGGAAATCTACTTTTTTTTTTAATGAAACTGAATTTTATTGATCACAGCCCATACTTTATTAGGATTTTCTGGCATAAAAAAGCTACATAATGAGATAAAAGAATATAGGAACAAGGGCTATGTTTACCTTCCAGAACTAAGACAATAAATTCATAGAACCTCTTTAGGTTTACTAGTGTTGATTTTTGCTGCATATTATGCTGGTTGTAAGTGCTCAGTTTTTGAAGTATTTTCTGTCTGACAAGCCTAGAATTGTAACTTACAGGCATTGCTCTTCTCTTCCTCTTTTTCTATAAAGGTGCTAAGGTTTTTATTTTGTGATTTGGCTAATGTTGTGGTTTAGAAATGGTACTCTTAAATTCTGTACCCCACTGATATTGTCCAAACCATAAATCGCTGTCTCACTCCCTAGTTTTCTCCCTCTGTCTCCCCTGTTGAGGGCTGAACAGGAGTATTGGAGGCACAAAAGGCAAAGATCACAAGTTGAGATAAGAACAATTTACTGGAAACAGCTATGAAATAAGAAAATCAACAGTAACAGCAACAATAGTAATAACAGAGGGTACAAGAAACCCCTGGACTATAGACAATACTGGACAGATCCCTCCTCCACATTTCCTTGACACAATGGAGCCCCTTCTCTCTGGGAGATAGTGTCTTTCCCTCCACAGCCTGGAAATGATGTGAAGTGGTATGGAATAACCTCAGCATCCTAGCCATGCCCTTTCCTCGATGCTGCAAAAATTAACCCTGTCCTGGCCTGAAATAGGACAGCAAAGAACAAAATGGTTGGTATGATGTAAATTTCAGGAGAGGCTATATACAAAAGAACTTGAGATCAATGAGAGTATGACTAAAAAAGATAACAACAATGGCTGAGGGAAAGGAGGTGTGAGAGGAATATGGAGAAAGCATGGAGCACAGGAGGACAAACTAGAACAGGCAATCAATATCAGTATATTCTTGGATGCTCTCAAGTGTCCAGATGCAGCCAGGTTACATTTGGCTTGTTCCTGTAACTGGATATGTCAAAAATATAAAGAAGTTCAGTGATACAATGCTATGTATGTGACTTTTTGGTGGTATTTGATTTTTGATGTTCTGCTCCAGAAACCCAGTAATAGAAGCTGTTGAAATGGAAGTATTTTTCAGAAGACTTAAGGTTTGACCTTTTGACAGTGAGTTAGCCCAGTCAGAATTAACGTTAAAGCTTCATCTTGGTTTAAGTTTGCTGTGCCCAGATACTGCAGAAACTATGAATAGTGGCTGATAGTGGTGTGTGTCTGCCATACTGCAACATTTGGAAACATCTTATGTGTGGAATTTAAGGACAGTATCAAAGATTTAAACAAGTTTCTTGCTGACAGCTGATTTTATGTAGATGGAACTATAACAGAAACTTCAGCTGGAAATGAAAAAGACAAGAAATATTTTTAAAGGGAAAGAAAAAAACACTCAAGACTTTTAAGTTTTCTTTAAATGTGAAGGAATACCTCTCACTGTATGTCTCAATATGTTAAGTAAACAAATAATTTCTTTCTACTTACTGCCTTGCCTGTTTCTTCATCAGCACTCAAATGAGCAAAAACTTTACTGGATTACTTTGTTTTACGCTTACTAGTTCCAGGGGGAGTAATTCTCAAAAGTTAATTCTTTCTAAGTGAAATGTCTAAGATGGCAACTACAAAAAACAATAAGATTTTGAAAACAAACAGTTCTATACCTAAATAGTTATTATAAAATATGTGTTTGTACTTACCTAAAAGAAAATGTCAACTTGTCATTTACTAGGTGGGAGATGTTATAATAGTTAATTCATCTGTAGAAGAACAATGTAGTCAAATGTCAAGACAATCTATATTCCTCCCAAGGTAAAACATTTAGTACTTCAGTCAGAGACTCGGGCTTCTTAGAAAAAAATAAGTGACATACTTCAGCAATATATTCCAAAAAGAATGTATTTCAAAGGAAACCTTGAACAGAATCTTCACTGATCTTGAGAAGAGCATACAAAAATTATTGCTATTTTCTTCCTCACATGTTAAATGCACATGGAGAAAATGTGAATTTTACCAAAATGAATAAGTAGATTTCACCCCAAATCTCTTCTATAATCTGTAAATTAAAAGCACATGTGAGACTATATTTTCTTGCTAGCCAGAAATTCATTTGTGTCTGGGGAAAAAAAGGAAAGAAAAGAAATAATTACTTTTTATTCCTCAACAGTTTTATTTTGCTTATTCTATCATTGTTATGTTAGTTTGTTTATTAATGAATTTTCTGTTGGAATAAAATTTTTCATTCCTCTTCAAGATTGCACATACACTTTCTTGCATTTTTTAAGTTTTGCTTCCTAATGTCCATCTACTTAAGTGTGTTATTCTTTATTGAATTAATCAAAGAAGTCATCACAGATCAGTATGAATGTTTCTTGTTTCAAAAACATAGAAGTTGATGTTTGAATGAATAGGTAAGGTGCTGACCACAAAGGATAATTTCTTACTGCTCAAACTTTGTTCCTTGGTATTTTTTTATCTTTTCCTTCTGCTACAGTCTGTTGCTATAATCCTGCATCTGAATTATGAAATTTTAGCAATAACTGTATTAGAGTAACAAAGTCAGAAATCCTAAGAAGATTTTGCCAAACTGTTGTTCTAAGGCATTTATGCTCTCTAACACTTCCAGACTGACAATGAATTTAATATGCACTGTTTAAACACTCAAGAAGAACTGGGTGCAATCTGTTAAAAATTTCCCCTCCCCCATTTCTGTCTTTCTGACTAATGAAAACATCATTTGTTTAGAAGAGTAGGAATGGCATATGATCCGAATTTAAATTAAGTTAAATTTCTGTAACTTCTTACTTATACTGAAAAAAGTGATACCCTTAGCAAGACCAACATTTCAGCTTCTACTGACCTGAGTTACATAGTTTATTTGATGTTGCACGCTAAAAGACAAGTAGAAGGTACGTCATGGTGCCTTTTGCTAACAGAAAAAAGGGTGAGTAAAGAAGACAATAATGTCCATCACCAAAGGAGTTGTGGCTAAGTCCCCTGACAATATTAGTGATACCAGCCGTCCAGATTCAAACTCAAGAAGAAGTTTTGCTGTTGATATAATTGCAAATTGCATTGACCTCACATGAACAAATAATGTAACTGGGCAGAAAATGATATAAAAATATACTTTGAGATTATATTGGAGTAAAGATTCTGTTCATGCTTACAGTTTGAATTTATAAATTTTATAACTGGTAAAAAAATCACCTCTTATCCTAAAAAATCACCAAATAATTTTAAAGTAAAGGTTTTCTTTCTGTTACTTTCCATCCCACAAAACTAAGTTTGCAAAGTAATCCAATGACATATTACTTTCGTTGCCTACCTGAAGGACTACAAAGATCTGCATAAATTCTTACAGAATCCAGTTCCTGCCCGCGAATCTTTTTGACATCCTTAGAGGCCTGAACTTTACAAGACTGAAAACTGTGATAAAAACTTCAAAGCACAAGCCCATATTTGATGAGAGCAATTTAAAATAAACTTCCTCAGGGGTATTTTCTTAATAAAAATGACAATTGCCCTAGAGCTTATTCTGGAATACAAGATATAATAAAAACAAGCAAACACGAAATAATAAATAGATATGTCCATGCCATCACTATGTTAACTCAACATTTCACTTTTATAAAACTTTTTCTTCTAGTCTTATCTCTGATCAATGATTCCTATATAAAGATGAAAAAATTATTCAAAATTCTTCAGGTCAGTAATCTCAACTTTTTTCTGTCTATAAAGCTCTTTGAAAAGTTACAGCTTCTAAAAAATACAAAGAACCTAATAGTGATTTTTGCATTCTTGTTTACTGAACTATCTTTTCCTCAACATATTATTGTTTCAAATTAGCATAACAAAAACATTGAAAGTAAACTCCAAATGTATCCCTGTTTGACTTCAGTTGGTTTCTTAAAAAGAATAATACTGAATTTTACTGTTGTACAAGAAATATTTCTTTGTATAAATTTATTTTGATAAATGGAAACCTTTTACAGTTCAATACCTTTAATTGCCAGAAAAGCAAAATCCAGGTGTTCCTTATCTGACTGGTTTGAAAGCTGCCTGATAGAATTTTATTACTATGTCATATGCCTCTGAAAATGGGCATGCTGACAAAACATAAACTGGAGTGATTTAACTGACATTGCTCTCTAATAAATTCATCTATTTATTTATTTATTAGTGCCATGTCTATATTTTTCTATTGAATTTTCAGTTATAGGTTTCATTTACTTGGAGATATAAATTGCTAATTTTGGTGGTTAAAATACTAGCAGAACTCAGAAGTTGATTAAATAATATAAATATTCAGAGTTTTTAAGAAGATGCCAAATACACCAAATATCTGTCCAGCTTTCTTTGATCTGCATATGCAGAGGAAACAGTAAAAAAAATATTCTGTCACTTATTATTTCAATTATCTTATATGGATCTCTAAGAAATCAAATTGTACAATAAAAATATGAAACTTTACCTAGTAGCATAGTATGTTCCTATCAGCTCTCATGAATAAGACAGAATTTAAACATTAATTTATGTACACTCTTTTACCTCTTCATTCATAGTCATCTTTTTGTCCTTAAGATTTCTTGTTGAGAAACTTGTGCAAAGTATCTTGTTTTCCAGGTATTTCTCAGTATATCTTCTCCTTTAAAAATTCTCTAACTGAAAAAACAAAGAATATTGGACAAGATTGCAGCCTGCTGTCAAGGACAGGATATTCTTTTGTATTAACATGTTACCTGTAGCATTCTTACATGAGTAAATATTTTAGTGTTCAGGTGCAGACTTTGTGTTTTATTATAAAATTCCAAATGCACAAATAAAGGCATGAAATAATAAAAACATTATATTCTGTTATAATTATGTAGCAAATATTGTGGAAGACTTAATATTGAGTTGACATAATGTGCATTTTATACGATATATTAATTTATAATATAAAATATTGATTTACTTAATTGGTTAAATTAATGAATTTAATTTACAAAATATTAATTTATATAATATATAAATGAGAAGTTCATGTCAAGCACTTTCTTTTTTCTTAGAATAGAGTTGAACTACAGTCATAAATTACTCACTAGTCCTTGACTGGGATTCTTTTACCTTTGAAAACAGAGATGGCTGCCAGAAGTTGTTATAAAAAGCCCTCAGCATTGACACTGTTAGTATCTCTTCTATCATATATACATGACTTCTTAAAATCTTAGTACACTGCCATAAACAGTCTTAACTAAACTCTACTTTCTTAAATTCAGTATAACACAACACATTTTTACCTTTAAGTGGATTTAAATGAATATTACATTAAGGATGGGGAAAAATCTTGAAGCATATGACAGAAGTTATACTGGGAATCATTCCTTGTACTGTAGATAATTTACTTTCCAATAATATTACTCACAAGTTCAAGGCGTTAAGGACGTGTAGTATCATGTTTTTAATATATAGCATCTTGTTGCAGTAGGGAAATGGAAGACAAGGGAGGTTTTCAGACTTTAAAAGAACTTTTTGTATCATGAAAATTTGCCTCGAGTGACAAGTTCAAGTGAGTAGTATCAGTAAACAGCAAAACAGAAGATATAAGTCAGACTAAAGGATCATATGTTATTTCACCAATCCATTCCATTGTTCCTAATCTGTCATCTTTCTGCAGGACATCTTCAGCCTATTCTGTGACATCTCCAGAGTATCTACCTAAGAGATCGTACTCAATCTGAATGAAGGAGAACTTCTGTTACTTTTCCATGATTTGCATGTTACCTACTTTTTTCCCAACCACTTTTTCTAACAGGTCAGTGTAGTCTGTTAAGAAAGCCTGAAAATTAAGCTTGTTCTCCATGTGAGATGTCAGTTTTGACCAAAAGCTCAGAGGTGTTTCTTCATAAGGTAACAAAGGCAAAGATCTTCCTAACCCTCCACATGTTTCTCAAAGATGTTCTCTCACATTCTAACATCGTTTACTTTGACCATGCCAAATGCAAGTTTCTCCTACTTCTGTCCTGCAGCAAAGCAGAATTTTCCCATCCTATCTCTTTCATCAAGTGACTTCTGTTCACTTAGTGCAATGCCTCTGCATTCCTTTTACCTCATACTTAAACTGTCTTTACTTTAAAGTCTATCAGATTGATGTCTACTGATTACAAGTTACGTATTTTTGTTCACTTTCAGTCTTTATCTGCATTTAAGTTGAAAGGCCTTGAATGTAATCATAAACCTGAATTTTGTTCTGTTACTAAGCTTGTAGCAAATTGTTGCTTAATATATGGGCTGGGACTCCTGATGTTTTCAAAACCTCATAAAGACTTTACACATTGACTTAGGACATAAAAAATGAGATAAAACAAATAAAATACCAGAAAGATCTAAGACTACGGGAAAATGTTTCCATTTACTATTTTAAGGTAGAAGGAACACATGGTTAAACCACTCTGATTAGATATGGATGATCCATACATTTAGAAGTGAAAAAAAAAATGTTCCTATTTGTATAATTTTCCCTTATTTAGAATCAACAATAATTTGGCCAAGAGAATGTACGAACTAATTATTTCTTGAACAAGTTAAATCTATATGGTTATTCCCTAGAAATACACAGAGCAGCAGGGGTTTTTTTTTAAGAAAGGCTGGATCAAAACATTCACATGGTGGAGCCCAGCTACCTTTGGAAAAAAATCACTATTTGCTACATTAAGACTAGTCTCTCTGGATCAACTTAGCTTCAGAGAAAAGTCTTAATCTTTTTTCAATATTCTTCATTTAAAAAGGCACAAAAAAGGCTTCTAACAGTAGTGACTATGAATCAGTTTAAGAAAAGTAGTTGCTTTGTTTTGAAAAGAGGATCATTATAGCTGGCAAAAGAACTCATAAAATGCTGATGTCTTTTGTGTTAATGTAAAAGAGACAGTGCATGAAGTGATAAAAAATATTAACATTTTAACATTTTTGTGCATCACATCTGTTTGGAAACTACACAATGAATAGTTGGTCTGTGTCCATAAGATTAATCTTTGGTGGGGAACTGAGCTCCAGTTGTGTGAACAGAACTCTTTCCCCTGAAATATATAGGAAGATTCTCAACTTTAAAGAAGTTTAGAGCACTCTTTCTCCCTGGGTACAAATATTATTATTTTGTTAGTGCTACAGTTACTGAAAGAGTTGCAAGAATCATTCCTTTATGTTTAACTGTACTTTTCTTATCATTCTGTAATGATTCCCTATTGAATTCTTAGATCTCATTTATGTTTCTAGTATTTCTCTCTATACAGAGAATCAGTTTGACATCAATAACAGGAAGAATGGCCATCATGTCTTCTTAGGAATTTGATACTGTTCAATTAATACTGTTTAATTGTTACGTACTTAAGGTCATATTACACAGGTTTTCATGAGAAGGGATGCTAACTTTAAGTGAGCTTTTTGTACACAAAATATATTAAAAAAATAGCCCCTTAAACTTTTCATTCTGTGAGTAGAATATCTCTTCTTCCTGCCAGCAGAAATGTGCCCTTGCAGAGTAGATGGCCAATTGCATCCTGAGATTTTTAACAAGGACTTATGTGCAGAAAGTCCGGAGAAATGATCCTTTTCCTTATTTGGCAGTCATGCAGTTAAATATGGGGTGTTGTGGCTACCCGGCACAAAAAAAGGAAGATAGATATATTGGATTGAGTACAGCAGAGGCTCACTTGAATGGCTAGGGGTCTGAAGACAGGAAGAAAGTGAATGGCTGAGGCAAATTTTCTGCTCAACAGAGGAAGAGAAGGTGAACAGGAAATCTCACTGTTGTCCATAAATACCTGATCAGAGGATACACAGAGTCGGTTTGAAAGTGCAGAGTGAATGGACAGAACACAACAGGTACAACAAACTTGAACACAGGAAATTCAGATAAGATAGAAGCATTGTTTCAGTCTGCCATGATGGGGGATAAACACTGTAACAGGTCCTGAGAGAAACAATGTGGTTTCTGTCCTTGTAAGTGTTCAAGAATCCTGGATCTGTTTCTGAGTCTTCTGATCAGATTATTTTTGTTATGGCTTTGCAAGGGAGTAATTTGACTGGTTGACCTCTGGACATCTTTTCCAACATGAGTTATTCTGTGTTCCTGACATTCTATGTATTATCTGACAACACATTTTTGCTATGCAAGTACAGCCTTGTGTCTACAGTTATGTGGTTAGAATTAATGCTGTCTACCATTTGCTGCCACAGTACTGTTACCATATCCTTTTTTTTTTTTACATATTTGTAGTGGGTGGGACTCTGAGATAAATGAATCAAGAGATTACAGGTGCCATTCTACATTAGTGTCTTGATGAATTTATAATTAAATGAGATTATAAAAGCTTCTGTGTTCTTTCTTAGACTTTTCAGGACAATAATAGTACTTATCTTCAAAGACTTCCAAAGGCAGTCTCCAAGTCTTTCTTCGTATTTTGTTTACTTCTCTTTGAAAGCTCTTCAACTGAATTATTTTCTTTTCAAATTCCACTTTGTAGGATTTTATAAAAAGAAAAACAGAGAGTGCTCTTCCCTGTTATTCATCATCAAGCAAGATAAATGCCAAACATGCTGCCTTAATACTAATGTGTTCAGTAAGACTTGGAGAGTTCTTTCAGAGAGCAGGCAAAAAGCCATTAAATTAGAAATGCCATTATCCCATGTGTCTGTATGTCAAACAATTAAAGCACTGCCAACTGTTGATAACTAGCAGCTGAAATGAACTCTTGTTAATAGCTTCTGCTGGGAGCAAACAAAAACCAAGAAGAACTCCGTCACAGGTGTATAAGATGTCAGTGTGGGCTGAAAAGTGTACCCAGATTTTGTTTGACTGTGGAAGTCAGGAACCTAGCCAAGCAGCAAAGCGCTATGATTAATTTTAAAATGTTAGTGGTATTTTAGACTGTCCCTTTGGTTGGAGCTGTGTTTATATATATTCTAAAATACAGTCTACGTAAGTAACTTCACAGAATCACAGCATCATGCAGAACCATAGAATGACCTGGGTTGGAAGGTATCATAAATGTCATCTAATTCCAATCCCCTTGCCTTGGCCAGGGACCATTTTCACTAGACCAAGTTAATCACAGCTACATCCTGGCCTTGAACACCTTCAGGGATGGGGTGTTCGCAGCTTCTCCGGGTAAATTGTTCCAATCCATCACCAACCTCACAGTAAAGAATTTCTTCCTAACATCTAATCTAAATCTACTCTCTTCCACTTTTAAGCCATTCCCCCTTGAACTGTTACTATCTGTTCTTTTTAAAAATTCTCTCCATCTTTCTTGTAGGCTCCCTTCAGGCAGTGGAAGGCAGTAATTAGGTCACCCCAAACCTTCCTCTTTTCCAGGATGAAGAAACTCAGGTTTTATTTTTTTTAAATGTAGAAGCAGTGCTCCATCATTCTGACCATCTTGGTGGCCTCCTCTGGACTAGCTGCAAAAGGCTGATCGCCTTCCTTTGCTGGGGACCCCAGAGTGAGCACTGCAGGTGGGGTCTCACCAGAGCAGAGCAGAGGGGCAGAATCACTTCCCTCAAACTGTGCTGGCCACACTGCTTTGGATGCAGCCCAGGACATAGTTGGTTTTCTGGGTTTATTGAGTTTATCCAGGTCCCTCTGGATGACATCCTGTCTTTCAGATGTGGCACCTTACTTCCAAACAGTGCTAGGCTATTTCCCACATAACAAAATCTCTCGTTCATGTTAGAGAACTCCAAAAGGTACAGAAACACACAGCACTTAGCTTTCCTTGTGTTAACTACTGCAATTTTAACAACATCTAACATGATTGGTTTTTTTTCCCCAGCAATGCAGATATTGATTGAAACTTTCCGGAATTTTTGATGTGTTTGAAATTGCCTTCACTAGTCCTGTTCTATGAATAAATTAGTTTTGGGGTTTTTGCTGTTGTTGTTGTTTAGCACTTAGTTCACATAATTTAGTGTGGGGTTTTTTGTTAGTTTTTTGGTGAGTTTTTTTTGGTGTTTTTTTTTTTTTTTTTTTTTTTTTTTTTTTGTTTTTTTTTTGTTTTTTTTTTGTGGCTTTGGTTTATTTGGTCTTTGGTTTTTGGGTTTCGGTTGTTTTTTTTTTTTTTCATAATGTCTGCTGTAAAACCATTTTATGCTTATACCAGAAAGGAACTCCAGAATGCTTTTTTCACTTTGAAGCCCATTCACTCCATGCACTTGCATGAATTTTTTGGGGCCAAAGCTGATACAGTTTGCAACTCAAAAAAGATGATAACTTACTAGGTAATTTTTTTCCCTAAATCTTTAATTCCTAGCACTCTTCTTCTAAGCATTTCATCAAGCTAAATTGGAAATCACAAACTGTGAATATCTTCTCAGTTGCTCAAAGGCTCCCCATTAGCAACAGAGCCAGCATAAAAGGGTATGTTTCTTGCTGCATAAAAGAAGTAAACTATCAAGTTACTTTATAACTAGCACTGATATTCAGAGAGGCAATCCTGTAAGGCATATGCTTAGAGAATGTGAAATTCAGGTCTTTAGACTGTTTTTTGCAGTTTCTTTCACTGTTATCATTAATTTTCCTTGCCTTTGATACTGAGGAATCACTGAAGCTGACATCAAAGCCATCTTTCTTGTCCCCTCAGGAGACTATACCAAAAACTGTGCATCATACTGGGAGGCAATAAGCATAGGTTTGGTGATATATTCACTGGCACAGTGGAAATATTTTAAATAAATATATGTCTAAACGGAAATATAGGCAATTAAATGAGTGAATTATGCATTTGAACATAATTTTTTCTTCACTAAAATAAATACATTGTTCATGACTTTCAGGTACAATTAAAATTTTATATCTATGCTTTTTAAAACTACCTATTCACAGACATCCTGATGAAAGCATTCTTTGATTGCACTGAACACAGCATTTCTATTAGTAGATCTTTGGCTTTTACTGGTTTTGTTCCTTTTAATTTATCATATAAAGGTAGAGTGCAAGAGCCATTTAGCAGGTTTGACATTTAATATTTTCATTTAATTCGTTTCGGAACGCACTTTGAAAATTTCAGAATCTTCCAGAAAATGAACTGAAAAGTAGCTATTTTTTCTATGGCATTTATCGTATAACATAATAAATATTAATTATAAGTCAAAATTACATTACAAGAAAATATCAGTTCATTTCATTTCAAAAAACAAACAAAAACTTTTCTGTGACACATCTGAGTAAAATCACTACAACTTTTGTATTTGTGCCTGTATTTACCATTTTTCTCTCTAATAAGTTCACAGAAATAAGTATTCTAGGGCTTAGACTCCATGAAATAAGTTATTAGTGATATTTGAAATAACATACTTAGGAGTCTTTTCCTATAAAGATCTATCTTCAATGTGAATAAAAAGACATTTGCAGGAGATCATCTACCAGCACCCCTGGTTAAGTAGAGAAGTTCCAGCTGGAACTGACTGGAAACTGGCAAATATAATGCCCATCTACAAGAAGATCAGTTGGAAGAATGATCCAGGGAACTACAGCCCATTAACCTAACTTTGGTCCCTGGCAAGGTTATAGAGGAGATCACCTTGAGTGCCATTACATGGCACATGCAAGACCACTGGGATCAAGCCCAGCCAACATGGATTTATGAAGGGCAGGTTTTCTTTGACCAGCCTGATCTTCCATGACAAGGTGACCTGCTTGGTAGATGAGGGGAAGGTTGTGGATGTGGTCTACCTGGACTTCAGTAAAACATTTGACACCATCTCCCTGTTAGAAAATCTGCGTGGGTGGACTCCTTGATGGTTAAAAATCTGGCTGGATGGCTGTGCTCAGAGAGTTGTGGAGCATGGAGCTAAATCTAGTTGACCACTGGCCGCTAGTGGTGTTCCCCAGGGCTGTTTTGGGGCTGGTCATATTTTTTTTCTTTACTGATGATCTGGACATGAGGATCAAGTGCACACTCAGTAACTTGCAGACAATAAGTTGGGTTAGAGTGTTGGTCTGCTTGAGGGTAGGAAGGCTCTGCAGAGAGATCTGGTCAAACTCGATCAATGCGCTAAGAACAACTGACAGATGCAGGAGGCTCAACAAGGCAAAGTGCCAGGTCCCACATTTGTGTCACAGCAACTCTATTCAATGCTACAGGCTGGGGGAGGAGTGGCTTGAGAGTTGTTCAGCAGAAAGGGACTTGAGGGTGCTGGCTGACAGCTCAGTATAAGCCAGCACTGTGGCCAGGTGGCCAAAAAGGTCAGTGGCATCTTGGCCTGTATCAAGAATAGTGTAATCAGAAGGACTAGGGAAGTGATCATCCCCCTGTACTTGGCATTGATGAGGCCACATCTCACGTGCTGTGTTTGTTTCTGGTTCCTTCACTTTACAAAGGACATTGAGGTGTTGGAGTGTGTCCAATGAAGGGCAACAAGGCTCATGAAAGGTTTAGAAAACTTGTCTTAGGAGGAGCAACTGAGAGATGGGTTTGTTTAGTCTCAAGAAGAGAGGGCACAGAGGGAATCTCATCACTGTCTACAAGTGAGAGGACCAGAGGAAATGGCCTTAAGCTGAGACAGGGGAGATTCAGATTAGATATTAGAAAAAAAAAAACCCCTCACAATTAGAGTGATCAGGTATTGGAATAGGTTGTCCAGGGAAGTGGTGGAGTCACCATCCCTGGAGTCGTTTAGGAGGTGTCTAGATCTGGTGCTGGGTGATATGTTATAGTGGTTTAGGGGTTGTGGTGTCAGTGTTGGGTTGACAGTTGAACTTGATGATCTTGAAGGACTCTTCCAACCTTGACTACTCTATGAGTCTGAGATATGTATGATGTTGTACCTTTTAAACAGTTAAACTGGGTTTACTGTTTGAGTTTATGTTTTACTTCATCTTCATAACAAAAATTAACTTTATGAAGAGATATTACATGTAATGCCAGGTTTGCTCATCCTGTTTGTTCATTACTGGTCTGTGTGTGCAAGACTGTAGGTTAGCCGAGTGTTAGTTATTATGCACTAATCCTGTTAAAGTTGAGCCTGTTCAGCCTTTAAAAGAGATGACAGGGGACCACATTAATGTGTACAAGTACCTGAAAGAACAGTGCCAAGAGCATAGGGCCAGGCTTTTCTCAGTGATAACGAGCAATAGGACATGAGGCAATGGGCAGAAACTGACGAACAGGAAGTTCCACTTGAATATGAGGAAGAACTTCTTTACTATGGAGGTGACCGAGCCCTGGAGCAGATTACCCAGAGAGGTTGTGGAGTCTCCCTCACTGGAGATGCTCAAGAACCATCTGGATGCAATCCTGTCCCTTATGGTCTGGGACAGCCCTGCTTCAGCAGGGAGCTTGTACCAGATGATCCACTGGAGTTCTTCCCAACCTGATTATTTTTATTATTCTGTGATTGCATTTTTAAGAGGAAAAGGGTGGCTCTTTTCTTATGCTCTTAAACATGTACTATTAACCCCGGACAAAGAAAGGACGTTGAGGTAGTTTCATTGCACTTCTTCTTTTCCACTGTGTTCCAGTTCCATTAAACTTGCAAAACGTCTTCAAATGACACTGCAGGGCTACTGAATTGCATATTGTGAAAATTTATCTGGCAGTCAGTAATGTAAAGGTAGAATGATATCAAGATCATGTAAGGTATAACTTTCCCTCCTGTGAGATCACAGGGGAGCACTGCAAACATGATGAAGATCAGGAGAAATATATTAAATTAAGATATTTTTGCATGTTAAAGCTGATAGATAAGGGCCAAGGATAGAACTAAACAACAACAAAAGTATTTATTTCCACAAATCATTATTTTTTAAAACATGTGGAAAAGGGCCATTCTCTCTTCTGTTTTATTTTACCAGTGGTTTCTGTGGTTTAAAAAAATATATATAATAAAATATGAACTTTAACTGGATTATACAATAGTATTTTTTCTAAAAAATGGAATAATTATCACTAGAGATGCTAGCAGAAGCTTCTCGCTTCTCCTTCAGGCGAATTCTAGGAGTTCATATAATTTGATGTGTCCTTTGGGAGTGATCTGAATGACCTCTATGAATTACATGAAAATAAATATAACTAACATTTGATTCCTCTTCCTCCTGTGTATTTAGCCTTTATTCAATTAGGCAATTCCTGGGTATTTTTAAATATGATTTTGTATATGTTGGAGAAAAAAGTAATCTCTCAACAATTTTCTTGTGTAAATGGATTTCAGAACGCACTTCTGAATTGAAAATTTTTTATTTACAATACTTTATGATTCTTCAATGACCTTGATATACCTACATAGTGTCAGAATAGCAGAAACATATTTATTCAGTTCCAAGAAAATAACACAGTCCTATAAGAGCTCTCTAGATTATATAGAGGCTTTCACCACTTGCTAGCATGTTTAAGGTTCATCAATGTCATATTATCCCTTTAGGAATGCAATAATATTGCCCTTAGCTTGTTTTTGAACCAGACTTGTGTTTTATCTTTCTCATGTCTCTTTATAGTTTCAAGGATTAGGGCTATGTTGAATTATTTACATGCAGTACTCATCAAAGAGGTAGTTGGGATTTTTACATAGTTATTCAGACAAGTACTTGACAAAGACAATTTGTTGACAGCATTCAGTTTTAATTGTGTCAGTTTAGTGTTACCTTTTAAAGTAAAATATTAGCATAAGAAGTCATGTGACAAGAAAAAAAAGTACAAAATAAATGAAATATTGAAGGAAAAACAAAGTGAAAAAAGGCAAAAAAATAGACATGTATTGGCATCAATTTCTGTTCTTTACTGCATATTTAACTTGATTATCCATTCAATTTGTTTTTGAAAATAATAAATTGTAATAAAATGACCATCTCCATACCTCTCCTCTTATTTTTACCCATAATTATGACTCACTGAGAATGAAAACACATATGCTAATAAGATTTGTTGCAACTATTAGCTATAACATTGGGAAGTTTTTAAAAACATTGAGATCTATATGTCATCATTTACATGCAAAGCTCCTCTTGATTACAGGATGCATTTTTCTCTGAAAACATGACAATATTACCAGTATAAATGGAAGTACAGACCTTTGTGTGCTTTTAAATTCTGTATGTGAAAGTATTTCAAGCGCTGCAAGTGGATTGTACTCATTTGCAAGTCACTTTCTCCTCCAGAAAATGTCTCTAGAGTTACTATAACACATTGTGCCAACAAAATTAATCATCATATTGTAATTAAATTTATACAGAGATGTTTAGATTAATTAAATACTGTGCATTATAAATAGATGCCAAGCTTATGAGTAGATTGTTTTTCACAGAAGATTTGTTACAGGTTCACAATTGTCCACTATTTTCTTTTCTGGACACCCTAGTTATTAACAGATTTCCTTGGAAGCTTAAGATTTAGAATTTCCAAAATTTTGAACCCACTTTACCAAACTTGAAGTTATGAAGCAAAGAAAAATCATTCCTTCAGAAAGGCTTTCATTGGAAAATACTGTATTATTACCTGGAGAGACCTGGAGGCAGAGTGTGAAAACACTTTATTTCCAGTAGGCATCATGATGGAGACACTGCTCTTTTCTGTCACTCAACAAAGTTAAATGTAAAGAGAACATTTTCTATCCCTTCCTTCTATTTTCAGTCCATTTATTCCTCACAGAATTCTGAATAATACCAAAGGAATAGAAATCAGAAACCAAGATGTCTTAGTTTTGCAGTGAATTCTCTGCCCTTCATAATTCATAAAGGAATATTCCTTCTGCTTATTTTTATTTTGGTATCATTAAGTTTAAATTTTTGCCTGTACTCCTGCCAAGGACACCCAATGTAGGCTCACTTCCCAGGTACTGTGGTTTTAGATTTCCTTCTACTACACTTTGAATGGAAGCAACTACCTCCTCATGTGAAGCACTCCCCTTGGTAGATCCTTATGAAAAGGTGGAGCCATGTACTCCCAAGGTATTTCTCACATAAAATCACAATGGGATATGCCTTCCCCATAGCAAATAATGTGAAATGCTTAGTGTAGGTAGAGAAGGCAAATTTCTAGGCCCAGATTGTATGAGGAAGTAAAGAAGAAATTGGTACATGGAAAAAGCAGGCTGCCACAGATAACAGGGGTGCATTATCCCTGGGAATGGTCCAGGGATTTTCTGAACAACGACATTTGACTTGTGACTGCCAAATGGTCTCACATAGGACCAATGTTCAGCCCAAAAGCTGGCTATTTTGTTTATGAGATGGGCATAATCTTAGGTGACAAATGAATTTTGAGGCAAAAAACCTGACATATGAAACAAAATAAAAGTTGCATCACTCTGTCTTTTTTGCATCCCACTACAGTATAAAACTAGTACTGCATTAGTATCCTAGTATAATACTAATCTGCCATGGAGAAAGGAGAAGGAGAAAGAAATGTAAACACGGACATGAAAGGGCATTGGTAAAAGTAAAGAAAGGTGGTCTTTAGGGCTCATCAAGAAGAAAGAAGACAAAATTTTGGATTTGTTTATTTGGGGTTTTTTTGTAGACACTTGTTTTTTCTTTCATTCCCTTTCTTCAGGAAAGCTATTAGATTCTCTAATACAACTATGCAAGTGTAAGAAATGCTGCTGGTCTTTTTAAGAGGAAGAAAAAATCAAATAAATTCTAGAAGAGGTAGAAGTATAAATATTATAATGGACTGTATTCAATGCAATCCATAGGCAAACATTAAAAACACACAAAATATCAAATACATACATTCCATTAATTTTCATTTACATTGTCACTTAAATTTTGCTTTAGTCATGCCAGAGTAGCAAGGAAGAACTGTGCTTTATTATAAAAAATAATCCCACCATCTGGATGTCATATAGACCTATGATTTTAATTGTCAAGAACCTGCGGTTAAAATGCAAATGAAAAAATTTCAGATCTCAGAGGATGTTCTAGATTCTACAAAAAGTGAACAGACATAGAAAATAAATTTGAACTAGAACAGTTTTCTGTTTAGTTGATCTTGCTTCTGGACTGTCACTGATAAGGGTACACAATCATCTGAGAATATAAGCTTTTGCAATACAATTTTTTATCTACCTTGATGTTAAGAGGTTTTTCCTACAAGGCCTTTAAAGTTTTGTTTTGGGAGAACAAGCACTTTTATCTGTAAGGTAGGTAAATTCTACTAGCAGTTATTTTGTCTTTCCCTAGTGGTACGCTGGACAGAGTTCTTTAATTTTGCTTTTCTCAAGAGACTTTAAAGTGGAAAAATCCCTTTATTTCACCAAAATAAAAGATGGTGTCTATTTTTAGATGGATAAAAAATTACAAAGATGTAATATTAATAGTATTCTTCCATTTTTCCTATTTTGTGTTCCTGATTTTTAAGTAAAAAACAGGAACTAAAAAATGAAAAAAGTAATATGTGGAACTGATGTGAGTTTTGCAGTTGCCATAGTTTACAAGTAGGATGTTTTATTACAACAACTCACAGTAAGTTACCTTTCAGAAATTACTTATTAATTTTCACTGTTTTTGGACTGGAAAGTGGGTCTGTTAAAACCCTTTAACCTGGATTTAATCAGTAGGAAGGAAGACTTTGTAGGATCTGTGATCATTCACATAAAGAAAACAGGCTACAGACAATGGAGGAATTAACCTTTGGCTTTGACCTTTATTTGCAGAAAGACTATTCTTCTAAAGCCAGGTTCCTGGAGGAGCTCTTGGGATTTTTCGTCCCGTCCGGTTAGCTCTTGCCCCAGTCCAGCTTTAAGGGCACTTCTCTGTACCTCCTCTGGATCTGTGGGTCTCAGCCCTGGCTGAAGCATGGCAGTGACAAGGAACGAAGGGAGGACTTCTGCGGGATAACTTTGGTCTTATTGTTCAAGAGCTGGTGTCCCCACAAAAGTGAGGTTTCGTCCCCGTGCAGCACGTTTTAAATGGGGGTGGGGACAGGGGAGGAGTACAGCCAGGGGACCATCAAGGATAGGGTGGGAACCTGGCCAATCACTCAACAGCTCCCCTGGAATGTACCAGACACCAGGGTGAGGCTGCAGAGAGACAGCAAGACTCCAAGCCTGTGAGGAACGCAGCCATGACCCAGGGGAAACCTGATAAACCCAAAACACATGACAACATTCTTCTGTGCAGATTTAGAGCAGCAGTTCTTCATTTGTCATCACTATGTCCTGACCCACATATTATTTAAAGAAAGATAATGTAATTAATCTAATTTTATCAATTTTTGGAAATTAGCAATTTAATTCTTCATAACCACTTGCTTCTGTGATGAGGGAATCCAAGTAAATTTTATTATATGATAAAATGTTTTGACATTTTCAAATCTGAGCATGCTTGTCCTAGCCTAGGTTTGATCTTGATTATGCTTCTACAGTCGTAGAAGTGGTTTCACAGAAGCTTGTAATTTATAATGCCATAACTTAAACACATTGTCCTTTTTTGTCCTTTATCACATGTGTTTATCAATATACTTTTTACTGTCAGTTGTGTTTTCATTGTTCCCTGTCTCATTCTCTTTTTTGTGATCATCTGATATTGATTCCTGATTCCTTGGCTCACATTCCATCTGTATTAAGCCTTGTCCAGTTGAGTGCAACATACTTAGTCCTCTTTCTGGCAGACGCACAAATGCCTCATTAGTTTTCAGATGATGTATTCTGCTCCTACTAAAAGAATTTTATGCCTTATAGTCATGGAATTTTCTTATCTGGATATGGCTTCCTTCTTATCTCTGCTTAGATTAGTTCTTAGATGAATGTTTGCATCCAAAAATGTTATTTTGCCTTGTTATTAAGGTGTTGTATTAAACTGTATTTTTATAATATGGGATTCCTTTTTTGGTCTACTTTCTATTGGTGTAATGATTTTCCATTTGAATAACGGCTTTGTAAAAAAGAATAGATGTTTTAGAACCTGTATATTGAAAACCATTAAAAACAAATACAGCGTGAGGCAGTGATGCTGCTGATTTGTGGAAGTCACCTTATTTCCCTCTGCTTTTAGAGACTACAAAATATAAAATATTTGTACTACACTTCGCAATGTCCTTTTATTTCTCACCTATGTGACTATATAAGACAGCCATTTTCTTGAGTTATTTTCACTGCCACTGCTTCTAGAAGTATCTGTTGCATCTTCAGCTTCCTTCTCTGCTTTTCTGCTGGTGTCTCAATGCAAAATGATAACCAGCTGTTCCGTTTTTTGAATTTGCCATGACCACATGCAATATCAGTGACAGAAAGACCTAAAAAGACAGGTCATCTTTTTCTAGCATTAGCCAGGGTCAAATCTACAAACTGGCCCCAACAAGCTTGCATCCAGGAAAATGTGAAAGAAACTCCATCTCTTCCATCCTACTCTGCAGTTTTGCTCATAGCATGATTACTTTATACAGTGTTATTGTTCCACTCTCTGATACTAATTTTGGTTGGATGGTAAGCAGTTCAAAAGTCTTCCTGCTTTCTAAGTATCCCCGAAGTACATTGGTTTTCACTTCACTTTTCATAGACATAGGGCTTTCTCTGCTTTCTCTCCCATCAGGCCTGGCTTGATCATTCCCACATGATCAATGCTGGTTTTATGCAGTGCAGTCATACTATAGATCAATGCTAAACCTGGTCTTTTTGGTTAGTTTGTTCATTGGTTGGTTGGCTGGTGGGGTTATTTTTGAGCCATGTGTTTCTTCGCTACATATAATTTCTACCAAATGAATGAAAATAAATAGTATTTCAGTAGAGTATAATTGAGTGTGATTCTTTTTCGATTTCAGTATTAAAAATACTTGCAATTTCCTGGGAACATGATATTTATCAATAAATCAGAAAAATTTCCACACTCAGTTGCTGAATCAGGTTTGAATGGGGGTAACTTTCTTCATAACAGCCCATGTGGCACTTGATTTGCATTTGTGGCTAAAACAGTGCTTCTCACACACCAGTTAAAATTTTTTCTATTCCTGAACAATGTTTGCACACCATCACGGCCTCCTCCCTGTTCCCCCTGCCACTGCAGAGCAGGAGGGGGATGAGCAAGTGTTTGTGAGCAGACAGGACAACTGTGAGGAGGCAGGACAGCTGGCCCAAACTGACCGAAGGCCCATTCCATACCATATTATATACTGCTGAACAATAAAAAATCAAGGAAAGGAGGAGTAAGGGGGGATGTTTATGGTTATGGCATTTGTTTTCCCAAGCAGTGGTTGATTACATGTTGAGGCCCTGCTTCCCAGGAAGTGCCTGGACATCTGTAGTCAATGCTTTTTGCTTTGCTTGCATGAACAGCTTTTGCTTTCCCTGATCTTTTTTTTCAATCCACAAACCTTCTCCTCATCTTTCTCGTTTCTGCCCATTTGACAGAAGAGGGAAGACAGCATGACTCAGGATGGGTTTTGGCTGCCAGCCAAGATGAACCTACCACAATTTTTTATCCTAACTTACTTGGTCTTGAAATAGGTTTAGAAATATGGAGAGATATTTCCAAGACTTTCTATAAGAGACTAAAAATATTTTTCATCCTTGTTATCTCTGGTGCAAGAAGAGATATGTATGCTCCCTGGCTAAAATGTTGGTTTGCACTAGGCTGAGATAGGGGTGGGGTGGTGAGCTGAAAGAGAGATGGTGTTCCTTCTGTACCTCAGTAAGAAAGACCTGACAACAAATGACTTCATGGTGGAGGGAGATTCAAACACTTGGGAGGTGCTTTCTCACCAGTATGAGGGTCAGTGCATCGTAGGAAGTGGCAGGCTTGTACATGAGGCAGAAGCATGTACATCTCCCACAGAAATATGGAGTCAGGATACCTGCACTTGTGGATGAGGGGGTCAGCTGGTAATGCATTTGATCCCCTGTGGGACCTGTGCCCATAACTCTCTCCGTGAATGAGGAGAGGGATTAGACTGTTGGCTGTTTCTCGAACTTTCTAAGAGGATAACATGATGGTTTGCCTCTTGCATTTCTGATCCTGATGTGTAATTCAGTCACTGCTGCTTAATAACATCATTAATAATTCAATTAATCACCTTGTGATTTCATTTAAACTACAGTTTTTCTCTATGAAATTTCACTAAAGAAAGCTCTCAGGTATGGGTACAAAATTTTCATGAGTTTCTTTGTTTTGCTCTGCTTTTTGCATATTGAATTTTAGTTAGTTCTTCTCTTTAGCATTTCTTCCTCTTCTGTACTGCATGCTCTAATATCTTGAACCAAAGGATCCAATCAGACATTGGATACTATAAAATTTATATGAATTTATATATTATGTGAGCAAATGTACAATGAAAAAACCCTAATCTATTTGTCCTCCTTTTCCAAGAAGTGTGAGATTTCCTGTCACCTACCACCTACTAAGAAAGTTTGTTTTACTGACTCTGGTGCTTAATAACAATGGCAAGTACTTATCTTTCTTCCACTGTGCACAAGATAATAAAATAATGATGCCCAACTCCTCCAATGCCCCAGATAAGACACAGTTTTCCTGTTGAGCAGTCTGTTTAATTCTGTCATAATCAAGACATTACAACTGCTATCTTTGTTATATAAAGCAGTGTGGAGAGCTGACTAAGTGTAAGGAGGAGGGGTGGGTTAAACAGTTACTGTAACAGTTACTGAAAAAATTCTTGCTCAATTAATGGACATAAGTGTGGTGCAATTTTGTGTACACTTTGAGAACTACTTATCAAACTAAGTTGTAATAAGAAAGAATACAAAAGAAACCCAAGAAAAAGGCAGCAAAGCATAAGTATTACATCCAGATAGAACCCACTACTGAAGCTGACAGTACAAGTTGTATTCCCATCTATGGCTGGGTCTGCTCACCTCATGAACCACTCAGTGTTGCCAGATAAGATGCTGATGTAGCAGAAGATGTGAAAGGAGTAGTCAGAGTGGTACAGTTTTCCTTTCCACTTCCGTTATCCCAAATATTTTATTTTTTCTTTGCATCATCTTTGAAAGAACCAAAATAGATTAAGTATTTGCCTCTTGTCATTATTTTATCCCTCATTTAGGCTTCCTTCTCTATGGATTTGTTTTGGTCCATTGATTTCCAATTCTTTTCTCCTTTGCTAGTAAAAGATTATCATAATGCATGTGATGCTAGTGATTTTTTTTTTGTGTGAAAGAATGCAGACGTTTTGTCCTTCATTTCAAAAAGGAGTTTATATAAAAGGATGAAATTTGCCAAAGTCTTAAAAGTACAGGCCATGATTCAAATGGTTCATAAGCAACTCAGTCATATTTCAAAATGTTACACAGAGTAATTAAATTAGAAGGGATCTGTCATATACTAAGCATATTTCATAGACTCACAAAATATTCTGAGTAGGAAGGGACCTTTGTCTGACACTGTTTTAATTGGTAAAGATTAATGGACACAATCCTGCTTTAAAAAGGGGGAGAATATTGCAACCTGGTGATGAATGGCCTTATGACTTTTTTTTTTTGGTATTTGCAAAGATTTTGGATATGTGGTTGCCTTTTCCTCTTTTGTGATTGAATCATACTGGAAAAAGAACGAGTCATTAATATGTTTCACAGCCTATATCCTCTGTCTGACTCTTAGGTGATGTACGAATACATTTGTCGAAGAAAACAAAATTACTGCAGTGAAGATTTTCTTTAATGTTCCAAACATCTTGTGATTTGGGTAATGCAAATTGACAGCAAGGCCCAGATTTGTAAGGTTAGATCTGTCTGCTAGCTTGGCATTTTGCAAAATGTGATATAATGTTTTCTACTTTTCTCTCTTAGTCATCTAGTATGATATTTGCAAATTGCTAAATGACTTAAAAGTAATTAAAATGTAAATTGGGAGAAGTACTATCTCTTATGGGGAAAACCAGATGACTACAGGGTAAGTGGGAGGTTTATTGTCTTTGGAGCTGTGATTTTTAGGAACTTTTATCAGTCAGCTCTTCTGGACAGAATAAGTTTTGCAATCAGCAGGGATGGCACTAAACACATCAAGGTGATAGAAGTCACTTAGGGAAATAAATTCCATGAGTTCATTCAGTTATAGTCCATATATATCAACTTCTGAATTAAAATGATGATATACATAATGTTCAATTTGGTGGTTTCATGGTTTATTTGATTAATATTTGACTTAGTCTGAAGTTAGTCTACCAAACTGTAAAAAAATTTGTGTGAAGCTGAAAAGTGATTACAGAATAACTATAGTGCATTGCTTATCTTTAAAAATTAAAAAGACACAGACAAATTAATAAAAAAAAAAAAAAACAAACCAGAAGGAACTATAGGAATGCCTGCCTGCAACTCTAAATGCCCTAAAATAATTAGATAATTTTAGGCTATGCCTGCATGAGAGAATGTAGTTGCACAAAAGGAGTGAGTGTGTAGGGTGCAATGGTTTAAAGTCGAAGGGTAAATGCCACTTAAGGTCTTGGGAGGACTTACTGTGGACCAGATAAGGTAAGATTCAATGGCACTCCTCCAGTCAGCAAGCTGAGTGCAGGAACCATGATCTTAGGGTGCCTCTTCTGACAAAGAAGTGATCAGGAGATTCACAGCAAAACCACAAGGAGATCTGAGGTACAGCTCTCTTGTAGCAACACCCTTGAGGTTCTAGTACCCCCCATGACTACATGAACAATTTCTTATCCAGTTGCACAGGTTTCCATGGCCTAGAGAACCGTTTCTCAGGCTTTCACTAGCAGATATTTCTCAAGCTGTACTGGAAAACCTACAAGTACAGCCAGGGAACAGACAAAGATGCTGGATGTCCCTGAAAGCCTTAGAGACCCTTTCAGATACTACTCAAATATATGAAAGATCTTATCCAGCAAACAAGACTGCTGTCCTTGTATGCTTTTGCAAAATCTGCTTGATTTTATAGCTATCATTGGGAGTTTGGAGAGTGAAGGCATTGAAAATACTGCCAAGTTTTTAATTGTGTTCATTCCACATTTTGGTCTTCAGCTATGCAAAACTCCCAAGAGTCAGCCATAATTTAGAAAATGTTGGCTAGCATATGCTTGCTATTAAGTACAAGTGGATGCTAGTGAAATTACCTATATATCTGTTCTCTAACCCAGGACAACATGCATTTAAGGACCTTTCTAATTTGGAAATTCAAGGGGCTTAGAATAATTTTTATGGAAATAAAATATAGTGACACTTGTCTGGTTTTATAAGTATTTACAAGAGCTTTTCTGAATTAGTGCTTTCAAACATACCTTAACTCTGCTTATATAAAAGTTAAATTTTCCATATGATTAATATGACATTTTTAGCAATCAAATAACCAGTTTGTTTGTGATGAGACTATAATTTAGATATTTGCATGTGTCCTTTTTTTTGTCTGAGAATAACAGAACTTGTGTTTGGATAGCTCATCTACATAGTTCACCTTAGTGTTAAAAACTGAGAGACAATAACTGCAACATTGCATGGGTTTTTTTGCTCATCAAAGCAATAGATGAATGAATTATTTTTCTGAGACTTGAGAGCTGAAAGTGACTTCATATTTGATAATTCTTAAAATAGTTTGAGAAAAATCAACGGACTCTAACAATGAACACCAGTCTAATAAAGTATGTGTGTGTGTGCATGCCTGTGTGTAAGTAAATACCCTGGAAATAAAAATAAATGTTCAAAATACAGCTATTGCCAACAGTTATTATCCAGTTGCCTAAAGTACGAAATTCTCAAAAAATTATGCATGTATTCAGTCCTTCATTGTTTTGCTTAAACCAGCTCATGACAGAATTTTAAATAACTAAAGGCAATTTTCTGAAATGGCTGTCTGGGAGGTGAGGTGAGAGTAAGGGCAATGCACATATAACAAGTTAGCACATATTTCCAGGTTTTCTTTCACAACATAATAATAGTAATTTATACCAGGCAGAATGAGTTTTAATTGAACATCTTTCAAGCTGCAGTACATGGAGTAGTTTGGATTAATGTTAGCAAATGTGGAGAGCTAATGCTCAGTTTCAGAGCATGCAGTAACTTTGTGTTTTATCAACATGCCAGACTGGAGTTTACAGCATATTTGGCATATTTACATATTCATAATACACTGCTACTGTGCAGATTCTACAATGTCACATTGGCACAACATGGTGAGAAAATGCAAAAGCAAGTTAACATTATGGCTGTTTATAATCTCCAATATTTTCCCAATTGTCTTTATTTACAGATGGCTTCTTAGGCCAACAGTTTGCACAATAACTAATCAAACTAATTTGTTGCTGGCTCAGAATGTAATGCTTTGATTAGAAAGTTTACTTTCAGATCTGTATTTCCCATATATAAGCTAAATTGTGGTGTAATTTGTAATTACTTGTTTCTCCACACAGTTCAAGTTGGCAGAATTATGTATGAATACTCTAGAGAGAAAAGAAAAAAGACCTAGGTTCAGTACTTGGAGTTTTGGAGCTATTCACTGCCACAGAAGTACTGAAACCATAGATATATGTAGTTTCAGTATGCCATATGAATGGCAAGATGCTTATTCTACAGACATAGCCTATAACTGTGCCAACCATATTCATTCCAGTTCACTTATAAAAGCAGCAGCCTCTCTGTATTGTCATTGGATCCCCATTTTTTGTTGAAGGAAATTGGCTGTTTCAAGATCCACGTTGTACTTAGGTGTTTTGCTCACTAAGACAGGAATGTTGTGATTTATTTAAATGCTGTGTTAATTCCGTCCTTTGATTTGTTTTCAGTCAGCACATACTGAAATGTACTGCTGTTCTTACACTTATTTAAAAGCACAGAGAAGAAACACACGTATACATATGTGCATGTTTATTTATGGTTGTATACATATGTGTGTATATATATATTTCATAGAGTGTTTCAAGAAAAGAAAAGGCATAAGATCATCATAATATCTTAACCTTCAAACCAATATATTAATTTGAATTGCAATAGGCAAGACTTCTTGATCTTGAGAAGTGCAGAGCATGGGAAAGCAATATGTGCTCACGCTCTGTTAGTTAAAGCACAACATATTCTGTTGAGTGGAGGCAATGGCCCCGGACACTGATTTGTCTCGCTTTCACCCTGTCAAGGTTTCCTGCTTTCTTCTTTGTGTAAAACATGAGACAAGAATATTTCCAATGGATACCTTCTTACTGATGACTGAAATCTAAAAGAAGGCACAAATGTGATTAGTGTCGATAAATCTGTATTTGAGTGGACAAACATAATTCTCAGGTTCTCCAGCAATCACATAATTTTTACAGTATTAAAACCTACCATTATATATCCTTGCTTTACTATGTGATTTAAAGTGAACATTTCATGGAGGAATGTATATGTAGTTACTATTTTAAAGTATTAATTGCAGATGAACCAAATGCCTTTCTTTCAGTCTATGACTCCTGCTTTTATTTCTTTCAAGTGCAGAATATTAAGAGCAGAAAATGTTGCTGTTAATCCTCTTCCGATTTCAAAATTTATGTGACAGTGAATGCAATTAGTCCATTTTCTCATTACTTTTCCTGAGAAAATATGCACAGGCATGAACAAGAAACAGCCTTGACTTGATAAAATACTATTTCAAACTCAGTTTATAAAACTCTAAAATAATGATTCAGAATTTTAAAAGATCTATCAAGTGGTTTAAATTTTTCATGCCTCTGTAGCTTTTCTCTCAATATAGCATTAGAGTAGCTCTGTCAGATTAAAAAAAGGCAACTGTACATGCCTAATTAATTCATGTTTATTTTGATCACATCATGTTATGTCAGACCAGAACAACATAACACAAAGTGACAGAAATGCAACTTAATCTTAAACTATGCTATTCACTTACAGTCAGAAGTATGAACTTTTGGAATGAAAATCAAATTAATTGAAAGTTTATCATCTCCTTCCCTTCATGACTCTTATCTTCTTTTTTCAAAGGTAAATATGAATGTGATGTTATTTGGAAAAATCTTCATGGGAGAACCATGTCACCCTGAAGAAAAGAGGCTGGACAGAAGAAGAACAAGGGAAAATATAGGCCATTACATTGCCATTTATCAAAAACCACTTTATATGCTGCAGAAGGCTTCCTAAAGATGATTATATTAAGAGTGGCTAAGCCATGCTTTTGCTTTATACTTCCAGTCATTTTTAAAATGTAGAGTTTGATAGCAATGACCATCTGTGGCATTCAAAGCCCATTAATTTTATTGCCGGTATAGGTACGTACCAATGACTTACAGAAGGTGACTGTAGCCCAAGTTAGGAAGACTGACTTTTCAATTATTTTAAGGTGTCTAAAGATGTGCCCTGATTAATTCCACCTTGCTGAAGCAAGTAAGTTTACAAAAGCCAGGTAACTGAATGTGTCATAATGGAAATAAATAGCAGCTCCTGCATGCTGAGTTGTCCCAGGTCATGACCTGGATATAGTTCTTTTCCCAACAAGAAGTGATGGCTCCTGGAGCAGTGAGATTCATGTCTTGGAGAGCTCAGGTAAGTGTCTAGAGTTAAGTAAATGGATCTAGTACTGTCTCATGCTTAGGCAATTAGACACTACCAAACCTATCTCAGGACTAGTTTCAATTATCCAGCCAGAAAAAAGCTGGCATGTACCTGTCAACTCCAGGATGCTCCCATTCTTCCAGAGCACTTTGTAGTCACCTGCAAATTTTTCCTTCCTGTATGTTTCTATCTTCACGTGTCATTAAGTCAGAGGTGTAAGAAGTGTATGCAGGTATGTATATTCTTTCCTGTACTCAATTTGCAGCAGCCAATAATGTTGACTCTAAAATAGGCTGCAGAGAATTGCTTTGTTTGGTACTAAGATCAGAAATCTTAGTACCAAAGATTTTGGATACCTTCTCACCAAGGAGAAAAGCTATATACAGTGACTATTCTGTTGTATATGGAGTAATGTGTACACTATAATTCTATTCTGAAAGTTTTTTTCTCAGTGGAAATATTCTTTATTATCCAAGGCAAGCATTTATTCCTGTGAGCCACAGATTAGACATGTAACTGAAACAGGCAAAATATCTGCTCTTTCAATTGTGTTGTGTAATAGATGAAAATATACAATGTGTGTCACACAAATAAAGTTATTGTTTAGCAACAATCTGTTCTTAATTCTGCTGTATAGCACTTGAAAACGGCATAATAGTGTCATAATAGGTAATTTTTTGTGAAATACTGGGTTCCAGATCTGAAGCAATTTCTTTTGATTGTAGTGAGAACTAGAAAGCTACATTTCTATGTACTGCCTTGGAAATTTAGGGGCAGATGTCATGCAGCAGGGAGCAAAAACTGGCCTAAGGAGATTTTTCAATGCTGTGGTGTTGGTGACATATTCAAATATCCAAAGGAACTAGCACAGTCCCTCATTTCCTACATCAATATGACAAATTTGACTGTCTCACCTTTGCACATCTCTACCCTTCCCTAATAAGTTTTTCACACCCAGATACTGCTTAAAAGTGTTCTTTTTCTTCCCTCGTAATATTTACACCAAGGGGTAGTCCAGAAATAAATATTTTCTCAAAGGCTTTTGATGGCATAACCTGTCAGGAATCATGCAGACAGACTCCTTCACTCTTTTTCATTCTTAAATATGAATTACTGTAGACTGTTTATTCCAGGAGCTATGATTTCTGTGGATAACCTAGATATTTCTGAGATTTCATTAACATTCTTTGTGACTTTTTTTAGCAAAGAATATCAGGTCACTGCTTAAAGATTAATGAT
>VWZV01000543.1:0-128248 GCA_013397155.1 Irena cyanogastra
TGACCACAGGGCTTTCTGGAAACAGCAAATGTTTTATAAGTGTCAGCTCATGGCTAAATCAATGTTTATGCATTGATACCTTTGAATAGCAAACACTTGCTGCCTGCAAGCTAAACAATGTTTTTATCTGTTTGCCTATTTCTGGTCCTTCAACCACAGCACAGGGTGTTGCAAATCGCATTTAGTAACAATTATCTGCTGGAATTTCGTGAAGAGGAAAGTAGCATGATTAATGAAAAGTGACACACAGAGATTACTTTGCTATGCCAGTCGCCCTGTTGAATGGGTGACTCTGCTGAACTGAAGCCTGACCTTTGTTACTTTTAACGAGGTCATCGTGAATGCTAAATGCTTGAAAGATTAGCCACTACAAATGTTCCAGTACTACTTAATGATGCCTCCACTAATGAACTGCAGGTAGCCAGTTAAATTTAATGATACAGTTTTCACCTTTGAAACAAAGGTTGAACAAAACCCTCCCCTCCCTTCCCCACAAAATGGTTTTCTGTCAAGGTGTTTAAAAAACAACCTTGGAATTCATGTCAGAGCATGTTTTCTCCACACACAGGCAACTAAGAATCTAAATTTGAATCAGCCAAAGAGTCCAGCTTTTAAGGAACTTTGTACCTAACTGAGCACTGGATTATTGCTCAGTAACTGCAATGTTTGCATCTCATTTTCATCCCTAAAGAGCAGAGGGGCTCAATATCCTGTAATTTGCTGTAAATGTGTATTGTTATAAGCTCTAAAGTTTTCAATTGAACTAACTGAAGAAGCATCAGTCTACTTGTCATAAAGTTGTGTAAATTGAGATAAACTTTATGGTAAATAGCTATAAAATAAAACCACTAGGGGGATTAAACATTCCTGTTATTGTATTGACTCACATTAGTAACCTGTTAGTGTAGGTAAATGTGACTAAGTGAAAGTGAGAATGGAAGCTTGAAATCAGATCTTGAAGTCACATTTGACTGAAAACATCTACCCTGACACAAGGAAAAATAAAATTTAAAAAAAAGCTTCAAAATTATGAATAATTCCTTTTGCACCCACAAATGCAACTTTGTTCCTTGTGGGAAATATATTTGATCATTTTATCAGGCAGAGACACCATCACCTTCCTTATACTGACAAAGTAAGTCTCCTGCCACGGATTTTAATTAAATATAGAACTGTGAAGCCATAACTCCAGAAATGGAAGAATGCAAAGTATGTGAACAGACATTTCCAACAAAACACTGTTAGCTGTAAAGGTTCATAAAAATGTATGGTTTGTTCAACCAGAATCCATCTAAATATATGCAGGAGACTGCAGATTCAGTGAAGTTCATCATATGGTGCATAAAAAAGCAGGACAAAATTGACAGTATGTCCAACAAAACTCTCCGTAGTATACCACATACTTTATTTATACTAGTCTATCATGATTCCTCTCTAATTGACAAACAGAAACAACTCTGCCATTATCTGCAATGTCTCCATAAATTATCAGGATGGGAGTAATGGTGGCTTTCAAGCCAATAATATTTACAGCAGCATTAATTAATGAGCATATGCAAGTCACAGACTCGAGGCTATACCACTGGTCCCATCCTAGACAGAGCTAAGGAATTTATTTCTGTTAACCTCTACAACCACCTGAAAGAAGGATGTGGCTAGGCAGGGATTGGTCTTTTCTCCAGGAAACTAGTGATAGGACAAGAAGAAATGGCCAAAAGGTGCCAGGGGAGGTTCAGGTTGAATATTAGGAAAAATCTGTTCACTGAAGGAGTGGTTAAGCATTGAAGCTGAGTTAAGTAGTGGAGCCACTGTCCCTGGAAATGTTCAGAAAACCAGTGGATGTGGCACTTCACAATATGGTTAAGTGGGCATAGTGGTATAAGGCCAAAGGTTGGACTCGATGACCTTTCAAAACTTTAATGTTCTGTGATATTATTATTAAAGGATAAGAGATGGAACCATTCAGAAGAAAAATTTTTGCCGTAAAGTTTGGCTTCTCTCTGTTTTCAGTAGCAGAGAAAAGAACTGAAAGCAGATATTATGGTTTTTAAGTAGGAAATCACCTTGTCATTATCTTTCATACCAGAAAACAATGTAAGACTTTGAACATGCTACATCCAGAGATTGCTCTGCATCTATGCAGTATTTTGTGTTTTATGACAGACGTATCAACTATTACACTATTACACCAAACTAGGAAAAAAAAAAAGCAAGAGAGCAAATGCAGATTTAGAAACATTATGTATGGCAAAAGAATATTTTTTTTTCCATAAGGCCTCAAAACTAGGATATTAAATAACAAGATTTTACTTTTACTTTTGTATGGAAATCTTTACATCTTTTCATAAGCATAAAGTTTACTTTAAAATCTTTTAAAATTAACCTATGGAAAAATGGTTATATGGGACTTCTATTCAACAAAAGGCTTAAAATATAGAATAGGAATCTTACAAATGGTTGCAAAATGTCTGGAGAAATTCATTAGCAAATGTTGCACATCAAGATTCTGAGGTTTTCACTATTTTTCTAGATTAGAACTAGATCTACTCCATAAAATTTCATCTAGAGTTATTTGGCTTGCCAGAAAAAAAGGAGGCTACCAATTTGGAATGGTTTGCCCAAGTCTTGATGTTGGTGCAGGGTTTAGAGAACTAAGAAAGCACGAAGCTCTTGCACTTTCCACTTTCAAGCAGAGAGGAACCCAAGTCATAGAAGAATAGGCAGAGCCTGATTTTATGTTTTGCTGCACCAGCACAGGAAAACCACTACACAGGGCTCTCATAATTTGCCTTTCTAGAGGCCTGCAGCAATTAATTCAAGTTTCAGGGAAAGTTTTGGTCTTCAAATTGTAATTCAAATGAAGACAAACTGTTCTTGGGGCTCTTATCTCTTTAAGTCCTTTATGTTCAGAATGTTCCTAAAATTAATATTACAAAGCTGTTGAATTCAAGGTCTGTGACTTTTGAACTTTAGATTCTGAATGTGCATCTAGGTTATTTCTTTCTTTTCTAATAACTCAAATCTGTATTTAACAGGAAAGAAAACCACAATGCATCCATGGTTTACTTCTTATTTGCTTGTCTTAACATTGGTACCACACTGGCAAAATTATTGAATCACTATTCTTTTCATTTAAAACCTACTAAAACCCCCTAAAACCCCACAATAATAGAAACACTGATGACCAGAGACCAAGGGAGTATATTATTGTAGTTTGCTGTTACTTTTATCTAATAACCATTATAAAACTAAAGTAAAAAATGATAAATGTGATATTTAATTCTAAATATGCCTCTTCTAATATACATTAATATTTTAAAGCATATTATAATTGTAACAGCTTTGCAAGTTTAACATTACTGACTGGTGCTGGAAGTCTATTTAGACACCTTTCTGCTTCCTGAAATGTTGGAGTGGAAAAGCATGATCTAAAATAAAAACTAACTGTGTATAACAAACACTTATTCAACAATTACTCTTTTTGGGCGGTTGCCTGAATACTTTTGTTTGGGAAAATTTTACATTGTTGATTATAACTGTGACAGCTTACCTCTTAATACATTCTACAATTTGTGCATAACAGTTCCAAAGGAACTTGTAAATGACAGTAAATCATAAAATTCATTTTGCTTTGCATCAGTTCATTCATCCATGTTTCAACTAATCACCTCATTTCAAAATTCAATAAGCCTAAATACCTGGATTTATGATGCTTTGTCAAAATTAACAAGGGAATATCAACAATGTAGAATTAGAAGTCTATTTCAACTTAAAGACAAGCACCTAGTTGAAAACAATTAAAAAGACTCTGCAGCAATAATTATATCCACAGTGTATGCAAATAAAATAAATTAAAACTGATTTTATTTCTGTTTTGGGAGATTGCAGGAAACACTAAAAAGCTTTAATTTAGTCACTTAAAACAATGAAGTTGTTTAGAAGTAAAACTTTCAAGAGAATGAATTGAGCATGGAGTACTAAATACGCTAAATTGCACATAAAATGTGCATGTAGATGTATTTTTAAAAGTAGACTATTTCTATTTAATATTCCAGAACTACAATAGATCAGAAGGTTTTCATTTTGATAGACAACATTTTGCTTACAAGTTATCTCCTGTAATAATATATCTAGGGAACCCAATCATTCTATCATATCAAAATGGAAAAATAAAAAAGTGCAACTAACATTTCAAAAATATATTAACAGTAGCATTTAGGAAACACATTGTCTTTCTAGCCCAATAGGCTAGAATCCATTGTTTATACATGAATTACCTGCCACCAAAGTTTTAGCTTTTTTTTAATGCCACTGTAGGCACTCTACAACTTACTAGACGTTCTGCAAATTCTGGAGGCTTGCCTTCATGTTCAGTATTAAAAAAAAGAGCTTTAGTTTTATTTTTGGAAATAATAGTGACAAACCCAAGTATTCTCTTCAATAATTTGGCACCTGTTTTTCAGATTCTGTGTTGCAATGATTACATTTAGGATGCTTATTCAATAGGCAAAACTGCAAATTCAAGAAATCAAAGGAAAAATACGTGCTTGTAGTCATGTATAGCTTTTAAGCAGAACTAAAAAGAATGAGCAGGTGATATAATTTATTTTGAAAGGATTTAAAACCTGCAAATTTTGTTACAGTTAAAAGGTCTGCAGTCCTCTGTTGCTTCTTCGATTAAGTTCAGATGCAGAACAGCTAACGGTAAAAAGACACTAAGCCATGCTGCATATTTTATCTCCTGTTCCTATAACTCTCAATCCACAAAAGGCTGGTTTTTATACAACACATGAATCACAAGGTCTTGTAGCTTTTTGATGATTCTTGGTAAATTATTTCCTTTCTCTGTACAGGTATTTTGTCTTTCTTTTTCTGATTAATTTCTCTGAATCTGAATAAGCAATATTCTTTAAATGGGTATGTATATGGCCAAATATAAACATGCATGTTATGAAAATACAATTAGTAGTCCAAAATTTTGCATGCATGTAATAATCATATCTTTCTGTTTTCCTCACCAAATGTGTTTTTTTCTAACTAGGTATAAACAATATACCCTTAATATCTTCTTCCATCTCCATCTAAGCAACTGTATCCTAACCTGGGCTTTTTACTTCTGAATATGAAGAATGGAGACATCAAAGTGCTCTAATGAGATCTATCAAATACTTCAATAATGATTTGGAGAATATCTGTGAAAATGTCTCAGTGCATAAGGTATTAGTGTTAATCATCACATTTTAGATTCTGATAAGAGATGACATTTATATCAGGTTTCCTATCAGGTTCTAGCCTTGCTGTCCTGGTAAAGACATTTGGGAAAACACCAGGTATTGTACTTACGATGCATATCCAAATAATAAAGGTTTTCCCTGTGCACATATTCAAATCCTCTTTCATTTATAATACTAATCATGGAGAAAAGGTCACTCAAAATAATATAAAATGAGTTTCTAGTGCAAGAAAAGGTATGAAAATATTCAGATTGTTATCTATACATAACCAGACATATGCAAAAAATGGAGACACTTTTTCGTGCTTTTAAAATCAAACCATATGTGCTATATTTTGCAGAAAAAAACCCCCATGTTTTGCTCTTCATGATAAAAAAAATGTAATCTATATTCCTTTAATGCAGTAGGGTGAAAACTGGTATTTAAGCCATGGATTTAGTTAAATGACTGTTAAATAATTCTATATTATTTTGAAAAGACAGTATCATTCTTTGTATACTTTAATTAAAATCAGACACAAATGTACTCATGGACATATTCACAAACATTGTACTCTGCCCATATCTTCAGGAATGTGTAAAAACATGACTATAAAGATTTAACATTTAAAAAATATCTGAATTCCTAAATTTCAAGTTGGTATGCCAGAAGTTCTGTCTCCTACAATAACAGAATTATGCACTTGATATTTAAACTGAAGGACTGAGGCTGCAATCTGATCGAGGTCTTCTTTCTGGGTTGTGAAGCAATGCCATAAAAAGTATGTAGAAATCCTCTGGAGCAAAAACATGTTTTTTCTTTAAAAAATGGAAACTGTTTTTTCTGTAAAAAAAAAATGTAAACTGTTATACAATCATCAAGAGATTGTAAAGCTGGAAATACTTTTATTCTATACAAACCTCTCAGTGCATTCTCAATTTCTCAGCATAATGTTAAGATCTTTTATACTAGAAAATGCATGTAATTAAGAAAAGGCCAGCAACATAAACAATGTGTGTGCAGGAATGGCAGCATTTTCTTAGTTTATTGTTCCAAGGCAGTTGCTGTAGCACATAGCTGGACTTGCTGTAGTATGGGGCACATCGTTGAGCCATTGATGGAGAGAAGCCAAGAAGGATTCAAGGCAGTGAAAAGGAGAAGTGGCTTGGAAACAGAAATGATAATCCTTGTGTTTTTCAAAAACTGTCCAGCAACTTCGTTCTCCTGTGATCTCCCGCTCAGTGGCTGATGACATGCTTTTAAATCCCGAGTGCTGCAGTTTCTCCTGACTGCACACATGCACACATTGTCACAGGTCCCTCCTTCAGAAAAAGAAGTGTTATCCCATTGTCCATTTTACAACAGGAAATGTTGAAGTCAAGATGCTCAGTGGACCAGGGTGACATTTATGGGTCAAGATGCACATTCAAATGCAAGCTGATTTTCACAGCAGGGATGTGAGACACAATGACACCTATAAGCAAACCCCTAAGCACTCTTCTGAACAAGCATTTTTTTCCTTTTTTTTAGTTTGCTACTGGATGCAGCATATTAGTTGGTTTCTGAGGAGAAAATAACTTTCAGGGATTTCAGTAACATGAAAAGAGAAAGAAGGTTTTGGATTTCTATCATCCATTTGAAAAAAAGTGCTGAAATCTAATTTGCATTATTTTCACTGTTGGGACAAACTGCATGGAAGAGTCGGACACTTTGAGATCCAGCTCGTGCGTTCTCTGCCACTTGCTTGTTAAGCCTGTGTCTTGCTGCTTGGTCCTTTCCACAGGATGAGTTTATCTGATCGCTCCAGGTTTGTATAACAGACAGACTACCGGTAACACTCTCGATAAAAGCCTTGATCCTTACCTTATACACTTTTTTTGAAATCAAGGGACAAATAGCTGCCTACGGGAATTTTCAAAAGAGAAAATAGGGGACCAAAAGATTAAAATCTTGGTAGTGAAGAAGAAAAGGTCTTTACTTTCACTTTTGGTACATTGTTTTGATTGGGTGTCTATTAAAAGAGTGGTAAATTCAAGAACCATTAATTTATAATCATATCAAATAAGTTATTTGCAGGTGGACCTAATTAACTTTATTATAACTAAAAACAGATACGGGAAGTTCTTCTGTCTTTATCTTATCATGAACATAACTTGTGTTTAACTCATCTCACATTAAAACTTGTCTCTCTCAAACAAATTTTGGGACCAAAGGGTTTTGTGAGCCTAACTGAAGAATCTATGTATTACTTTTCAGAAGCCCTGTAGGAAATGAGTAACTTAATTTTCTCACTGGCTTTCTACAGACCCTGGATACTTTCAACAAGTGTTAGATGCTTAACGGTTTTCTAAAAAGTATAATTTTTAACCTATAGGTTATACTAATAAATAAAAAAGCCTTATGAATTTTACTTTTATATTAGTAACTTCCTTTTTACTTACTATATGTTATTTTTTGAATTCTCATATATTTGGTTTATTTTTTGCTGATACAGAAGCAGAATTATGAGTGGCTTATTTTCTAATACTCTACGGCTTTTGATAATATTTTCACTATCTTATTTGATTTTCTTAAGTCACAATTTTTCTTTGAAAATATCAAAATCTATGTAAGTAATCATTCGCTGAGCATTTCACATTTTCTCATCAGTACTAAAACAATTTCTGGCTTTAAGTCCACTAATCAAGGAGTATTCAGGGAAATAAACCTCATTTTTATGAGTAACTGAATGGTGAACACAGAAGCATATTTCCAAAAGGCATGAATGTAAATCCTTATCATGTTCACGAAAATCCATGCAGTAAAGAAAAAAAGGACATACCTAATCCTCTTTGATAACTCAAAACTCACAGAAAATATTATTTATAACTTTGTTGCAAGGATACGACTCAATACTAGTTCCACTTGCTCTATTAGAGTATTTTTCCTCACAAAATAGAGATGTTAATTAATAGAAAGCTCAAAAGAGGATTTGAGTGTGTGATATAATTATTTTCCCTTCAGAAAGCCTGCAGAATGTGTCAACTCTCTTTTTAAAATTATTGCACCAGGAAATAAAGGATAATTATGTTGGCAGCATGCTTCTTTTTCTTTGAGGTCGAGCAAGATGTCATGTGGGAGGAATTGCCAAACAAATTCCATGATGAATTAGATGATGTAGTATGTAGGAACATTAAAGAATCTTCTACATTGTAAGAAGTCCATAGCTGCTTCAATTACATGTAAGTGGGAAAGAGAGGAAAAAGAATTCCTTGTATACACACTTACTTCAGTAAAAATGCATCCAGCGTGGCACTGGCAAGTTCACCAGCTTCATGGGAACACTTTCAGCGGAACAATGCTGGTCATTTGGAGCTGGCCTGCCAACATTTCTGCATAAGCTTATCGGTATTTGAGTCATTTCACCACTTGGCATCAACTAAATTCAAAAGACTGTTCTAACAGTAGACTTTATTGTACTGAGACTGCACAGAACAGTAAAACTAGTTTGTCCTCACACAGCAAAGGGCAGAGTGACTCAGAATATGCAAAGTGATTCTACTTGGTTGATTTTCATTTGTCTCCAAAACAAAAACTCTTAATCACTAAAATGTCATAACAAGTCAGACAAATGGTAACAATTCCCTTGAAACTATGTTTTAAGTTAAAACTCATCTGAGAAAGGCCCACTAACAGATGGGAAAATGTTTACAGGATTTGGATTACCTACTAAAAAAAGGGAAAAAAAAGGAAAAGTAAACATTCTGTAGAGAAAGACTGAATTTATGACAAAATAGTGGGTATAAATTAATGCAGGTGGTATGCTCACAAAATGTGGAAAAACACAGACTCATGAATACATATTATCTCTCTTCCAGTACACTGATATTGGATGGTCAACTTTTATAATTTTGTGAACACCAATATTTAATTCACTTTTTTTGTTTGCTTTATTTTTTTGAAATATTGAATCTGTTTAATTATGTGCTGTTAATCCTTTTCATAGAGTTTAAAAGTGAGCAGGGTTTTTTTGTATAATTTTTGACACAGTAAATGATTTTCCAAACATGTTTTTTGTTTGTTTTTGTTTTTTGGTTTTTTGTTTGTTTGTTTGTTTGTTTTTTTGTTGTTGTTGTTTGTATCTGGTCTGGAGAGATGCTCTTTATTGGAATAATGTCTATGAGGGATAAGAATTTGAACAGGTTTTGGTTTTAGTAAATACATTTATATGTAGTTTTTTTCAGTAGTCTGAAAGCTCTTAGGAGTAGCTCTTGGTAGTGTCTTTACTTGTAGAGAGTGACACATTGGAGATATTCAGGGATATTCAAGCCTGAGAAGTAACACCATTGCAGGACAGACTGCATGGGACTAGCTCATTTATCTGTTTTTGCTTTCTTCACGACAAAATTGTTCAAATAGGACCTGGAAAAAATATCCATCACAAGAGGATGCAGGTACATAGCTTCTATTGCCTAGCTTCCAGGTCAGATTCAAAAGGCTGAGTACTAAGGATGTACTAGAAAATCCAGCAGCCACCCTCCTGGGCAAAGGAAGGAGGAGGTAGGGAGAAACCTGAGAGCCAGCTGGGTGTGTTGGAAATCAAGATGGGCTTCAATACCTGGTCTGGGGCCTGAGGGGCACATTCATCATACAGTTCAGTTTTTTTGCAGGAAATCTGCCAGAGAATGCAATAGGAGGAAGAGTGTGGGAAGGCAGCAGGAGCATTCCCAAGGCAGGTCACCCGATGCACTCAACAGCACAGTCACAGCTGGAGACAGGTGCCCAGGACACTCAGGTGTTGGCTGCAGGGCCAGAGAGCACTAACCAGGGAAGAGCATCAAGCCAGGTCTGTAACCGGTATGAAAAATGGAAGTGCTGGAGACAGGATGAGGGGCAGGCAGGTCTATGGCAGCACTGGGGTGGGAACAAGGGCCCTGGCTGGAGCAGAATGGATCCTGTGCCTGTGAGTGCATGGTGTTGGCAGGCCAGGAACAGTGAAACTGGCTAGTGCCCACAGGGCTCTGACAGAAAGTTCATTTTAAAAGCACAAAAAGAGGTTAGAGTGCCATTTGATACAACTTACTCATTATAGCAGTGACTCAAGAGACAGTGTATCTTAATTCAGCACTTTCCTAAGATTAGAAGAGCAAGAACAAAATCAATAGCTGCTTCTCCTGGCAAAGTAAGGGTTATGGGTGTGCTTCTAAAGCCAAAAATGAGGAATCAGCAATTTTCCAGTCCTATGTTCCCCCATAAGGGTTTTTGGTGTTTTTTAGTTTTGGGGTTTTGTTTGTTTTTCTTTCATTGTTTGTTTACTTTTCTTTGCTTTTTTTGTTGTTATTTGGTTAGGGCTTTTTTGTGAGGACTTTTTTTCAGTTTTTTTTTTAATAGTCAGAGAGTTTTGAAACCAGACTGAGGTGCCTAAAAATTTTGGGTGTTACCAGATCCATGCAAACGATAATGTAGAAACTTGCTAAGTTTAGGATGAGCAGTAGGGCTGAGACAGAAACAAACACTAAATCAAGCCCCAAACCTACAAGTAGAGAAGAATGGAAGTGAGAAAAAATGATACTAACATTAGCATGAGAAGAATTTCAGAAGCAAGAAGTGTAGGGAAAAAGCTGGAGCGACCAGCAGGTTCCTATGCCACATACTGCCCATGACGGGTGCACCCTTCAAGTCCCATTAGAGCAGCAATGCTCTGGAAGAAAGCAAATGGACATGTAGATGGCAAACTTCATGCCATCTCACACTGTTTTTTACAGTGCTGTGTGAACTGAAAATGCCTTTAAATATAATAAACATATAAGTGTCTGATCTGGAAAGCAAGCATAGAACCCGAGGAATGAAATGGTTCACGTGCCAATACACCAGGCAAAGGCAGTGGGTTACTTCAGAAAGACTTAAGTGTGTATCCTCATTAGCTACAGTGAAAATATGAATAGCTACAGAAGTTGCCACAATATTTTGTTTATAACCTATTCTGATTATCCTTCTAGTTTCTGACTTAAACACTATTAGTATGAAAAAAAATACATGTTTTATTTTCCTACAAACCTTTCCTTGTTACACTAGGAATTTGTAATGCCAGTCAGAGCCCTGTACAAACTATTAACTTTTCTTGCTGCACACTTTGGACAAAAAGTGTGCCTATTTCCCAGCACGGTTTCTTGGCATCTTCCCTGTCAGATAAGGAAAGACAAGACAACAGCTCTGGGATATATTTCTTTCTGAAATATTTACCTTCCAAGAACTACTAAGAAAGGACACAGGAGAGCTCACAAAGTTTCATCTACACACAAAAAGTATTTGAACTCTCACAGAACTGTGGCTCCTTAATCTAAGGCTTATAGGGAATTTACAAAGGGCACATTCCCTTCAGGACATGCCTGTAATTCCCATTATCATCAATGGGGGTTATAAGCAAGTTGTAACAAAGAATAAACCCTTGTGTGTTAGCACTGCCCCTGTTTAACAGTGTCTAAATCAATACCAATGATTTGACAGTTATACTTTCAATATATTCTGAGTCATTTGAAATTCACTCTGCACTTAACTAATGAAAGAGTACATTTTAATCCTCCTAACAAAAGTATATAGAACAGCCATTGGAGCCTGAGCCAAAACTGACAAAGTCAACGGGAAACTTTAACTCAAGCACACTTTGGATCGGTCCCTTAATAAACAACACACAGTTCATGCTCACTAAAAACATTGCATGCTATTTTGTGGCTTAACCTGGCAAAACAGAGCTGCTGCTTTAAAAAGAAAGCTTCTGTATACCTTTATCCAGACTTGAGTCAACATAGATAAAAACATGCAGCACTCAGGAGCTTAAAAATGCAGTGTAAATGTGGGAGAGAGAATATATACTGAAGGAACTTAAAATGTTACTGTTTCTATCTGATGCCCTGTGCACAACACACTTTGCCCAATGGAACCTCTAGTACATTTCTAGAAACAGAAAAGTGTAAAATAATTTTTTCTGTTTCTGTCTGAATCAGAAAAAAGCCAAACCTTGGAGTAGACAGCCATCTATAAAAACACACGCATAGGGAATGGGGAATTTTATTACTGATATAAGTAATTTTCTAAACTGTCCTGGAAAAGATGAGACATGGAGGAATAAGTTCACACATGAAATTAGAAAGTTAGAACAGATTTACAATATAAAGGCTTTTCTGCTGTCTCAGGAGGAGATCACTGTCCTTCTAGATGTCAATAAATACAGCTATTACAGGCTGCACAGTGGCTAAGATATTTTTAATAGGATTCTTCCCCAAGGAAACATGAACACATAATTCCCAGACAATTTCCTGTTGGAGTTTAGTCATGGATACAAAGATGATCTTGCAACTTCAGTGTAATTTGGGTCAGGTTTCAATCCAACCTACATAAAAATGTACACAAATTCTACAAATGTATTTCTAACTAGAGACCTGAACATCATCTGAAATACAAGCAGGATTTCTGAAGTTTTAGTAGTAATCAGACTTCAGTTCAAGCACTTATATTTTCTATTGTTATCTAATGTTTCACACCAATTTAAAAAAAAAAATAAATTATAACACTGAAGTCCACAGGCTGGAAAGGGGAAGTCAATCCTTTTTTTATAAAAAAGCAGTTATCAATCTGTGCCTTCAAAATGCAGGTTTTGATTCAATTCAGTTTAAGTAACTGCTTCATTCCTTTAAAATTGTTTTATTTCAAACTTGTTTTTACAGAGAACATTATGTACGCATGTTAGGAGACCACTGTCTATAAATTATGTACAACATAAATAGTAGCCTATAATAGCTCTACTTAAATAAACATGTATTATTTATAGTGTCACAGGAGAAGTACTAAAAGAAATTATACAGTCTGCCATGAATCTTCTTGCAAAAATAACTTTTCTGTACTAAATGTGTGCAATATTGGTAATTTTTTTCTTTTTCTAGGGCTGTTTGGATTCTTTTATTAAAATTGTATAAAATATACACAATAGTAATAAAATAAATGTAATAAAATAATCACATTACTTCTTGTTATTCACTCTAGGGCAGCTGTGGTTCTTTCATTTAAGCTCTTTGCTGTTCTTACAATATATACAATGGAGCAAGTCCTGATCTCATTTATGATACCTTTTAAAACACTGGAACTTCATGAATGTTGTAGAAATTACTCCTGATCTACACCACATGAGACACAGACAAATGAGGTGCAGGTTTTCTGTACTGGCCTCTCTCCTGTTTCTAGTTCTTAATCTGTGCTGAAAGCTGAAGTAGCACAATCAGTATTTAATGCTCTAAAATGAATTCCAATCAATATTTTTGCCCTGTATTTCTGCTGAAAACCGTACTAGCGCTTTAACAAAGCAAGGCAGTTTCTCTAACATTCCTGGTATTTCACAGAAAGAAAATGTATCCTGATTAATTTATCTCTAATTTCACAAATTCTTTATACTTTCAACACTTGTCATTGTTTGTGACAAGAAAACCAGGATTAATCAATTCAAAACGGGACTAGAGTACATGCTCCTTAAATTACATTATAGATCTCTTTCCTGTTCAGAGGGATTAATGTATCAGTATCACTCTGTAGTTTGGGGCACTAATAAGCTTGAACTATCAGGAAAGCAAACACGGCATCAAATTGGTTGTTTCCTTCAGCTGATGCCATCATGCAGAAACTGAAAGATAAAATTTAGGAATATGCCCCCCAAGTATTTATGCCTGCTTACTAAAGATGCTTGCTCATTAATTAGAAGAGTACAATGCTTCATTCATGAAGAGTATAAATCTATGAATTCAGTCAATTTACTGAGAATTAGAACACAGATATCAGCCTTTATAAGAAAGCTTTTGGCTTTCTACATATTTTATAGCTAAAAAGCCACATAGTTTTTTACTATTGTTATTAACATGCTACATCTCTTGTTTCTAATACCCTTAAACATTAAAGCGTTCAAGGTTTGTTAAAGCAATCTACAGGCACCTCTCCAAGCTTTTGGCACATCTCTGCAGGTGAGCAAAACGATGGAAATCGGGCCATGAAGAACCTGATGTGCACATCAGGAGCTTTACATATATGCCACCTTCAGTGTTCACCCAATCACTTACCTGGTATCTAAATTTAAAATGTGCTATTGGCTCAAGGTGCCTTATTCTGGATTGCAACTGCACAATAAGATATTTGGTAGTTTTCCAGCTCAATTTTCAACAATTGAGAGCAGCATTTTGGGAAGCACATTTATAATTATACTATTAGAAGACATCATAACAAATAATCTCCAAAATGTAATGCATTAGTTAATTCTTCAAAGTTGGTAAAATCAAGTTCTTTTGTACTGTCCTCTAAGAAGTTTAGAAAAGACAACATTTTGGCCCATTCATGTCAATGAAATGATGTTTTTTGCTATACTTTTACTTTCTGGCTATTGAACACAACTCAACATTTTAATATCACTTCAACTGAACCCCGCTATGACAATCTAGGAAGCAAATGAATCCAGTAATATGAATACCCATGTGACACCCGCTATAAAAACAGTTTCAAAAATTAATAAAATAAGAATCCATTTTTCTTATCCTGGAATAATCTCTACTTTTGTAAGAGAGAATAAAGAATAAATGATTATGTATGTAATATTGAACTTACTGTTGCTGGAAAGTAATGCTTCTCATCTGAAATTTCATGTAAATAGTATGAAAAATCATCACATTTTAAACTTTAAAAAGCATTAGGCATGTTGAAGAATTTTATCTGCTCTCATAGAAAATGTTCCATGGGATTAAAATAATTCAAAGATTTGTCCAGATCCATATGGCATTCATCTGAATATCACCAGCCCAGCAATCTTCATGATAAGGGAACATGAGTTTTAAATTTCTGTTAGGGGAAAAAAAAATCTAATCCCTCCATCTTGGAGAACACTGGTTATGCTTCAGGGTTTTTTCATTTCATATAAGCTGGTGAAACAAGAAGACCAAATCACACTGCAGATAACACAATGAAATCAATTAGTTACACTCTCTTTCTTTTTTAACTTTTTAAACCAAAGTAAGTTCTTTAGTTGTGCTAGCATACCTTAAACAAGGCAGCAGTGTGTGCCAAATATAAGAGAAGATCTTTGCTTGGATCTGTCCTCTATCTTTCAGGTTGTCTCATAACCATATTTTCTTTATTTAAACTGGCATACAGTTAATTTTCTTCCTAGTCGCTGGTACAGTGCTGTGTTTTGGTTCAGGATGAGAATAATGTTGGTAAGACACTGATGTTCTAGTTGTTGTTGAGCCATGTTTACACCAAGCCATGGAATTTTCAGCTTCTCACCACACCCCACCAGCAAGGAGGCTAGGGGCACAAGAAGCTGGGAGGGGACACAGCTGGGATTGCTAACCCAAACTGGACAAAGGGATATTTCATACCATGTGGCATCATGCTTAGTATATAAACTAGGGTGAAAACTGCCTTGGGGCCTCTGCTCAGGAACTGGCTGGGCATCAGTCAGCAGGTGGTAAGCAATGGCATTGTGCACCACTTGTTTTGTATATTCTAATTATTTGAATATTATCATCATCATCATCATTTTCCCTAATAAACTGTCTTTCTCAAGCTGTGAATTCTACTTTGTTTTTTTTTTTCCAGTTCTTTCCCCTCTCTTAGTGAGGGAGGGAGTGAATTGAGCAGCTGTTTAGCCACCTGTCAGGTTAAACCAGAACATGTATTTAGCTAGCTTCAAAAGAGACACTAGTCTATCCATCCCCAAGGGAGCCCATACTACCCACCTCCCAGTGAGGCCCAAAGCTTTTATTCACTGACCCCATTACAGCCAGTGCAAGGCCCCTTGTCTGACACCCGCATGCATTCCTACGATCTCCTCTCTATAACATCAGGGGCTGTATTTGTGCCTCACTCTCTTGATGTCTTTAGTTCTGTGAACCCAATATCCATTCCTCCTTAACCAAGGGTTTTCTTTTGCCAGGAAGCAGAGAGCTCTGTTGTTTTCCCTTCCACATTCTGTCACACCTCCCATCCTCATCCAGCATTTGATTTTAAACTGTCCCACTACCAACACATTTTTTTCTTTCAGCCTAGAAAAATTCTGTTTGTCTGCTATGCTGAAAAGCCTTGAAAGAGTGCAACTGAGGGCTTTGACTAACTCACAACAACCAAAGCATCAAGCATCTACTTATATCAGCTCTGCTGTATAAGTAGCAGAGAACCACATCTGTGATCTATTTCCCCTCTTTTTCTAGTTTTATTTCTTTATTGAACCAGCAAGGTTGTGTTCACTAATGTTTAGAACATTTCCTGAAACCTGGAGCATGTTTAATTCAGAAATACCCTTATATACAGAGGTCTATAATTCACCTGAGTATGAATTCAGCCAAATATTTGAACTGGAGAAAGACATACCCAAGAATAATCATACTGCTAGCCTCACATGAAGTGAAGCTGAACAATGAAAAAAAAAACCCACTTTTATTTGTTTCGTATTTCCTACAGTTGAATCTATAGCTTACATAAGATAATATCCCTACATTTCCTTCCTTGTTCTCATATGATTTACAAGCCTGTAAACATATTAGAAAAATTTATTGAACATGATGTGAATATTAAAGATGATATCTGGACATTTGCTACACCTTTTGAAAGAAAGGACTCAATAAAGTGTAGCACCATTAAGCAGTATTAGCTACACCACATTGTGCCTTGCATCCTCTTCTGAGAGGAACCCGATTTCCCTGTCTTCATGACTCTCTATTACTGTCTTCCAACAGTAATTTTTAAAAGCAGCAGGAACCCTGTTAACACAGTAGTGTGAATGTGTTTCTGTAGAATCTTCTGTTAGACTGAGAAATTACCTCTTCTCTTTATTTGCTATTCTAATATTGCAGCAAAGTCTCAGACAGTACAAATTTTCCCCAAAAGTGCACAGAATAAATCTCATATGAATCTGCCAAACTAGGTTCAGTAATGGCTACATGTTACTACGAACAATCTAAGAACTTTTTTTGGCAGAGGTGCAGCATTTCAACAAGGGCAAATAGTTTATAACTCAGGCTATTTTCAAGGTCATTATTTGTAACTAATGTATGATTAGTTTGGTGAATTGTACAAATTTCCTCAAATCCCTAAAAGTCAGAATTCATGTGGCAGTTTTAGCCTTTAGAACCTTTTCTCCTACACACTTTCTCCTTAGAAAACTGTAGATTCCTAAAGAATTTTTTTTCTGGCACAATATAACAATAAAGACTCAAAAGCTGGAAGATTCAACAACTCTCCATATGCACTGTGATACAAAAATCTCAGGATGTTAATAAGCAATCTTGTTATTTCTTCTCCAGACCAGTGAAGCCTATCAACAGTAATTACTCTCTTTACCTGTACAGTGCTCTCTGCTACAAAATGCGGACTGACAAGCAACAACAGTATATTGGTTGTGTTGTCTTTCTTTTACTGTATGTGAGGAACACATACTAAATACTATGCTTCATTCAGTTTGTTAAGAAGAGGAAAAAGGAGTCTATTTAAAAACCCAGAATTTGAAATGGCCTGGCCTGACTGGAATTACTGTGTAAAATCATCTTTACTGAAATAAAGCTGTCAATTGTTCTATAGGCTGTGTGGTCTTTCAGTTATCAGCAAAAAGTGGCATTTATGAAAGATTATCTGAATTAACAAAATATGGTTTGCTGTTATGATATAATCACCCATTACCACACAAGACATTCATTAAAATCCTGAATCCATGTTTGCTAAGCTGAAAAGATGCCTGGTCTACCAAAAAAACCCTCAAGAAATCAGAAAATAAAAGCACACAACAGGACTTTTGGTCTCTGCATCCATGGCTATAAAAACCTCAAGGTTTATAATGTTATGCACATTATTGGGAAAGGACACAGAATAGGAATAAAATGTGGGAAATTTTAAGAGCAAATCAAACAAACAAAAAGTTTTATCTAGTGAAAATGCTTTGCAGTGTTTAAATTCTGAGGCATATCAATCAAAAACTGAGAAGTCAAACCTGAAACAAATTCCTAAATTCCTCAACACTGGAAGGCTAACTGTTGAAAAAACCTATTAATTCTAAGAATACATATATTCACACTTTATAATGTTCTAAATGAAATATTATTAAGAGATTTTTCAGCTATGAATAAAAATAACAGAAGCAATAGAAGAGACCTAGATAACTTTAGTCTGCATAACAGTTTTTGAAAATTTATTAGACAATTTGTGGTCCTTTATACTTACTGTAAAAGCTCCTCTAAAACCAATCAGAAGTGATAATATGAATGAAAAGTTTAAGAATTCAGTTATTAAATGCCCTCTGAACAATCTATTATCAGTTTGATAGGCATACAGGATACTGAAGCAGTTCATAGGGAGTTGAGCATCTTTAAAAACAAAAGATTTTTCTGCCTGATAAAGCACAGCTACAGAACCTTATTGCTCTTCTGAATGTGGATCAACATGAAAAGAGATTTCCTCCCCAGTTTTTAATATTTTATTAATTAAGAAAACCCCATCTTTCTTTTCTTTCATTAAGTATGGAAAAGTTTCATTAATATAGAAACCACTGTAAGCTTCTGGCCTTTACAACAGTTCTCCCATGACAGCAATAGTGACATATCAACAATCAGTATTCTGCATCCTAATGGTGGTTTTCAAGCAAGTCTCACAGTTCAGATGGGGGCAGTAAAAGCTTGTGCTATCCCTTTAAGGCTTTCTTGATGTCTTTTGGCATTCTCTTATAATTACAGCTTTTACTGTAAGCACTGTACTGAAGGCATTGTGCTGCAATTGAGTCCTTTGAAATTATTTGAGATCAGTGTAAATGCCACTTCTTAAACAACTAAACTGGAGAACATTTACTTTCCTTTAAGAATACAACCACAACTAGAGCAAATATGCAATTAACTATCAAAATAAAATGCTGGTCTGGGAGATTTGGACAATTTTCACACAGTTGCATTAACAATAACTCTGTCCCTCTCAGTTTCCAAATTCTCTCTAAAGTCTCCAAGCTAAAACAGATTACACTCACACATTTATTATAGTTGCAAAAAGTATGTATAATGGTAGAAAAGTCGTAAAATTGCGAGCTTTAAGATCTGAAGATACTAGGTTTGTAAGAGAGAAATATCTAAAATACTGGTGCTGTATGCATGAATGGAATGCCTCAACATGTATGAAACACACTGAACACGGATTTGCCAGGAAGATGGAAAGGACTGAGCAGATGTGCTTTGTACCAAATGATTTTCATATTTCAATGTGACAAAATAGATGAGCCACATAAAGCTTAATTTCAGTTGCAAATTGCAAGCTGGAATAAGTTCCAGAATAGTAAACAATTAGCTGCTTTATTTTCTTTTTAATAAGACTAAATTACCAGATAATATCTACTGGCATCAACTTGGCTAATAAAAATCTGTTTAATAGGGTTTGCCATTTTTTCAGTTGCTATCATGATCAGCTTTGCATTTTGATTATCTTTAAACTTTGCCTCAATTTTCTCATAGAAAAGCTCTCAGTAGTAATTGCTTTAACATTTATTCCAGGTCAAGTGGTTAAGTATGAATAATGATGTGTCAAAAATGTACAGTAGTGCTGTCAATAGAGCAATTACCATTTAGCTAGAGATTATTATGGCACAAGAGCATATTAACTGGGCACAGTAAACAGAACAACAAAGAAAGAAGGGGCAAAGGGAACAAACTGATTTCAAAACCTGCCAGTGTTATACAGTGTGTGTTACTGCCAGATATTAGTTGTTACATAAGAGCAATTAAGTCTGCAATCAGCTTCACTCGGCAGCATTGGATTAGAATGTTTCCAATTAGAACAAGAAGTTAGAAGCATGTTTCCAGAACATCAGCTTAATTTCAAAAAATAATCTCACAATAGCTTTGTTTCCCCTTGCATATTTGGCATTGCTGTTTGGAAAGTGATGGCCAACTGGCGTTATGCTGAAAGCTTACCCAAGTCACTAGGCAGCTCACTGGTGAAAATATAGTGTATGACTCTGGTTACTGGGAGTGCTGTAAAAGCTAACATTTTTTCCCACATGATTTTATGACTTGCAATGTAATGCATTACTGACTTACCTGAAAAAAGTTTAACAGAGAGACACATGTCAAGATATGTTTTTGACAGCCTCTAAGAGCTAGCAATCATTTTGATATTATTCCTTTAATTTCAGCAAAACCAAGACGCTCTGCCTACAAAAGCTATTTGTTCAGATATCTTTAAAAAGACCTCTAACCCTATTAAACACGTGAAAATTACGGTCTGGCTGAGCACAGAAGTGTGTCCTCTCAAGAACTGTCTCCTCCAAGAGCAAAAGCCATTTGCGTTATCCAGTCTGCACACACTGCCTCAAGAACTAAGCAATCTCTAGAAAGTCCCACATTAAAAATACAGGTGCCATACAGCCTCCAAATTAAAGTATTCAAAATTCACCTTGTAAAAACACACACATATATATATATATATATATACATATATATACACACACATATATATATATATATATATACATATATATACACACACATATATATATATATATATATACATATATATACACACACATATATATATATATATATACGTATGTACTGTATTTATTGTTTTCTGCATGTCTTATTATTCTAACTCTTCCTCTGCTCGGCATGGGTCAATTACAAGCTGATCCAAATTAGTGAGGGTTGCTTCAATTGCCTCTGAGAAATTAGAAAACTTCACGACATTCCACTATGGTCAGATCTAGAGAGAAGTAGGAGGCACTCTTTATCCTGAGAAATTTGTATGTGTTTCACAATTAGATGACATTAAACTTAACATGGAAGTGGTGGTACAATTCCATTAGCTCATCTCTGTACATCCTTTATGTCCACAGCTGATCAGAATTTATGAGCTGTGTTGTGTTCTTATAGAAAGAGCTGACCTTGGATGCCACTTCCAGATGAAGGCCTTATTGAATATTCAACACCTGTGAATTAAGGTCAGTCTTTGAGCTCCATATTTTGGAAGTATGAATGTTCTCCCTATATCCAATTGACAATTATTTTAGTCAACCTCCACTGCCAAAAAACCCTGGAGCCTGGACAACCCAAAATGGAAAAGATAAACATGTACCTTTGTCAACAAGGAGCATTTCATAAGAAGTGCTTTCGTTCTGACGTTAAAAAAAAATTAAATCTTTATTTCTACCTATGCTTGTGACATTTTCCAACATATCAGTATGACATTTTCCAATATATCATTATAAAGTATTTATAAATGAGAAAAGTCAATACTACTGAAATAAAGTAATTTTTGGCCTCAAATTATAATTATCAATATTTTATCTTTAGGCAAACCTTAAAATCTCAGGCTATGTAGGTGCCATTCAGTCACTTCTTCAAGAAAAGCTAATATCACTTTGAACAAAAACTTTATTTGCAAATGAACTAACACCTCAAGTTTTCCCTGCTTCCACAGCTTTACAGTCTCCTGTGACACATTCTCACACACAGACACACTGTATGTGTCTCTCATAGAATCTGCAACTTTTCTTTGGCCTTTCTGAATTTCCCATGCAATTTCTGCCTTCTTCTTCAGACAGTGTCTGTAATAAGCACTGTGATCTAATGACAACCATTCTTCAAAAATCATGCAGCCACACACAGAGTTTTTGAATCCTGATTATTAGTGAAACCTATTGTTTTCACTGCTGAACTTGAACAGATTGCTAACACAACTTACACAATGAAAATTGGGAAAATCAAGATGTACATAGATATAAAATTTATGAAAAGTTAAAATTAATTTTTATGTGCCTATATAGTATAAATCAGACAGTCTCAATAAGTAGCATTTTTATAGGATTGTTTCCTATTGCATGACTTGTATTACAGTATATTTTAATACAGTGTCTACTATATTGTAGTAGACAGTAAAGTTCTATTACAGTCCTCCCTGATTGCAACTTTTCCTCTACTAAGAAAGACATCAAGCAGTCTATTTTAACCTTCAGGGTTTTTAAAGGATGGAATACATTTGTCTACTACCCTCATAAATAATTTGAAAGTAGCTTCTATTGCTGGAATATTAGAGAATGTGATTCTCCGAATCAGACTCAGGACTGAAGTACTCATAAACCCGTGCGAAACAGAGGAAAGCACAAACTGCTATTTTAAGAATTAAACCCCTTAATTGTATCCCATGCATCCTACAATTCACTTCAGTCATGCATATAAGTTATATGAGTGATGATGGAAATAAAATTTGGAGCTCCTTGGATTTGACATAAGACTTCATGTCGTGGCCTTCCTCACTAAAGGAAGTGAGACAGATTTCATTCTATTGATTGAAAATAAATTAAGAATTATTTTGATTGAATTTAATTCTTATGAATTGAATGATTAAAAAACAAGAACAAAATTTGTCTTCTGCCTTGCACAATCTATTATGAAGAAACAAAATAGATTAGTACTAGCAGAGTTAGAGGCAGCTTTAAGGAGAATTGAAGAGTTCTGAAGGAATATACCACAGAATCACAAAATAAGATGATTTTGAAGAGATCCTTAAATATCGTCGAGTTCACCTCAGGCCCTAAATAGCACCATTCCCAACAGTCACACCATGGCCCAGTCTCAAAATCTGTTGCCACAAGAGATTGTATTTATGTTAATCAAAATAAGTGAGAGATAAGTTTAAATTAAAATAATGGATATAGAAATTACAACTGGAAAAATGTACTGAACTACATTAAAAATTCCAAAATCAAATTTTAGTCAAGAATAATTTGCTAGATTCTAGCATATTTTTTTCATATTTTTCTGAACAGACAAATGTTATGGTAGTAAAACCTATGGTAGTATTTTAGTAAAACATGTTGCATCAGAAATTTTAAGTCTGAAGGCTAAACTTTGTCCTTAACAAAACTGAACTTGAAATTTATTCAATAAATGAAAAATTAAAGGGAGACATATGCCACTATGAAAACACATCAGAATGGAAGGAATATAACACATCCAGATGTTGTTTTCTTATGTTGCCTACTTGCATTTTTCTGTGTGCAAGGTGCTTTGCAAATATAAAAGAAAAATGAGGCTTTTTCCATACAGAAATAAAAATTAATCATATTAATGACATATGAAATTGGAAGCTGAAAGAACATACAGATGTTTGGTGGATGTTGACACAGATGTGGTGATGAGGAAAGCTTGGGAAGCTGTGGAAAGTCTTCTCATTCTTTTCCTCTTCACAACACAACTGAAGGATATAATACAACCTACAGTAGAAAAAGGTCTTGAAAGTGCTCAGAGCCATGTAAATGAAAGATGATGAACTTCAATTGCAATAATAATTTAGACTTTTATGGATCTCTAACTCCCACTGCAATCTTGGATAGCCAGTTACAGAATTAGGAAATTGAGGTAATTTGTGATCTTCTTGTAGCACACTAGAGACCAAGAAATGTGTGAAATACTGACTTTGAGGTATTTTTTTATTGGGACTTTTGCTTCTGATTTCCCTCTAGTATTTATTAAATAGATCTCAAAAACCAACAAACCAACCCACAAAAACTGTAATTTCCCTAAATATCTATAAATACACCATCAATAAAACCCTTACCAGAAAAATCTGCCATTATCCTGAAACTTAAGGATTAAAAGCCACTGTAATGTAACCCATTTTATCCTATTAATGTAATTGCAGGTGCCATTCTTCCAGAAAACCCTAATCCTTAAAAAGGAGAAGAAAAAAAAAAGTGGGGAGGGGGAGATTAAACCATTTCATTAAGTCATTTGCTTTTTACACTTCAATTTAAGTCAATTTCAGAGGTTTTAAATGTGGATTTTGATTGTTTATGTGCACCAAATCTAACAATCTCTCATCATGTCTTAGGCCAGTTATCAAACCGAATGAAACAACAAAGATGAATCATTTAAATACATACCTAGATTATATAATGCAAAACAGAATAGGATAACATTTGTCTTATGTTCAAAAGTTAAAAATTCAGTACTTACACCTTTTTTTTCCTTTCTCCTGGACTAAGCAGTAGAACTTGATTTGCTGTGGCTATATTAAAAAGAATTTCACCTTTCAGATTCCTACGCTTACGAAACAGTAATATCTACTGAAAATATTACTGAATGTCCAGATCATTACACTTCTTCTTTCTTTTATCCTCTCCCCACACTTTTTTATATCACAGGATCCTGGAATCATTCAGGTGGTACTACTACTCAGTAGGTACCTAGTTCGGTCTCCTGCGCAAAGCAGAGCCTACATCAATTTCAGACCACACTGGTCAGAGATTTGTCTGTTGGGCCAGAGCTCTCACTAGGTCCAGTGCTTGATTCTTCTTTTAGAGGAAACTTCTTTATCTAGTCACAGCCTGCTCTTCTTCAATTTATGAGTGTTGTCTCATCTACTGTGAGGAGCCTGCCTCAGTTTCTCACTAACATCCTGTAGGTAAGGACAGGCTGCTATTAGCTACCCTCAGAGCTGCTTCTTCCTCCAGGCTTAAACATAACAACTGCCTTACCCTCTCCTCACAGCATCTTTAAAAACAAATGTTTATTGTCATCTCACAAGGAAATTCATCATGAGGGCAAGTGGAAAGGGGCAGGCACTGGTCTCCTCTCTCTGAGGAGGTGATCAGTGACAGGATCCAAGGGAACAGCATGAAGCTGAGTCAAGGGAGGTTTAAGCTGAATATTAGGAAAACACGCTTCACCCAGAGGGTGCTTGGGCATTGGAACAGGCTCCCCAGGAAAGTGATCACAGCGCCAAGCCTGACAGAGTTGAAGAAGTGTTTGGACAATGGTTTCAGGCACATGGTGAGACTAGGAGATGGTCCTGTGCAGGGCCAGGAGTTGTCCTGTGCAGGGCTTTGTATATTGCTTGTTTTTGTGTTCGCATCCATTAAAGAACTGCTGCTGAGAGCAAAATATTTTTTTTAAAACACCTAGAAAATTTCTTTAAATTGTCTGAAGAATTTGGAAAATAGCATACTAAAGCTTCTCTGGCGAAGATGAGTACTGATAGTCAAAAAATCGTACATTCTCTTTATAAAATCAGTGGTCATCTGTGCTTCTCAACTTCTTCCTAGTTTTCTCATTTGCTGAATGGTTGCTGAACCACTGACAAATAATTTCAATCAGTCATCCAGACCTAGATGCACTTGAATCACCCTCTCTTTTGAAGAATCACGGAAGAATACTATCACACCATTCACGTACCACTTTCTCAAGTTATTTTCCAGCTCTCAATAAAAGGCTATACCATTAGATAGAATGAGAGAGAGAGCATCACTTCTGGCAATATTATCTGGAAATAATAGGATGTGATAATCCTAAACAAAGTCCTCTCAACCACAGGAATTTTTAAAAAATATTTGCATCATTTTGGCAATAAAACTTAACCAAATATCACTACTCCTATGAAGCACAAATTCTAAATACACTCTTTCTGTATAAAAATAAAATCTTTGAATAGATCAGAAGCAAATGAATGTGTTGAGTAGTAGACCAAGATGAAGACCAGTACGCATGAAGTCAGAATTCGCGCTCAGCCTTGGTGCATTTTTATGACAGATTTACAAGATCCCAAAATGCGTTTGAACATCAAATGCATTCAGTGTTAAGTACCTTTAATCTGGAAAACTTCCCAGTTTATACATCTGTCCCTTTAGCTTGTGCTACACAGCATGTACTCTGTTACCTTATGACTAAAATCTTTAACAAGAATAAAAGTATATCATCTTGCAACTTGTAATAAACCAAGAAGAGGGAATAACACAATATTAAAAGTCTTTTTAAAATTCACTGCATCCAGCCTTGGCAGGTGAAGAATCAACTTCACCTTCTGTTTTTGACAGCTTTTTCTCACATTTCACTTTTAAACAGCAATTTATAAATTGTTTGACCCTTTTCAGTCAGGCATGCCTTTCAGTAATATGAACTGGCATGCATATTCTGATTGGAAAATGGTTTTGCTGTGATAAAAGCTAAATGAAATAAGTAATTAAACATTTTAGTTCTTTCTGAGTGATATTAGCAGAAAACAAACAGGAAATATTCCTTAAAGCTTCCTGAAATCTAGCCCATTTTTTGTAGTCTAGGGATCCTTCTCAAGACTAGTAAATGTTGCAGAATATTACAGAAATACTGAAACAGATGCAAAAGAAACCTGCTATTGTTCCTTACTTTGGTAACAGATTACTTTGAAAATTATACTTTAAAATTTAACATTAACAAAGTGACTTTTTTTTATGCTGAAAAATCAAATCCTCCAAGAGTGACCTTTTCTGAAGAACAAAATTATTTCTCTTCACATGAAAAAACACTGTGCATTAGTTTATTTTGTATTTTTAATTCAGATTCAGACATCAGTCACACTACCATTTCAGGGCTCTAGGTCTGGATGGCAGGAGCTTTGTTTTAGGCTTGCAAGAGTAAATAATAATTTTAAATTATCATAGGCAGGCATCAAAATGTTCCTTCAGAAACATGAGAATCATCTATCTTTTCAGCTTTGCAGACTTTGAATAGTATTATGTCTAGTTATTTATATATTTGGCAAATAAACCCTTTCAGACTCCTTGGAATTGCACATAAGTAACTCCTTTTCTATCCACTTATTATTGGCATCTAGAGATGGTTTGAGAGATGGTAGCTCTGGATAAGAAGAGTATCTAGATGCTACAAAGAGAAGCTACTGAAAGAGAAACACACAGCTCTAAGTGAAGGGCAGGGGTGGAAAAGGGAGCTTTAGTCGATGTCTTGCAAAGTGTTGAAAACAGCATTTATTACAAATGCAGTCGCCACTAATGCTTCTTAAGTCATGATCCAACAGTTCTTGGATGTGATCCTGGAAATTACTTGGTGAAAGCAGATTCCTGTGCTCATGTTTCTTGCAGTACTGGGAGTCTGCACCTGAACAGACAATTGCAACTCAACACATTTAAACAAAGACATATTATTATTTAGACATAAAAAACTCACTAAGGACTCACCCTGTAAATTATCATTCAATTATCACCTCTCCTGTGAATATAGACAAGAGAGATATGTAGAACTTTGCAGTTTGATCATTGCAACTCTTAAAAACCAGAGGACACAAAGTATATGCTTAGTTATCAAAAAGAAATATCTCTAGCAGAAATCAAGGAGGTGTTGGAAATGCATAATTTCCATTACATCATTTCTCTGATTAAAAATTGGATTGATGGTTTCAAGATCACAGTAAAAGCCTTTAGTTCCTGTGAATTTCCAGTGTGCAAACAACTTTCATTCTAAATTAGCTTATTCAAAGCCATTTAATTCACTTTACATTAACATGGAACAACATGCTTTCTTAATCCATTAGAATTCCCAAATATTTGGCCTATTTGTCATTTCTGACCCTAAACCTCAGATTACAGTTATCTTCCAGTTACCATCAGCCTAGTCTTCTTCAGATCTGTTTTCCTGCCTTTTTTCCATAAGGAACAGACTACTGTACTTTTTCACTGCTCCTACATCCTTTGGACCTATTGTCAGTAAGGGAGTGAGGACGAAAATTGGAGATTTTCTCCATACCTTTTATATTTTTCAGTGTAGGTAAGCAAAACTGAAACATTTAGAACAAATGCTGGAGAGGCGGAAGAGCACCACAAAGCAACACTTTATGGTACTGAAGTACCATATTTCCATCAGAGGCATCTTGCATCAATGAAAATTAATAAAGGCAATTGCTAAATAATATGTAATTTTACAGCTGGCATTATTATAATGGTAGGTAATTTCTCTGTTTTCTTACAAATCTATTACTTCTTAGCAAAAGCTCTTAAGACAGGATTTCTTGATCAGAAATTGTAACCTTGTACATTTTATGAAACATGAATTATGTCCCTATTGTGTTTCTAAAGAATGAATAGACTACAAGATAAATCTAAACCAATGAAATTAGAATTTAAAGAGGGATAAATGTTAGAGAATCTCCTTAAGAGGTTGTATTTTCATGACAATTATATTAAAATAGAGTTAATTTTTGAAGTGTATTTCACAGTATTTTTCTGAGAATCTCTGCTAGATATGAACATTGAAAAGTAACACAAGACTAATTAAAGTAGTGTATTGCTTTTATCAGCACCTATGAAACTTGACAGTTACCATCTCTCTAAAGTAAATACAAGGCAGCAGATATGTGAGTCATTTACTGTAGCTATATTGCTCCTGCTAATTTATGATGTAAATGATTTAGCAATTACTATGAACACTAGAGCCTTAGGGAGCAGTTGTCCAACATGTTTCCCTCTGACAAGAGTCATCTATCTTGCTCTTGATGTGTCAGGAGTTTTAAGCAGATGCACCATGACCCAGCACTGCTCCTGTGGCTGACCTGTGGAAAAGCCTATGTGAATCAATGGCAAATAAACCTCTTAAATTGCAGAGATAACTCTTACATAGTTATGAAGCTTCAATTTAACAGTAGAAGCCTGTAAGGGGAAAAAATTGCTTCCAGCATCTGTGGATCTCTGTCTTTTCCTCTGCTCTTGAGCATTTTTACCTCCTTAAAATGTTTTGATATACCACTTATAGACAAGATGAGATACAAGATACCAGTTGTTTTATATGCCTATAACATTGAAGGCATTTCTGTGATGCTTTGATAAAAAAGACTCTTCTACATTCCTCTTACCTTCAGTTTTGCTCATAATGTTCTGGTTGTCTGCCCACAGAGACAAGGCCAAGTATGATTAATAATTAATAAAAAATGCTTTCTTTTAAATGGCTTCATCAGTTAAGCAAAATTGATGGATACGTGAAACATAAAAAAACCCTAGTTATACTAAGTAAAATACTGGAACAACCATAACTGCATTGTTCTACGACAACTAAGTGATAGTATACTAATAAAATTTAGTAGGTAAGTACCAAAATTAAAACATGAATGCAGTATTAATGGAAGTTGCATTCTTCTACTACAGATGAACAGCTTCTCTGCACATTAATCTACGACCGAAAGAAGACTGTTACACGGCTTCCTATGAAAGAAAATTATAATCTGTATTTCTTCAGATTTAAGACTACAAAAATTATATTATAAATTTTCAGACTGATTACAGATTATTTCTTTTCATGGGGTATAACATTTAACTCCTATACACTGCATTTTTAAATTTTACAGAAAACCTGTGTAAAAATTATGACGTTCATATAGAAAAAAGTTATGATCTGTTGAGTTACTTCCAAGAAGAATAATTTCTAGGAGGCCTCATCAGAAGCTGTATTTCACTAAGTTACGCAGCTAATTGCTCTCAGTTTGCTCAGCTTTAAATTGCATTCAGACACCTAGAGCATAAGTACATCACAAGGAGGCTGTCAAAATTTTAGATTAGTAAAGAAGATAACTTTTACCTTGGAAATACATAAATATTCTAGATACTTTGAAAGAGTGGATACTGTATATGACAGTCTTTAAATCTCCTGAAGTATAAGAATTTCAGTTCAGTTTGTAATACGTGCTAGATACATAATGCCAGTACAGATCACTCAAGCTGGAAAATCTGGTTCTCTAAGTTGCACGCAACAAAAAAAATTTTTTCTAATTCTGAATAGACACATTTTTTCAACACTTTTTTTTAGAGTCCACAGACCTTTCTCAACATCCTCTACTAAATGTAAGACCTTTAGGAAAGACCAAAAGCTACAAAAATGCATAAAAAGAGAGAAGGAGAAAATTTAGGACATTGTCAATGTATAAAGTAACTGTAACAGTTATAAATCTGTGAAGTATAACTCTTTAATTTCTCTAAGAAATATTGCATATTGTACTTTTTAGAAAAGATAAACAAAACCCCAAACCTCCCTGTTTTTACAAAAGTTCTTTTCTACTTTCAATCTAATTTATTGATCTTACCTTTTACAAAAGCTATTTCAAAAGCTATGTATTTCAGGAAACCTAAATTTCAAGAAATTGTGATGTGACAGTATCTTGCTAGCCTGGAGATCAACCTGTCATTTTCCTTGTCAATAGATATTTTAGTTTTTCTGTTTACACTAATTTTAAACGCATTAGTGTCTTTCAACAGTGAATCAACTTACCTTGACCCTGAAGGTATCAAGTGAAGGTCTACTTTTTGTCATGCCTTGAAAAAAAAAGATTTGTTTGTATCCAAAGCAAAATTCCCAAGTCTTAGAACCTTGCATCACAACCATCAGAGGTTATGATTTTGGACAGAGTGTAGGTGATTGTAAGGAAGATAGGTCTCTATAAAGTGAATTATTTTACATTAGATGTGACAAACAGCAGGAAAAAAAGAACATTAATTCAATAAATATAAATACTTTATCATATATGTAAAGACCAACTAGTGATTTGAGACAGCTATTTTAAGGCACTAGAAATAAAAAAAAAAATGAATGTCACCATAAAAACCTCCAAATGACAAAAAAGAGGTAAAGATCCTATGTGCCACTGCTAAGTTTCAGTATCCGATTTGTAAAATTCAGAAGTCTAAATGAGGTTTGGAAATATCTTTAAAAAATTTAAAGAGAAACACCTCATAAGGCCAACAGATGACTATAAAATCTCACTGGGAGCTTTAAGTGTTTGTGCATACAGCAGAACAAGATTTGCAATTCAGGATGCGCTCGTGATTCCAGAGCGGGGGTGGAGCTTAGCACCACGTGGGCATGATTAGGCTGCTATTCCGTGCCAGGCACATCATCACTGGGAGATGTGGTTTCAGGGCAAAGAAAAGGTGAGTGCACCCCCAGAAGAGCCACTTTGCCTCCCTCTCTCCAGCAGGAATGCTGCCAAGATCAGCCCTGCAGACCCTGTCCTCTGCTATGGCTGCCCGTGCCCTACCAGTTCCGCTGAGATGCAGTTCCCAGGCATGGCGATGGAAAGCAGCAGTGGTGGGAGAAGCACTGGCTGGAACTGAGCGAGGAGGTGAGCCCAGGGCCAGCTGAGTCCAGCCCGAGCTGAAAGAATCTGAGCCAAAGGGAGCTGAATGGAGACGCCGGTGCCAGAAGCAGCCATGCAGAATGGAGTTCAGCATCCAAGGCAGCAGCACGGCAGGACAGGGACAGTCGGGCTTTCATGGGTTTGTCCTTCATTGTTTTTGCTGTCTTGCGCTCAGGGACAGGAGAGCTGGCTGTGGGAACAGCTGCCATCTTGTCCTGGGAGCCACTTGGACACAACCTATGGAGCATCTGCCATCTTGTCTTTGTCCCTGCAGCCATAGAGAGCTAAGTTGAGGTGAACAGCTTTTGTGTGTAAAGCACTTGTTTTGTGTGCATACTTTTGTTACTGACATGGTTGCTGTTACTGTGCCCTTCCTAGTCCATTGCTTTTTGATAGAAGTAAATGGTTATCCCAACCCAAAGTCTCTGCCTTTGTCCCTCTCTTACCAGAAGGGGTGGGAGGAAAGGGGAGTGGCTTATTTGGAGTTTAATTTTTGACTGGTGTTAAAACCACTACATCTCCTCAAATTAGAAGCATAAATATTCCCAGAACAGAAGCAAACAATAATATCAGTATTCTCTTTCTCCTTCTCCTAGTCTCCTTCACCCCAACTCAAGTGACCAACAACCAAAGCATCCACCAAAATATGGTGAGACTATATTTTAGTTCAAACTAAAAATCATATTTTGTCTTTGAAGGAGAGTAACCAAATAATAATTGGGGCATCCTTTTTCTCTATATATAGAAAGTAGCAATATGAAAGGGGAAGAAAAAGAAGAGTACGATTGTTGAACTCATTGATTTGAGCAATCCTCTGTGCTTCCAGGACTATTTATTCATTTTACATTAAACAATCACTGGAGGATATACAGGGATTGGAAACCCACGACTACTCCTCTTTCATCTCCTGATTATATTCTTACAGAACTAACTCATGCTTCCTCTCTCTGACACACAATAATTTATTATTTTCTGCAGTGTGACACAGCAGACTTATATCAGTAAATCTATCAAGCTGCCAGTGTAAGAACTCAGAACCTGGTGGTCCTCCCATCTGAAGGAAGGACTAATTAATTACTATTCTGCCAGGCTGAAGAGAGAGAGGAAGCACCCATTTTAACCCCTACATTTTAGTGTTCTTTTCATTTTATATGGTTGTGGCTTTCGGTGAATCCAATCATGTCAGCATGAGTTAGGCCTGCAGTGGCTATTATAGCTTACCATTATTTACTAAGATCTGAAAACTCTGTATTCCCTACTTCCTACTTACTCCCTCCACTCTATCCTGACCTATTTGTAGTGCCAAGATTTTAGTTGCTGCTAAGTTGAAGTAGAGGGCAGAAGAAAATAGAAGAATTTTTTTCTGGACCTGAGTCCAAAACAACTCCTAGATACAGAGTGAACACATATAGGACGTATCATACTAAAAAAAGGTACCAAAGGAAAAAAACACATCAAAATGCATAAAAATACACTTTCTATTAGAAGATAAAATATTATACTTATTCTGAAAAAAAAAATAGCATAGAAGTGACCTAGGGCACTCATAACAAAGGGAAACTACACAGAAGAGGCATTTTGGGAACATGAAGAAACAACAAAGATTAGTAACAGTGCAATGTAATACCTAGTTATGAACTATACAGGTAGGACAGATTAGGCTGAAGAATAATAATAACTATGAGTGTCATTAATTCTAAAAAAATACATTAATAATCTCACTTCAAACTTGTACTTCTGCTTTACCGCACAAATGATAGCTTTCTTTAGCCAACTCTCCACCATTTTATTGGTTTTTCACTGATCCCATCTTTACTGATTGTTTCCATTGAGGCAATACATCAAATGTTGTCTTGAAGTCCTTACAGATCATATCTATCACATTTGTCTTATTAAAAATCCAAACCCATAAAGTGTCTCTTTAAATTAAAGCCACACTACCTTTTATGCCATCGTCAGGTTGATGCTCATGCATACCTGAACTACTCTTTATAAAAATGTTCCAAACTTAAGAAATTGCTCCTTTTCCTTAGTGTTTTTAAATTTAGGTGTAAAAACTCTCCCACTTATCTGTCTCTTTAAGGTTTCAGACCAGCCAGTTTATGGAGCCAGTGACAAGTAAGCACATCTATGAAAATACAGCAATACTTTGTGTGGTGAGCTGTTGTGTAGGTAAAAGTACTAGTACTAGGTTATGGAACTAGGAACAAACTGGTGAACTCTGCTAGGTGGTGCCAGTCATGTGCAGAGTCCATTCACAATGGACATCTGCACATAACTGGCACATAGCATCTGCATTTTATTCCAAAGATTGCTGGGGCCAGTCCCTTCTTATTTTTCCACACCTAATTGATTGAGGAAACCAGAACACCACAATACTGCATTTGACCCTGCATTAATTTTGCGCTACACTTATATAAAGAGGTTTACTGCCATTCCTAAAATAATAAACTTTCATAAGAAGGGTACTATGCGTGGGATGTACAGCCCAGAAACTTCCAAGCAGGTGGCCAGAAAAATGCTCTTTCATTATCTGGGGCATTTTAGCCCAGCACAAATTCAGATGAGGAAAACCGTGACTAAAATATTTACTGTTCTCACATCATATTGTATGTCATACAGTTCAACAGATTAATTAAAAACCCTTGTAGTGAAGCTGCTATTTTTTCCCATATTGTTCTTATTCATTCAGCATTGTGCATGAGGAATTTTCTCAATTTCCCAAATGATACATAATAAACATTTGTTTGCTGTCACCTCTAACTTGGCATCATTAATACTACATGAAAGTATTGGGAGCTATTGTTATTTTGAAAGTATTTTTCTAAATATTTAAATAATCTTTCTATAGTGTCCTTTTATAGACAAGTTCAAGATAGTTCAAGATAGTTGGGCCTATCAAATGTTTTGTATATTTGCAGAAGCCCCAACAAAGATGAATAAGAAGATCCTCCAAATACACTGGTGAATGTGAAATACAATGAAAACAACCAGTAAAAGTTGTTTATAATATCTAAACCTTTGCACGTTTTTCATTCTGGAAGACATCTGAGGCTTTTCATTGATGGAGAGAGAATACTGGATTACATGCACTACAAGATGAGATTTCATGAATTCTTACTGAAAAATGCCTTAAAACCAGAATGATGGAGGGAATCAGTCTGTGCACAGCCCATAGAGGTATGTAAGTCCCAAGTTCTCTTTTGATGTGGATCAAGCATTTTCTGACAGGTTGCAACACATATTCTCAGTCTACATGCAAAAGGGAACCGTTAACCTTACCAACTGGTCTCCACCAACCAAAGAATAACAATCCTAAAAAACATCCTGGGAATGAAGCCAGTTGTGTCAAGATTGATTGGAAAGAAGGGAGTGTCTGGAGATACAGAACATTTGCTGTAAGAGAAAGGGTGGTGTATAAGCAAAGATTGGGCTTTTAGAGAGAAGAATGAGTTAGAAGTCCCTCATTTTAAAAAAGGTATCTTCTTTAGTCAAAGTTCAGGTCATGGAAGTGCAAGACAAATAATGTCTACAAAAGAAAGGCTGTACATGCTCCAGAAATTTTTGTAAGTCAACAGAAGTAAAGTGAAAAGGAGGCATGAAAATTTAGCTACAATTTGCATAAACATAGAATAATACCTCAGAAAATTAATTTTTTTCCTAAGTCTTTTATGCTTTCTATCCCAGTATTATTAAGAGTTAATAAAGGAATTCTAGGTCTACTGACTGGCAAAACTTGGAATATAAACTATTCTGTAGTTCCCAACATGCAGGACTGGCCAGCTGGAATATCAAAAGTTCAGCATTGTCCACAGAGAATTAATTAATTAATAAGCTACACTTAGATGTGTACACAAGCATTTAGAAATTCTGTTGTGCTAAAAAGAGTCAACTTTTCCAAATTACGACTGTTTATTTTCAGTTTTACTGTCAGCTTTGTTCAGATGGACAGATCAAAGTATTAGGTTTGCAGGTCAGTGAGTGACATCTATAGTCTGGATTTTTCCTCACAGACATTCTCAAGCTAAAGAGGTTGTGTGTTTTGGGAGAAGGCAAGTACCTCTTGCAAATCACAGGTAGAAAGACTTTATAAGAAAGTCCAACTGAGTCCCTGTAACTCTGCTGGACATCTGTGATAGCTATATTGTCACAAAATGATTAATGCTCCAGGAGAAGAAAGCTATTTCACATGAAAACATTGAGATGTAACAGCAGAAATGATTCTAGGATTTACAAACTTCCTAGACGCTAGCATTCTAAACCTGGGGATAAATAACAGCTTGCATAAAACTGCTAATATTAACAGTGTGTCTATTACTAGTTTGCATCCTTCAAGCTTTTCTTAGCATATCTTTCTTTTCATATAGATAATACATGGCAAGGGCTGCAATTCAGGTAGATATTTGGAGCTTATCGATTTAGAAACTCATGACATTTGAATAATAATTAATGAAGTTATAGTGAAAAGACCTATTTTCTTGCACTTCACCTACTCCGCTAAATACAGGTTTATATTGCAAAAAAAGCAACAATAGAAAATAAGTCAGAAACTGTCGCACACACATCGTCTGGAAAGAATGAGGAAGTGAAGATGTTAAATGTTTTTGATCCCTTTCCCACATCTTACCTAAAGGATCATTGAAATCCATAACCTGTTTCTAATTAGTTTCTAATGACTTGAGAGTTCTGCAAGTTTAGCATCTTCTGTATCTCATTTGATTTCCCTTTTGGACTAAAATGATATCAAGAGAGCTAAAATTAAGATAAACCACACCTCCGTGATCCCTCTGGTTACTGGACCAGAGACATAAATATAGGAAGGGCTAAGGGTAAAGACCATCATCATCATCATTAGTTTTATATCCTGTATTCGCAAAAAAATACAGGAGTGACTCTATAACCATAGAGTCTATTGATTTACTCATTACAAAATTCAGAGTCAAGTCCAGATGGTTCTTTAACCTCTTGAAAAGGATTGCAAAAAAGTTGAATCTTTCCTGGAAGATTCAGTGATTAATCTGTTGCACTATAAAAAAGAAAAGTATCTCAGCAGAAATCTGTCTCAGGTGTGTTGAGGGGGAAAAAAAAATTGATAAAGGACCAGATTCACATTTTTTGTTCATTGATTACTATTTGGTATCCTGATAAACTTAGCAGTGAAGTGAAGCGATTGAAGTAATTATGAAATTGGCATTGACTTTGGAAAATGCATAAAATCCTCCAAGGTTTCAAAGTTAATTAGCTAAATATTAAAGTCATCAAAGTGATGAATTTTTAAATTTATTGATAGTAATATTTGTGGAATACTATGGTTATATACCTGTTCCGTATTTGCAAATAAATGAAGAGCGGGTAATGCTAGTCCTTAGTAATCCTTAGTGCAACATTTTTTATTTGCTTTTTCAAATTTGGACTCATTATAGCCATATAATTGGTTATATATCATACTAAGAACTCATTCAGTTGTAAAACATCTCCACATATTTTAACTTAGAACTGCCTCAAGGTGATGAAATAGACACGATACAAAATTTCAGGGTTGTAAAGCAAGGCAGAAACTCTTTGAAGAGCTGTTGAATCTATAAATCTCACAAACACTCTAAAATAGTGACCTTAAAAAAGTGACCAAACTTGTAATTTAAAAGGAAAAAATACTGACAATATTACATGCTATGAGTGAGATGGTAAAGTCACCATGATTAAAATGGAGTAATTCACTTTGAACTAACTCTGGTTGACTCCTATAACGTGCCTGAGGATTGTCTGTGGCAAGCCCAGAGGAAATTTTTTGTGCTTCAGTAAGCAATAAGCCTTGCAAATCATTATTCTTTCAAAGACTAACAAAGGTGATACCAGTAATATTTGGCTTTTTCTTAAGCTCCTATGTGTCCAGGGTACTAATTCAATACATAAACCTTTAAGATTGGATTTCTATTGTATGATTTACACTATTTGCCCTTCTTAAAACATAACTAGGTGTGTCTCAATGGAAAAAAAACCCAACAAAACAAAACAGAAGTAGCATTGTTCAATAATCCACCAAATATAAGAAATAAAAATAAATTTTCTCTAAGCAATTCACGCAGTGCGCAATCCGCTAAAAACAGTGTTATCAATAAAATCTCCTGCTAAGCTATATTTTATGTTTCAAAGGCATTGCCCACACATTACTACATATTTTTGTTTTGTTTTGTTTTCTGGCAATACCAAGCAATCTGTTACAACCAGCTGTTTTGTAATCCTTCAGTGGCAGAACTGTGTTGGGATTAAGAAGCTCTTGTGATTCTTGTACTTCTTGCTCTGCAGTGATAAACATGCAACTTCCATCACAAGCATACAGATGCCTGCATATCTTTCTATGCACACTGTAAACAGCAAACCAATATTCCATTGCTCCTTCTAGGGAAATATCTGCTTTTTGAATTCGTATTGCATCATAATTTTACAGGTTAGTTACTGTCACATCTTCCATTTCTATAATTTTTAAAAATGGATTTTTCAGCTTCGTGTGAAATGAATTCCAGCATGCATATTATAAAAAGTGAATAGGTAAAACCTCTGAAAACTTAGCATAGCCGAAACTTTGACTATGCTAGATCACCAAAGCCCAGAATGACTTATGTCACTTATGAGGAAGTGTAATAAATACATGAAAATACATATTTTGCCCAGTGAAGTTGTGGATGGCTCATTCTCAGAAGTGTTCAAGACCAGGCTTGATGGGGCTTTGAGCAACCCACTAGAGGAGGGCGTCTTGTGCACAGCAAGGGGTGGGAACTAGGTGATCCTTCAGATCCCTTTGAACCCAAGCTATTCTATGATTCTATGAATATATCTGCAAGAGTGCCTTTGTTATACGGAATCCAAATAGCAACATCGTCTCATATACAACTCACTGATGAAACAGCATTAGATTTCCAGGAGGCTATCCACTCACAACAGGGACTGAGTGAGGCCTGTATTTACAGGTTTATCCTATTCAAACATACCGGGCTCCTGGAAGCAACTTATCAGTCAAAGATAGTACTCCATTTAAAGCTGCTGCAACATTAATGTTGGAGCTTGTCTCCATTTTTCAGCTAAATGGAGGTTTTCTTTTTCACATCGCATAAAGTCCTCAACCAGCTCAGGCCTTCTAATAAATTGCTAACTCTGTTACAGTATATTTTCTATTATGCTGCTTGTTACTTTAGTAAGACAGGAAATTAAAGCAATAAAACACTTTCAAAATGATAGGGCACATTCAGGCAGTCATTTTTCTTATGTTCCAGTATAATTCTTCAAAAGACCTTTTATGATACTAATATTAAATTCTTTGAAGTTCGAAGAATCTGTTGAAAGTGTTGAATTTCTAAGATATAATGCTCAAATATTGCACCTACTCATGCATTCATTAAAGCTGCGAATGTGGGATGGAATTAAAAAAAAAAAGCACAAAATGCAGTGCAGCTAAATAATATATGACCTGATACATTTTAGAGCCACATTAGAGAGTACAATGTGTGGAAATTTGATTTAATGCTAAGGAAAATCTATTTTGCTTTTGTCTCACCTTACGTGGCCAAATGCACACCAGATGTGGTCATTCATATAAAAGGTTGGTAACTGCACACTGAAGCACAGAAAACCAGACAAATACTATAATGGTCACTTATTCAGTGTGCTCACATTAAGGAAATTGAATCAAGCTTATGAAACTATGCATTCTTTATTAACCCCATAGAAGAAGGTCACATTGACTGCTCTTCTAATGGAACGCACACTAAAAAGATTGAAAGACATCATGTGAAAGAAAAGCACAGAAAATGCCAAGTCTCCTGATTAAACAATTCCAAAATGAAATTAATAACAATATTGAAGGATTTATCTCATTGTTAAGAACTAAATCCATGTAATTACATCAAAAAAAAAGGAAAAAGAGGAAACGGAAGAGCAAAAAGGAAAAGAAAAATGAGACAAAATGAAGAAGACAGAAAGAAAAAAAAAGGAGAAAAAAACCCCTAAGATAAGCTACCAAAGCTTATACTCAATGTCTGTTATGAATTAAAGATTGGACTCAATGATCTTGGAGTTCTTTTCCAAACTAAACAATTCTAAGATTCTGTATTCATTATAATGTCAAATACAGAGTAGAAGAAGAGTCCTTGCGTACTAAGTGGGCACAATGCAGGTGTTCAATTACGAAGCCTAAGAGTGAATATTCACTATATAGATCCTGATTTCTCTATGATTTAAAGTTCTCATATTAATTTTCCATTTCACTGTAGCTATGAATTACTTTTCCAGTTTTAAGCAACCTTTGGTGGCAGTTCTCATTTAGTACAGAGACACTTTCATTTAGCAATATGTAACAATATAGTGTTAGAAGGTCCAACGTTGCCATTCTGATTGAAATTTATTGGTTCAAATTAAAAATAAGTCTTCTACTTCTATACACTAAAACAATGGAAATGAAGTGTAAATACAAAAGGTAAAAATTAAAGGGTATTTTCTCAATTCTATCTTCTGCAATGTCTACTTTTTCCGTATTTATCAAATTGTTTCATTTTTTTTCATGTATGTTTGACTAGTAATTTAGTGGGCTAAATCTAAGATAAAACCACTCAATAACTTATGTTTCCTTTCTCATTTTTGACACATTTCTTCTCTGTTGGAATTCCAAAGCAATCAACTACCTGGGGATATATACTTCTTCAGAGATCTCTTCTCCACTATATCAATTAACTCAAAAGCAATTTTGGATACCTTCCAATGTACTACCACCATCTGGTATCCCTTAAGCTTCACAAGCTGGAGTAGACTTGAATTGGTCTGAATGATGGTAATTTTCTAAATTATTAACAAATTAGGCATGTTCCTATGCTGTTTTCTTTCTTTGATTTGATAAGAAATTTTCTAGTGACCTAAAGAATCCTTGGGAATATTTTTAAACATTTAAAAGAAGTCTCCCAGACTGCATGGGGATCACCTGACTCACTGCAATGTGATACTCTTCAAGAGCATGTCCTTTACAATTGTGATGGAGGGAACTGTGAAAAATGCATTTCAGCTTTCACCTAATCTGTGAATCTATCTGTAATTTTTATGTAAAACAAGCTCATGAAGCAAAAGGTCAACTCACTAGTCTCCTTGAATACAGAAGTGAGAAATGGCTGGGCAACATGAGAGGCCCAAAGAAACTGAAGGTTCTTCTAGACATAGTAATGTGGAGACACCTGTTACAGAAATTTTTCAGGATTACAGAGTGGTTCATCTCCAAAATTAATAAAATTATACCTTTTCTTTTTCTTTCGATCAAGACAACATATTTTTTTTTCCTCTGTTTATAGCATGTTTACCCCTTGATAGGTACAGGAATGTGACTAAAATATGGCATGTGATATATGTTTTTCTTTCTCTGCCCAGGAGAACAAATCATCTCAACAATAAGCCCTCCTGTGTTTATGCAGGGGAAGGAAAGAAGAAAAGTAGAAGAAGTCTTTTTACTTTATTCTATATTCCATTAAGATATTTTTGTTTAAGATGGCAAGAAAATGTTGCATGCCACACACTGACCTTGTGTACTTCCCTGTTGTTATCCTTTACCTTTTACTCCTTATTTTTGCCTCTTCCTACTGTCATGTATAATAGATTAGGAATCTCTTTATAATTACCAATCCCTCAAGGCTGGTGTGTCTTCTACCACCAGATCTGAAAATTGCACTTTAATTATGCATTCAGAATTGGAAAAACAACTGTGACAATAACATCACCAGTAAAATTATGGCATAAGAGAGCTATGAGAAAAATTTGCTCTGCCACAATTTGGGCTCTAAATTCTAACAGCTACTGCATATACACTTTTACAAGTACACTTCCAGCACTGGAGATTTTGTTAGTAAGACGGAAGACTGCTATAGGGAATTATTTGAAACTCTATAGCTTGGAAACCCAATAGACTCATTGCTAGAAGGCATAGAACTTCTGGGGATTCTGTCATCGGCCAGAAGCCTTATGGCTTGGTACTGGGGGAAAAAAGAAAGCTATCTTGAAGCCTTTCATTCTAAAATATGGTATAATCATTGACCATTACATAAAACTTGAGTTTTAAAATATGGTATTGTGCATGAGTACACGTGTGCAACACGCGTTTGGGGCTGTGTGTGTATAAATGCAGATGGTCATACTTACTACTAAGTATCACAGGTTATGAAAAATCATATTTTGGGGGTGTTCTTTTATGACAGGTCTTTTTGACAATTCCTTATAAGAACTGAGCATTGAAGAAGTTATCCATTGCTAAATAGGAAAATATACTAAAAAAGAAGACTGATTTGTAAATGTTGTTATATACCACATACACTGAAAAGATAAATGAAATATGAACCCAAAGAAGTATTTGTGTTCTATGTCCAAAGATGGACTGGGAAAAAGAATCTCTGAAAATGTGAACAAAGAAAAAGGGAATGTAGACCATTAGAAATAAACTAAATGTGAGCTATGCCCCTTGGTTTGCTGGGATAATATGAACACAGTGAGGTTTCCAGCTTAGAGAAAATGGCTGTGAGCAAGACGATTCTTGGTTCTAATCCCCAGTGAGCCAACCTCAGGCAAGTCATTCAGCTTTCCTTTGCTTCAGTCAATCCAGCTTAAAACCACAAAAAGCAGGTCCTCAGTGAAGCCACATTCTATGCCAAGCTATCTCTCGGGCAAATAAGGAAAAAAAGTGTAAGAAGCAAACTATATAAAGAAGGGGGAAAAAGCATTCTTAATGGTTTGCAAGAGGTTGAACAGAGGCCAAATACACCACCATGCTGACATGAAACATTTCCTAACAGAATTTGAGATGTTATGCTAAAGTTGGTACATTTGCTATTGAGATTTCCCAATTTATAATACTGTACCCTGCATAAAACATTCACTGTACTTTGGCAATAACTTACCACCAAGAATTAGAACCCTTCCAGATTTACAAATATCGGAAAAATATATTAGTAACTTAAGACATTAGAATTTTTAAAATACAGGGATTTCTTCTCAAATAAAGTGAATCAATAATTCAGTTGTTCAGCACATTCCCCTCTGCCTCCAAACGTTTTACTGGAAAGATGAATATGAGAATAAAATCGACAGCTTTAGGGTGTGATACACAAATAAAAGATAATGAAAACTAGAATTAAATTCATGGGCTGCATTTGTTTTCTCTGCATGCTTAATAGAGTCTCCCATTGTTAAGGACTCTGTAAGTAATCATAGATTTTTTATTTAGTCTACTGGAAGAAAAAAATGAGGTACTATGAGGATTAAAATGACACAAATTATAAAATAGATAAAATATACATGCATGGGCTACTCAGTTGGTATTTTTTCTGCCAGCATGTAAAAAATTATGGATGCAGTAAATTTTTGAGAAATCATTCTCTTTACAGCATTATGCATGGAATTGTCAGTTTTCACCACTGAGCTTTGTTGATGTATATCAAATACCTAATTTAAATATAAAAGGGATGGTTACATTTATAGCCCACTTGAGTATTTAGGAATACCTACTGATATTGCAGCACTTCTTTTTTTATTCATATAAAAGTAATCCGTACAAATAAGTAGGAGCAATACTAATCAGCAGAAGAAACAATGGCCATTTTTTCGCTTTTCTAACACATTTCATTACAGCCTGTAAATAAACAGAGTAGCCAGTGTACTACACAGTATTCATTCCATACATATACTCCAATTGTCCTGATGAAGAAACCATTAGGTGAGACTATTCTATGACATCATTTCTCTGGCACACGTAATCATCATTGTGTTCCCTCTAACTTGAGAAAACATCCTTGTACTCAGCACACTTGTGCTGTAGTTTACCTAATGAAAATGTATTAAAAGGTATTTTCTGTCACATATTACATATAAAATTTTGAACTGCTGTATTGTCAATGAAGAATGAGATTAATTTACTTCCTTACGATACTGATAGGACATCTTGCAATAGGGGTCGAAGCATTCCTCATGCTATGGATTCTTATTTCTCTTATCTGTTGGAAGATCACTGTAGGTCAGTCATGCAAACTGCATAGTTATTCCTCCCAAGGAGAGCAGTGAGGAAAACAAAAAAAATAGGTGTCCTATGACATTGTAGTGGGGGCAACAGGTTTGGAAGGAAAGGACATGAAAAACTGAAGTGTGGATGAAGCAGTTACTCTCCCACCAGCATGGTTCTTTGGCAATATAGACAGCTGGCATAGACTTTTATCACTGACTGCGAAGGGAATGAAACATAACCAGAGAACCAGCTGGCATCGAAAAGAAAAATAAATACATTAAAAGATATGTGTCATTTTGTATGCTTTGAAGTCTGCTAGCAAAAGTAAGAACTTGAATAACTTAATTCAAGACCCAGTAATAGCTCACACAAAATCTCTGGCTCTACTCTTTAATCTGTAAACAGATACAAAAAGAAACTTCATCCATTTCTTCATGTTGAGTCATTATGGGATTTTGAGAAAGGTTTGGAGCCTGGTATCCTGAGAATCAAAATTGCCTACTCACAACAGACAGGAAGAAAACCAATTCTGCAGCTTGAAATCAGAAAATGTCATGCCTACTAGATATTCTCTGGGCCTTCAGCAAGTCCAAATTCAGTGATCCCCAAAGAAAGCTACATTCTTTGAAAAAAGTTTGCAAGAGTTTAATCCCAGGGTTTAATCCTTCATGGCAAGAAAACTTCATGCTAGTAATTTGAAAATGCTTAATTAATTCTGTATAAATGATTCCACCACCTCTTCTCTAAGATTCAATATTGTATATAATTTAAAATTCAATTTTTGACATTTTCTTATTTTCTTTTTTTTTCTGTTTTAAATGCAGAGCTATACTAAATCCGAGCCATATGAAACAAGAAGTGCTTCTGAAAACTGTCTTAACAGATATGATTCCAGTTGATCCACAGTCCTACTCCAGGTTTAAAGACTAATCATTTTCACACAGAGTGCTGTGTCAAGCCAGAGTTTTGGGAGTAATACATACCTCAAGTTATGCTTTCAGGAGGTATTAAAAAATACCTTGATTTACTGTAGTCCTACTGCTGCCCCAAAAATATAACGTAAAAGTATTCTGGTAAGTGTATATTAAAATTAGAAAATATTTTAGTAATAAAAATGTGTAAAATATGAATAAATTGCTTGGTTAGTGACACAACACAAAGGAAAGGTAACTTTCTTTCCCTCTCCTTCTCATTTTAAACTTAGGGAAAACCAGAATAGAATTACTGGTTAGGATGAAGGAATATGCTCATGTCTGCTAAAGATGCCACATGCAGGAATCAGGAACTGCTTAATTATCTTCCATTCTGGATAGGAATAAAAGGATATATTCTGTCTCTGAATCAAATCTGTTCAGACATGCCACATACACTTGTTCTCATCAAGGACTAAGTGCATGACAAGCTTGAACTTTTAACACCAGATACTTCTGAGATACAGGAGAGCAAAAAAAGGTCACAACACTTCTGTAAAACGGAAATATGTAAATTTTTCACAACGTTGTCACTCAGAATTGATTCCCCTTATTTTTTTTAACTTTTCCAAAGTAACCCACCATTGATCTAAAATAAAGAATGAGAAATAACAAACAGAACATGTATTTGTATTTAACTTCCCCTTGGAAGTTACAATGGGTGAAAATAAGCCTTAGAATACAGTAGTTCATGTTACCTTCCCTTGTGAGTTGTTGCTCAAACTACAGTGCAATAGCATCTAATCTGAATTCGGAGGCAACAGCCAGACATCATTCAAGAATAAAATGGCATGCTTCAGAAAAATAAAAAGCTAGCTACCTGCTTTTCTAGCTCCTTGCAGAAGCTGGATGCACCACTGCTAGCAGGTAGGGGTTCTTTTCGTCAAATGAATGACAATGGTGACCAAGAGGCTAGGGGTAAATGAGCACAAATAAATTTACTGATACCTCAGAAGGTTGTTATAAAAAGATGTCTCTGTTGAAAATTAATCAAATTTCCCATTTATTCACTTTCTATGATGCTTTTTTCAAGTATGATACTAGCTGTTAAATAGTAAGAAAACATATAGCTGGATAAGCATTTTAAACAAAATGAACTAATATTTAAAAAATTCAGTAATAATAAAAGCCCACATTAAAAAAAAAAAAGAAAAACCAACAAAAAGCCCCAAACCAACCAACCAACCAAACAAACAAAAACAAAACTCCAAACTTTGAGGAATTCTTGACTTGATCCAGAGCACTCCATTTCCCTTATACACCTGTATTACCCAGCTGTAGATTACCACACAATGGCTCATCATTATGATTCTCACTTTCAAAACAACTTTTTTTCCACTTTCCTTTTTAAAGTTTTCCATCTCCACAGGAAAAAGGAGGGGAAATAAGGGTGTGAGCATTTCATTAGCTCATCCTTTCCTGTTGAATAACACGGTAGCTACTGACTTTTAGACTGTGTTGATAAATGAAATAAAACAGTCACTTAAAGCCAAGGCAGATGTAGTAGTTCTAACTTTCAACTTTTCCAGAGAATTCTAACTCTACCACAGTGGGCTCTAACTAACGACTAATCCTGTAATTGTACAGCATTCTCAGCGCTAACAATACAGGGTGATAAATTTGCATTCTACATTTGAACAAAAAAAAAAGGAAAAACAACTTTGCAGGATCACAAATGACTGATGTATTGGTAGAATAATAGAACTAAGTCTGTGCATTATGTGTGGGGGTGTCAGAGATACAAAGCTCAGTAGAAGTTGGACTGAAACATGCCATGATTTTGGTAAATTTTTTACTGAATTCATTTAACTACAGCCATCAAACTTTCAACCAGAAACCAGCTAGCAATATTTTATGGACTTTTTCTAAGACACATGTGCCCATTCCCTACTTCTTCAGAGGTGAAAGACTTTTTTTCCCCAACTTGCAGCACTCTTTAACATGAATCCCCTACTGCATGCACTCATAATAAACGTCTACTTTTCTCTGTTTATTGTCACAGAACACTTTTTGCACTGCACTTAAGACCTTCCATGGCCAGGGCAGCAGGAGTAGGGCCTGCTCCCCCAGAGCTGCCCCACACTCCCCCTGCCCGAGGCCAGGATTGCCAGGCCAGGCCTGAGAAAATACAACTATCATCGGTTCCCTGTCTGGACATCCATCCAGGCCTGTTTGCTGCAGGTGCAGCCCAGGAGCCGAAAGGGAAAACCTGTCCTTACGTCCGAGCAGTTTGCTGTGTGCTCTGAGGCCGGCAGGGTGGAAGGCAGGGCCTGGGTACCCCCGGGGCCCTGCGGAGCCCGTGCCCAGCGCTGCCAGAGCCGCACTGCGTGTCCGCCCTCTGGGCAGGGAAGGGCCCGTCCTGCAGAGACCCTGCTTCTGTACTCATCGCTAATGTGGGTGTTTTATTAAAACACGTCCTGAGAGAACAGAAGCTTCCCAGAATCCCTTTTTTGTGCCCACTGTGAAAAAAGTGGGTGGGCATTGGGACTACTCCATTCCAGAGCTGTCATGACTCATGGTTTCAACCTGGCATATGCCTGTTTTGCAATACTTTTTAAATTTTAACATCTCTTGTTTATGGAGCACTGCTGAATGTCTGTCTCTGACCATTGTTTCCAAGTCTGTTGAAGGGCAGAGGATCACTCATTGTCTTTTTTTTCCTTTGCATTTGGATTCAAGTAGTGCAAGTGTCTACATCATGAATGACAGATAAAAATCATCAGCTTTGATCTTCCCACTGTTTTTTATCCTTGTGTTGCTATAGCAAGCATGTGATAGTAATTAACTATGAGCATAACAAGAAAATATTACAGCACCAATTCATCAGTACAACACTTAAGGTGTAACCAAACTTCCTCCGGCTTTTCTCAAACTTGTTTTTACAGCTAGAACACTTCAAGAAAATCTGCTCTTTAGAAACTTTCACTTGGAGCTTCAGCAATCATCAGCTCCGTTTTCTAGCTGACATCCTCCCTACACAGAATTAGATACCAGGCTTTCTCAGGGCTGAATGGTTTATACGAAAGATACCGTTACTTTGTATGAAAGGGACAGGAGAGTGGATTAACTCTTTTAAATAATGGAGTGACAACTCAAATTTGAAGGAGAGCCCTCTCGGCAACATTCCCTAAACTGACTCTTAAAATGATATGGATAAGTCAGGGAAAGCATTCTCTTTAACTATATCCATAAAGTCAGTGCACAGAAAATTTTCCTTTGTGCTTCCCAGTTCTAATGCTCCTTAAGTCTAAAACAAAACTATAACAAGCAGCACTGGAAGAGCTCCATCTTTCATGCACTGGGAGTTTTATATAAGACGCCAGATCTCTGACTGTTTCAAAAGGAATATTTTCAACAAAATTTCTGATTTTGTAGTGCACTGCTGTTCATTTTTATAAGCTTTTATGGCTGTCAGCATACTGATTGTTCACACTGACACAAGGTTTACACAAATAGCAAATAAGAACCACCAGTATATGAAGAAAATATAACTGTTAGATTACAATCAAAATATTATGAAATTAGTCAATCTTTATGTAGGTATTATAAAAATTTCTGACTATCCAAGTTATAAAAGGGAAATATCTGAGTGAGCTCAGCTGGTTCAGCCTCAAAAAAAGATTACTGAGAGGGGACTGCATTAATGAATATAAATCTAAAGGGGGAGTGTCAAGAGGATGGAGCCAGGCTTTTCTTGGTGATGCCAACCAATAAAACAAGAGGCAATGGACAGAAAATGATGCCCTGAAAGTTCCTCTTGAACATGAGGAAGAACTTCTTAACTGTGTGAGTGACCAAGCACTGGAACAGATTGTCCAGAGAGGTTGTGGTGTCTCCTGCAGTGGGGATATTCAAGAACTGCCTAATTCTGCATTTTGTGCAATTATGCTCTAGGATTTTTCTACTTTAGGTAGGTTGGACCATATACCCACTAGGGTTCCTTCCAACCTGACCAATTCTGTGGTTCTGTGATATGCTCTAAAAATAGCAGTTTTAAACAATCCTGGTCAAGAGACAAGACTACAGAGTAAATTTATTATACATGCTGAGAGTAAAGTGCATAATTGTCAGTGAATAAGAAATAATTGGAATGCCAGTTTATAAAAATAATCAGTTAAATGTATAGTTCTTTCAAATTAATATTTAAATGTGACCATAAGATTGCTAGACATCTGTATAATAATACCTTCTTTATAAGAACTATGAATGACTAACAACTGTCTGCAATATAAAAAGATAATTGTTATTAACAGTTAATGGATATTAATTTTGTGTTAGTTTGGATTCAAAGATAAAGGATTACTTTCTAAGGAAAAAACACGTCCTGCTGATTTTTCTTGTCCATAATTGTAAGGATGTAATCTTATGTCATTTACAGTATTTGTAAGTAGAACTGGCAGGTTTACCTGTGTACACAGTTTCTCTTTTCAATAAATGCTCAACTGCCATTTGGTAACGTTAATTTAGCATCCTACCTGGCTTCTACCTCAATAATACATATGGTATCCTGTAAATTTTGTATTTTTGGTTACAGAGGTGATCAACTTCAAGGTGTGAAATTTCTCAAAGACACATGAGAATATAGGCTAAGAAGTCCTTGAATGTCCTGGTGTACTTCTTGTCAGATAGCTCTAGGTACAGTGCTTGGCACATAGGCTATCTACTTGTGCAGTACAGGTGTCTACCACTTTCCATCCACTAAATGCAGCTGAGATACTGCATTTAGTTGGTGCCAAGTTTAATTGTTGTTTTCTCCTAGTTCATAGCTGAAAGCGATCTGTTTGGATATTGGTCAAAAGCTTGGGCTAATTTTCTTTTGGAGACAGACTGGATGATTCACCTGTTTGCTAAGCCTCCTTAAAATCCTGCAGAAAACTCTGTGCATATTCTCATAGAAAACCTATGTCAGCAGATACAGACATAGGGGGAGACTGTAATGATTACTTCCAAGGTGTTGAAGGGCTGTGGTAGATTTACTACAGAGTCAAAGAATTAACAGTTTGAAGGCCAGTGGAAAGTTCCCAAACTACAATTCTCCACTCCCTTTAACATTTATAGACTTCAAAAATTTGGATAAGGCCTTTACATGATGATAGTATTTCTACTTGGTATAAAAATCACTCACTTACCTAACGCAGCAACAGAAGATGATGCTGACTGCAGAAGAGAACCTTGTTCCTTCTAAACAGAACCTTAGAATTAAAACAAATCTGGCTTTTAAAATTACTTTTTTCTTTTAATTTTTGGTGTTCAAAAAATGATGCTCATGAGAGCAGTCTCAGCTACAGATTGAAGAAAAACTGATTAGTGTAAAAATGTGGTAAATGTCTTAGTTCCACTTGTTTTAAAATTTGTTGTACAGTGATCAGTTTGTTGACAGAACATCTGCTTGTTTCATCCTTTGCAAGCTCAAATCTGTATTCCACTTCTGCTCTGTTTTCAAGATAGAATATCTTGACATATTTTTGGCTCTACAGTCATATTCAGTGTCAAGAGAAAGATTTCCATATTTGTCTGTTGCTCCTATGAAGAAGCAGTCATGGAACTGATCTTTCATACATATTTTCCCCAGATGTTAATTCAAAAGCTGAACCATCCCAAATATGTACAGAACATTCAAATTAACTTGAAAAGTCATTGAAGACTTAGATTTTTCAATAGCATGACATGGTTAGAAGCCATTGCCACTTTGGGATAACTTCTAAGGTTGTACAGAGCCACGTCTCTGAAATATCAGACTGCCTGTAACATTTAATTAATCAGGGCCAGTGAGAAGTCTTAGGCTCTGGAGCTTACTAACATTAGCAACCTCCATTGAAAGGGTCTGTGCTCCTGAATCCCTTTCCAGTCCCACATTGTGTTCATGTGGTCCTTTAACATAACTGTGTTTCCTTTTCCAGCACAGAGGGTCTGTGAAGGCTGTACTGCTGCCCCTTGGAATGCTGCTGTGCTGTCAGGAGCCTGGGGCAGGTGCTGCTGGCACACAGCAGGGTTTCAGGGTGCCAGGCACGCTGGGGTGGTGCTGCGGGGCTGTTTAAAGCAGTGGGAGCTGAACCCGGTGCAGTCTGTGTCAGGCATTGACCCAGACTGTGCTGGCCCTGGGTTGAGGGCTCATTTTTCCCAATAAAGATATGAAAGATGAAAGTGTATAAATGATTAGAAAATGCAGTGTTTTAAGTGCTTTTTTTTTAATTGTCAAGAAAGTATCATTTTATTGATATATTAAACTCTACGGGACTTATTAAAACCAAATAATAGTTTTTATAATTGCTTTCGTCTTCCATAAGAATAGTTTAGATTTTTGCATACTTTAGTAAACTTAATCTTTAACCAAAATGAGAAAATGAGATCTAATTTTTTCATAAAATATTAGAAAAATATTTTTCAAAATGAAATTTTTCCAAAATTGCAAAATTTTTATTTGTATTTATTTTAAATAGAAGTTACAATTTATAAAGTAATCACAATTTCAGTTTGTAAAATTTAAAACATAATTTTAAAAGGAAAAAATCAATACTATTGGAATCTCTTTTTTTTTTACAGTAAAGGTTTTCCTTGGCATCTTTCCTTACTTTTTTTATTTATGTTCAAAACACGCATTCTCGAACTGTCATCAGTTTCATGATTAAATAGTCAGCATCCGAAAGGGAAAAAAGAATTGTGTTAAGCATAGATCCCGACTATGCCTAAAGGATCAAGCACTTCACTGAATATATTGAGTTTATAGACTTCTTCTAAATCTAAATGGATGATCTCCTCACATTGCTTTTTATTTAATAGCTCACATTGCAAGAAGATACATGACAAAGATTCTATTTTGTCTTCCGCCAAGGACCTATCAAACCCACATCTCCTAAGCTATCACCATCAATCTACTATGCTCTTTTAATACAAGGACTCTTAATCCTTCCTGTTGTAGCAATTCTACTGTATATGGATAAATCAAAAATCATAGTGATAGAGAGAAGTTAGAATGAGAATACATTTCTAGCTTAATGGCTCAGCTCCTCAAAATCTTTCCACTATGGGGGCTCATTACAAAAGTGCCACGTGGCACTTATTAATTATTGGTAAAATTCATAAACAAATTTTGTGCTAAAAATGGCAACTAGCAGCTTCCCTCCCTGTATAGAAACTTCAGCCATCAAGATGGATTTTTATCCTCACACTCCTGCATTCTCTCTGAGCCAATCAATATGCAATTGTTCATGCAAAGTAGTCTATCTCAAGCAAGACAATGGGAGCATTTCTGTCTTATGATATTTCAGAGGCTGGTATTTAGACCAGTGCTCAGAGGGTGGAAGGCTCACGTCTGTCTATCATCTCCTCAGAAGTTTTCTAATCATTGCATTTGCATACAGAAGGTTATGCGAGGCATTAGCAGAAATGTAATTTTCAATTCCAGCTCTCCCTCTTCCTTACTGGAAGCTCAGAATACAGTTCAGAAAATTAATTCTATAAATTTTGACCATTTTTAAATCTATCTATGATGAGGCCCCTCATACTTCAAGGGAGACTGGAAACCTTTAAATAGTGACCCAAAGGAATAGAGTGTTTGACATGAACCAAATTACTCAGATTCAATTTCACCAGTATAAAAGATTTACGAATATGAGAATATGCTTACCTTCAAATAATTATTGACTTAAAATAACTATTGACTTAAAATAACAGTATGCATTATAAACAGTAACCTCAGGAATAAGGATATACCTTGGCTGCTCATACGTCTCAGCTGGATATTAGATTTTTTGAACACATAATTAGTCTCTGAAAAGTCCTCCAAATCTATAAACCTTGAAGTGTTCTTAGATTAATATTTTTGTGCTCCTCCTGTTAAAGATAGCAACCAGAGTCCCCAAAACAGCCATTTTGAGCCACCTCCACTTTTTCTAGCCAGAAAGATTGATGAGACCTTGTTTACTTCCTCCTCTGCTTCTATGTTCATTGCTTGTAATAGAACACTGAAATACCACACGTTACTGTGGGAGATTAAGACATTATTCTTCTCTTCTTCCTTGAATCGGCTTAATTAACATTTCTACCAAACAATTTAATTTATCCTACCTAAGGCTGGCTTCCCCTTTACATCCTTCTAAACATGGTGATAAAGCTTCATACATCATCTAATGAGAAATATTACATTCTCAGTCTCAACTAACTCAAAACTATCGCCCACTTAATCAATTTTTAAGATAAGTTAAGTTGTTTATTTTTGGAAAGAATGGTCACAGACACTAACCTGTGAAGACAAACTTCAGAGCTGCAAATTCTGAAGAGTCTCTTATTCCTAAATACATTTAGAGTCCTGCTCAATGTCAGATTGAGCATAATAAGTATTATGACACGTTTTCATATGAGATCCACAAACATTAGAATTTGTCAAAGGTGGATTTTTGCATGATGACTTCTGTTGGTTCTCCATTTAGTACCTGCAAATTCTTTGGGAACTTTTACCTCTGCATGGATCTGCATGGGGAATATACAATCTAGTCAAGCACAGCAGAAGGGAAACCAAGCTTGAACAGGCGCCGAAAAGAGGATCAGAGTAACAGAGTGCCTGTCATACAAAGAATGAGTAAAAGCGCTTATCCTCCTTAAGTTAGCAAAATAATGGCTAAGAAAACATATTGTATTTAAAAAGACATATAATCACTCCCTATAAATAATTATGTTTGAAAAATAATTACATGCCATGAAAGGAGAAGGCCTACTTAAACTAAAGGACACTGTTGGCAGAAGAAAAATATATTATGAATATTATAAATTGTCCATGAATAAAATTAGGCTGGAGATCAAAAGTATTCGTAATGATCAGACAGCAGTGACGACCTGGAACAGCCTCCCAATAGCAATAGTAGGGGTGAAGAAAAAGTACTCAGAAGCAAGTTCCCATTAAGATGGAGTCTGATCTGTTTATGAAAGTCATACAATTATATTGAGCAACAGAAATAGGCTCCAGTGAACAAAGAGACACATTTTCTATCTTATTTTTCTGTTGCATCTAATTGCTCTGCTCAGGACTAAAAGTTCAGTATAGCAAGGCTCATTATATTAGTGCTTCAGTTCTCTTCCTGATATGTCTCTCAGTGCCTAAAAAAGAATCTGTTTTACTAACAGTATTAGTTACATGTATTTTCTCCCTCTAGATGTAAAGATATTGCAAAAGGGGAGAATTTTCAACCTGATCTATTTACCCAGTTTGGGAAAATCCCAAGGACTCTATGCACATTACTTAAGAATAAATCTACCATCCCTTATCATGCCAGATAATTATTTTATTGTTCTCTTAAAAAAAAAAAAGAAAAAAGAAGAAAAAAAAGCAGATGGTTAAAAGTCACAACTATAAAAGATAAAATAAAAGTAGGCAACTTTAAGCATGAAATGCTATTAAATTAATTTTTTATGAGAACAGAAATATTGAAAAAGTGAGACCTAAATTTGTGGCCTCTATGGCAGAAAATTAGCTGTTGGGAGCTGAGAAAGAGAATGGGGAGAGGAGGTAGAGTGGGATTTTTTTATCTGCATTTTCTACAAAGATCCCTGACAAGAATATCTATTAACTGCCTAATTTGCATAAACCTTCCACAACTTAAGCTCAAGTAAGCCTTAAGCATTTAATTCTAAATCATCTTATTCAGTATTTTTCAGCGCCACATTTACTCTTCAATTCTCTCCCATTTTTTCCAGGCATACTGGTGGTAGTTATTTCCCTGTAATGCTGGTTAAGACTATCCCTTATGAAGTTTTCTGGAGTGACTGAGGTAAAAATAAAAATGTTCTAATATTTTCCCCTGGGAGAGTGTGAGCAGTTCCTTTGGCTTAAATAGGCTTTACCTGCATCCCACAGAGTGATGCTTCATAGCGTATTATTAGTGTGATCAAAAAGAATGTTATGAGGAGAAGCTGAGCGCTGGCCAATGTTAAGCACCGCATGCATATTTCTCATCTATATTTTACAAAATCAGAAATTTCAAAGTGGAGTCTATTTTTCACAACACTGCCCTCAGTATTTTTGCTGGTTTTGCTTTCTTGGTTTTTTTAATTACACATTTTTAACAGTAATGTGTAATATGTAAGGCTCACATATTAAATTTACACACTAAGAGAACCAGATGCATGACTTGACGGATTTTGTGTTAAAAAAGGCAAGATATCTTCTGCAACTCAAACAGTGGGTCAGCTGCAAAGGATTTTGTTGTGATTTCTAGGACTGCTCAGTTTAACTCATTTTGAAGGAATATTTAAAATCTACTGGAAGAATAACTGTACATTATTTCTTGATAATGAAAAAAGATGCAACTTCCTAAAAAATCCAACAATTCTAGTGAATATTTGGAAATTATTCTACCAATATTTTGAAAGCATTCTAATTGTTTTATATGAAAAACAATGAGAAAAAAATATTTTTTCCTCTTTTTTTAATTAAAAAATATGTGCCATGAGATTTGTATTTTGGGACTATGGAGATGACAAATGGGCATATTTCATTGCAACTCCTGGGCAATTCATCTGTCACCTAGTTTTCCACTGAGGCTCATTGCCACAGAGTAATCCTTCTTCTAGCAGTCATACAAAGTCTGATAATCCATTTTTCCTCATTATCAAGCTTGATTTCTTGTGGGATTAATTTTCCTACACATTCTTTTGAGGAACTGAATTCTAGTTGTAGCAATTACATGTGAAATTCTCTGGAACATCTGGAAAGAAAATGCAGTGGACTGAATTCATCCCTCGACCAGCTTTACTAACATCACTGCTGTGAGGCCAAAAATTAATTTGACCCTCCAACTTTAGAAATAATACAAGCAATGTTATTACAAGTCCCAAGTTATTGTTTGAAATATGAATACAACCTGCTAGTCATCCTTTATTTATGCCTTATATGCTCGTAGTAAAATTTCCATTCACTGGAAACCATGAAGGGCAACTGTTAGACCTACCTTAAATACCTTAAATAAGTCTATGTCTCATAAAGAAATGTTACTTTACTTGGCTAATCAAAAAGATGTTGCTCCATGGTGAGTACAGCTGAGTTTTTCAGGAAACGAATATAAGAGCTACATGTTAGTGTTGCATGTAGATCTACATGTTAGAGTTGTTACAAAGGAATGCCTGCTTAAAAAGAATTAAAACTTTACAGCATGATAGTAAATCATTCAACTGACTGCTTTGAATAAAAATTGAATTTCTATTGAATTGTCTAGGAATATAATGACTTATAATTGTTTTGCAATAATTTCATTAGCAAAATCTTACAAACAGAAATTTAATGGATTAAGTATATTTTTTTGCATCTAGAGTTGTCGAATATGTTCGACCATATTTATAAAATGATTTTAAATTAATATATCCAATTGCAATCTAACAATTTACAGTAGCAAGTAATTAATTTTATTTTCTTCCTTCCATTACTATTCTTCCAGTTATGTTTCAGAATACTCCAGTTAAGTGATCCAATATTATATATACACTGGATGTTGGAAGAGAAAAACACTCATCTTTTTATTAGCTGATACTTCTCTGAGGTGTCCCAATCACCACGTTTGACTTGAGTTGGACTTCTGAAGTCCTGAAGGAACCTGTGGACATGCTACATAAGTGGGGTCAATTTCAGCATCAGGTGTTTTTTCCTTTATATTGGTGAGGATATGAGATTTTCTCTGTCCCACAGTACTAACATACTAAGTCTAACAGTCTCAAAAAGAAGGCTTTAAACTTCTTAGACATTTTTTTCCTCCCCTTATGTTTTAGTCTATTTTAAAATTATGTGGTACTTCCTTCCATATATTCTTCACCTTTTTCTAGACTCATCTGCTGCATAGATATATTCACGTCCAAACATTTCATATAGGACACCTTGTTAAGGTGTTGACATGTAGTTAAAACTAAAGTTCTATGAATTTGTTTTCCAACTAAATAAGATGAAGTAAACAGGATATATAGTGAGGAACTGAGGATTGAAACAAAAAAAATCAATCTCTTCTGAGACAAACCTAATAACTGGCTCCAAAAGCTTTCATAAATTATTACCTTTGAAATCAGTCAAAGTGTCTGAAACATTGTATGTGTCACTGATGTACTTGAAGTTCACCTAAGTAACTGTATCATCAAAATGTGCCAACAAAAAATGCCAGCAGCTACGCCACCTTGCAATCAATCACATATCTGTTTTAGAGTTAACAAGTGTCAGAGGATGTTATTTCATCTGCTTCTGCTGCATACATTTAAATGTTCATATTCTTACTAAGGAAGGAAAAGGACTAAAACCATTTGTAAGTTCTGTTTCCCTCCAGCTGACCATCTTTTTTTCCCCCATAAAGCTTATGCTTTCCTGTAAATTAATAAAATGCATAGAGAGAAAACTATGTTATATTTTCATGTGAATGTATGAGTTAGGCAGCATTACTGTCTTTCAAGAAAGTTACATTGTTTATATAGTCAATGAAGAAATAGAGAATGGCCAAATATCTGTTCAAAATATTGCATGGTTGCGTACAAGGAAGACTAGAAATTTGGGTTTATTGATGAAAGCATTGAAATACAATTTGCCAGGTAGTGGAAATAAAGTGGAAATAAAGTTAAATGTGTCAAGTAAAAGCTGCTTCTGCACTCCAAGAAAGAGTTCCATACTATCACAATGAACAACTATTTGATAAAAATTGTACTTGTTTCATCAAGCACATACAAAATAAAAATTCATTTGTACTTGGAATCTGACATTGTGTTAACCATTACCTAGTTAATGCATCCATAATAATGCCAAGAGTACAAAAATAAGTAATGAATTTTCAGAAAATAGATCCCCCTTAATTAATAGTAATGCTTCATTTCTATGCTCACTAACAGATATTAGTAACCTATGCATCAAAACTTTATCAAATCTTTTCTTTCTCTTTCTTTCTTTCTCTCTCTCTCTCTCACTGTCTCTCTCTTTCTCTATTTTTCTTTTTATCTCTCTCTTTCTCTCTGTCTCTCTTTCCCTCTGTCTTTCTCTCTTCCTCTCTCTCTTCTTCTTTCTCTCTCTCTTTTTCTTTTTCGTTTTTTCTCCATGGACTTTTTCCCTCCTCCCATTTCTCCCCATGAATACAGAGTACCAAAGTGCTTCCTGTTCTGAGCTACAGGACACATGCTGGGTGCAGCTCTTGATGTTTGCTCAGCAAGGGCTGGAAGTAGGCAGCACAGTGAGTTAATGGAAGAATAATTTAAAGTGAGCTTGGGTGGTTGAAAAAAGGACCCACACATAGTGGTAATAAAGGCTTGCCTTTTTTGTTTCTGTTAGTAGCTGTTGATAATTTCAGATCTTTTCTTTCAAAATCTATTTCAAATCAAATCTGGAACAGCTAAGTCTATTTAACTCTGTCACTTTTTTGATAATTTCTATTAACATTACTCTGTGTGTATTGATGATAACTATACAAAGAACAATTAAGTACAGTTAAGAACAGTAACTTGGAATATGTACATTTATATTGTAGAGATTTCCATAAATTAATTTTCTTTTGCCATAGAGAATAGTATATACATTACAGCTCTCGAATAAATCTGAGGACAAATTATATTTTTTCTCTTTCTATTAAAGAGACTTTTGATATTAACCTTTTGCACTCCAAACATATTTTAAACCTAAATGTTCTGACACAATATTGAAGAATGCATAGTCAATATTTCTGTGGTTGAGAATCCGCTGATTTAGCATATCTTTTGCCTCACATAAACAGATACAAATTTCCATTTCAGAAAATTATAGTTTTTATATGGTTACTTAATAGGTCCAATACAGAGAAACCCCTTTTCCTTAGTTGTTTATCCTTTGCCACTACTCTTCTACCACCTTTTTATTCTTCCTCAAGTCTCATTACAGAAAAAAAAAAACCCTAAGCCAATTTGTAATGCAAATAGGATAGAAGAAAAATTCAATTCTTGCAGGTGAGAATAGAGATGTGCCCCTTACAGCTCAAAAAAGAAGACACCAAATGCAGAGACCTGGACAGGAAAAAGTACCAGTTAATCTGTGGATACTACTCAGTGCACTCTTTCCTGGAAGCATACATGCTTAAGATTCTCCAAAAAATCCACAGTGTACAAAAGGCCGTCTCCTTTGCTGTGCTAGGCTGGGGGAAGTCAGCAATTACCAGGAAGAACCTGATGATAAAGGTCTCCAAATTTTTTGGTCTTGAGCAAAACAAAAGTGAGAGCGCAGTCAAAAACTTCAGTTGTGAGGAAAAATTAAGGGGAAATTTCAGCCCTCCTGGTAAAGTCTCTAACTTGCAACAAACTGTAAAAGGAAAAATGCTATAAAGAAAGCTATCTTTGGAAATTAATAGTACAGTAGGTTAACAATACCTTCAACAAGCTTCACAGAACAGGACATAATGTGTCTTCTTAGTAAGAAAAGGAGAATGAAATTATCAAACTCCTAATGAGCAGGTACAAGAGAAGTTCTGTTTTTCATACACTCTTGCAATAAACTAGCTCATTTCTTACATGAGAGATGGAGCATGTTTGAGACTGAGGGGATACTGAAGCTATTGTCTACTTGTTTCTCCACTGAATTTTCAACAATGCTTTCCCTTAGCATCAACTTCTGTTCTAACAGAATGGCTTCTCCTCTCTAGGGATCTTGCTTGTGACTGGTTTCAGTAGTCAGTAATAAACATGCTTGCATTACAGGATCCTTATGGCGCTCTCAAAAGGATTTATGTGACTCTTAAACACCAATATTAAAATAATTTGTAAATACAGCCCAAGAGAGGAAATATATTGCTTTTTAACTCTTGATGTAAAGCGGTGGAAATGGGAATTCAGAACAATTTGCTCAAAAATAGAAAATTCTGTGAATGGAAATGAAAAGACTAATTTTAAAAATTAACACCCAAAAAAGATTGGACAAGGTTGAACTTTTAGATTTAGATTGGGGGTGGTTTTTTCTTGTAGAGTTGTGTACCTTAAAAATGTGAGAATCAAATAAAACAACATATTGATCTGAATCTCTCTTGAAATACAGGCACAAAAGAGAAATCAGCTTCCTTATTTGATTTCATCAGCACTGAGTTTTCTGAAGTTAACAGCTCTATTGTGTATATCATCATCTCAGACTTTGAAAGGGATCTACTTCTGCTCTAATTAGCTGCGTTTTAGTTAAACATGTTATGTCTTTTACCTTGAAATTTCTAACATGTAGACTAGCAGCAATTATTTCTCTAGGGCTTTTTAAACCTAATAATTAGTATTTGCAATTACAGTCTTTATGCTCTGAGCTATATTATGGAAAGTATCAAATACTCCAATTGTACTTTTAGGGTTTTATGCTATTTAATGTATATTTTTTTATTTTTTGGCTTCATACAAAAAAAAAAGGATTTAAAAAAACTCGATAGGAAGGTGATAATCCAGACTTCAGTAGGCTAAATCTTATCCCTAGACCTATTTACACATCTAGAAGAGATTATGGCTTTCAAGTCACAGATTTTTGATAGGCAAAAACATATATAGAAATGGTGATGTAGGAACAATCAGAAAACTAGATCCAGATAAAGGAACTAAACAGGGAACTACAACAGGTAACGAGTTATATCCATGCTTAAGAGTAGAATATTTTCCAGTGATTTATCGGCTTTTTTATTTAGAGTTCAAGTTCTCCAGGAAGGCTTTAAAACTGAAATCTTACAAAGAATATTGCATTTCAAGATAAAATTTTCCTGTTTCTGTTAATAGATGCTAAAGATAAATTTCCCTTTTATGTTGCAAAAGCTATGCTTGCACTGAAATGCTTTCAAAAAAGCATAAAAAGAACTTAAAAACTTTGGTGCCATCTCAGAATGCATTGGTTATTTTTTGAATTATAAAACTGCCAGTGTTTTAAAGAGGCTTTTAAGAGCTTTTAAGTATTGCTTATTTGCCTTTCTATGCAACTGAAGAAGAGAATTATATAGAACACACATAAGCACAGCACAGCACGTATAAATCTAAGCAAGTCTAAAATCTTCTCCTTCACTGCGACCGTTTACTAATGAGAGATTATTTCCTAAGATTACTGGAAATAAATTCGCTAGTAAAAATTAATCTGTTTATGCCCACGTAGTAAGAGATTTCAATTATTCAACCATCTTATTTATTACCTAACCTGTCATTTAGTCTTCTTGCTGTCCTTCCTTAAAAAATATATTTTAACACATTTTACTTAGGATATAAACTTAAATATATTTTAACACATTTTACTTTTAACGCACTTTATTTAGGATGAAGCATTAAAAAACACTAATCATTATTTATTTCCTATCTGCTGGTCAAATTAAGGAAACACCTGTGTCTAATGTTCTATACAACTTGCTGAGGTTTGTGAACTATTAAAGAGAACAATGGTTCTTGTCCTAGGAAGACTAGATGAATGCAGTTCTTTCTGTTTCAGTACTGTGAACTCTTAAAAGTCTGCTTTTCAACCTTGCATGCTATTTGCCAAATTTTTATAGCTTTTGGGTCTCCCACTGGATTAGCGTGCCATCAGGAAATGAGGAATGTCAAGGTACATACAAAAGTATTGCAGGACAAAATTTACTAACTTTGTTGCTTTAATTTCAAGATAAGAGGAATGTCATTTTGCCCCTGGCAAAATATTCTCCCCAGGGAGAAAAATAATGTTGTACAAACCCACTTTTCTCATCCATATTCTTGTCATACTAAACTAGCATTAGATTAAAAAGAAATACCAGTAAAATACCATTTTTAATGAAATTTGACTGTGACTCTACCATGTCTAGTACCACAGGTTCTTAGTCTGCACCTCTAACCTCGATAAAAGGGCCTCAAAGCAGTCAAATATTAGTTTGGACTCTAAGATTTGAAGCTGCAGCAAGAATGATATCGATACATTATTTTTCCCACCAGTCTGCAATAAGGTTAAAAACTTTGAGTACAATGTCCTATACTGTTGGTCTATCTGTTGGTCTTAAATCATCACACAATTTGATACCATCAGCAGTGTGAATTATCATTTCCATTTGATCCAAAAAGAAAGCTGGAACATTTTTCAGTATATCAGTATAGATAAATTTCACATCAACATCTGCTAAGATTAGAATAGTGGAAAAAGCATACTCTTCAGACGATATTTCTCTTTAACAAGCACTATAAAGGTGTCTGCTGGCTTTGTCTGGGATAGACAGCAGCTTCACAATACCTAGTATGGCCTATGTTTTGGATTTGTGCTGGAAATAATGTTGATAAGACACACATGGTTTAGTTTCTTCTAAGCAGAGCTTACACAGATTCAAGAACATTTCTGGTTGTCACTCCACCGTTCCAGAAAATGCCTACTGCTTTTTGGTTTCATTTTTTTTTTCCCAGTTCTATACAGAGTAATTTCCATCTCTATTAAAGGATGGTCTAGCTGTACTTTTTATCAAGGCCCCTTTTTCCCTCCTTGTTTGAGGTTAAAAAGCATGGTTTGATCAGAGGACAGCAGTTATGCACAGGAGACTGCTCTATGCTAAATTAGAAGGTTTCTCCTGCCTTGTATTCCTGCCTCTTGATTGGTAGGATGTGTATTTTGATTTATTATTTAGAATCACCTCTCTACCGTAAGTGAAATCTACAGTTTTCAAAAATAAAAATTCAATTTAATTTCATTTTAGTAAGAAAAATGGTACATGTGTAAAAGTTCTGTGGCCATATGCACCTGAAAAGATCAACTAAACTTACTCTGTTCAAAGTACAAGTTCTCTATGTGTCAAAACAACTACTATGTCATCTATATTAAAGTCAGAGTTCTTGATATCTAGGATTCAGCCATTATTGTTTTGATAAGAAAGCAAAGAAATGATGTGAAATTATTTTAAATTCAACTGGTGAATTTGAAGCCCTTTTTTACATACCTACAATTCAAACATCAGATAAAATACGAAAATAAGTGACAATGTGTGGCTGATAACCAAAAAAAAAGAAAAAGAAAAAGAAATTCAAAAGTTGCGGTTGTAGGTCCACAATAAAAATTCTTTAGATAAATATTTTAACTGATTTAATCTCACCCAGAAAAGGCTGGTGAATACACTGAGTATGATAGCAACAGTAACATGCCCAAACTTCCACATAGCTAGTTTCAGACAAACACATCCTACTTCTCCAGTCCCTTATTTTTATTAATGATAAAAAAGCATTGGATTCTATGTATTTTGCTTTCAGGTCTCCTCAAAGGCTTCATAGCCTTTTGATTTTCTAAACAGTTTCAATATAAACAGCAGCAATTTGTGCAGTAATGTTTATTCTGATCTTGCAGTATTTTTAATGTTCAACTCTAATAGATCTAATTTTCATTTTTAAAGTCTTTTACTTAGGACAAGTTAAGTTTGTTTGTACATAAGTACTACACAAAGTTACTATATACAGAAAGAAAGGGAGAGCTATAGTGCAAATAAGACTCATAGACTTCTGTGTGGATTACTCCTAGTGATGCTTATCACAGATATAAAAGTAAAATCAGGCCAGTATCAGGTGACTCAGTACCAGACATTTCACATCAGTTAGAGAAGTTTGCATCAGAAAGAGAATTATAGAACCATTTCCATAAAAAAAAAAACCAACAAACCAAAACCCACAGGATTAATGACACAGAAAAAAGATGCACTTTTTTTAACAAACAAGCAATGAATTTTAACAGAGCAGTTGCCTTTCTGGACATGAATGTTGGAGATCTATGTTTGAACAGTTTAAGAGGCAGCCTTACAGGTCTGATAACAATAGGGGTCTGCCAAACTAAGTCATGGCAATTATCCAGACACAATCAGTTACTTTTCAACTCTGCTACAAGTCAAGGGGCAGCACGTTTCAACACTTTGCTTCCTGCCCTGTTTTCTGCTCTGAACTGATTTTTAATTAACAGTTCCAATAGTTTGTATTTGATGTGCTACACATAAATAGGCTTTATAAAATACCCTGCACTGTATGTCTAGGATTACAAGAACCATATAAATTAAAGAATTATACATCTGCTTTGGGAATATTCTTCCTAACACATAAACTAGAACTTTCAGAACCACAGGGACTAAACACACCTTTCAAAGCCAAAATGAACACTGATAAACCTTCAAGGTTTGCCAGGTCTCCAGGGCTCTCTATCTGAACAAATGGATTGGTTGGTACAGTTTAGGAGTTCTGCATTTTTTTTTTTTTTAACAGTATGCCCCCTACCCTGTAAACAAGCCTCTAAGCACAGAAAACAAAAAAATGTATTTAATGGCCCCCTGTTTGGTTTCATTATTTACACCCTTCACATGTACTTTCCCAGCTGAGTAATGCTCTTTGATGATTATATCTCCAAAGGACATTGCTGTGATCACGTAATGTGCTGTAGAACCATAGATAATCAATCAAAAGGACAGAAACAGAGAAAGCAACTTTCTGACTTTTTAAAAACTGATTTAGTTCTTATGAAAATGCAAAATTGACAGCTTTGGGAATGGAATAATCTTTCAAAACATGAATAGGAAGGGTGCAAACTATACAGTGTTGAAGCTATGCGTTCTGCCCCTGAAGGGATCACTTTTATAAGCTGAAGACATACGTCTGCCTCCATAGTCCAGTGAGTCAAAGTCCTGATACATTTCTTGATTACTAGCATTGGAGCACCCTGGATGTGGTTTTGTGACACTGGTATTAGAAAACTGGGTGTTCTGGGAATACAGACATCACCAATACTACTGTAAATCAAGGGGGCTTTGACACCTTGAAGCTGGTGAGATCAAAACTTGTGACCTACTGTCCTAAAGAGGTGAAAATAATTTTACCACTAAATGTGATGTCATATGACAATAAATATATTTGGAATTTGGGCTAGTTTAGCTTTGAGTTATAATCTATCTACATGAAGAACTTGTATTGCTACTACCAAAACTGATACGAGGCTGTGAAAATGCATACCTTATAGGCTTATTGGATGAAATCCAGTATGAATCATAAAGATTGATCCTTATAACAATTTAAGTGTAAGAATAAAAATCAAAATCAAAATAAATTTACAGTGATGCTTCATACTACAATAATTTAGTCATTACTGTTGCCCCTAGGACAATTTACTGAGTTTCATTTAATAAGCATACTCCTGAATATTTCTAGTTATCAATGCCTAAATTGAATTTTTAAATTTTCTTTCTTTTTTCCACTCCACCCCTTTAATTGTATTTTGTTCTTCATCTTGTCATCTTGTCAGGAAGACTTAGGGCTGAACAGCCACAACTGCAGCTATTTGAATTCAAAATCAAAGTGATATATTAATTGAGATTAACTTCTTCAAAGTTGCACTTGGTTTTAGTTTTTCTCCAACTATTAAGAGATGTGTTAGTAAAACCAGCAATTTCAATAAAGCCATGGATTTATAATTGTGAAAATGACACAAAATATTTTGGGGAAGCAGACCAATACCATTTTTTCCCCCCTAAATCAAAGAATATAAAAGGTTCTAAGCATAGGACTTGAATTCAATCTTTCGGAACCTCATAAACAGATGAAGTTTTGGGGCAGTGTAACTTGTCAAACTTGCTGGTCTTTGAAGCCAAAGGTCCCTAAGAGCCTAGATCTGTCAAGGTATGTTAGGAAAGTAGTGCTTATACAGTTTGAAATAATTTGTGATTAACAGAATCATTCCACAGGTCTCATCTGTTTTTTAAGAGGGGTACCCTTCATGGTTTAGAAATATTATTCTTCAGTTTAGTACCCCAACCATGACTCCAAAATCAGATGCTGCTCATTCTGCCCTTCCTGCCACCTCTTTCCCCCTCCCTTCCCTGCTGCACAGAATTGGAGAGGACTGGAGGCACAAAAGGCAAAGATCACAGGTTGCCATTAAGAACAATTCACAGCAATTGCAATGAGATGAGAAAATGGACAGTAACGGCAAATATTTTAATAACAAGTGCACAAAACAGAGAGTGCAGAGCTTGATCTGGCCACAGCCGCGGCAGCCAAACTGCTCCCTATGGCTCAGGACCAGAGTTACCCTTGTGCTGTGTCTGCCACACTTGCTCTACTGGGAGGACGCCCCCTCTCCTGGGAAGCAAGAGAGTTCCTTTGCTCCTGCTCTGGGAATGATGTCTGTGTCTTAGCTACTACACCCTTCCCAACCATGCCCCTTCCAGCTACTGCAAAAAATTAACTCTGTCCTGCACAGTACCACAGATGTTTGTGGTCCAGTGACCATGCAGTGATAACTCAATCTAAGAAGCTGAAAGCATACCGTGTCACCGTAAACTTGTGTTTTCAGGCTAGCAATGTGCCCTTCTTTATTACTGCAGATTCGCAGAACACACACTGATACAAAATCACAATCAATGAGTAAGTTAAAAAGCAATCACCCCACCTCCCCTGCACTTTTTTGATAAAGTAAGGAGTGAAAAGCATCCTATTGGGAAGAGAACTGGCATAGAACTATGCTGCATGGAGAATCTGAGCTCACTTCATATTTAATTTTATCGAGTAACATTTGTGACTGATTTTGCCTATTTCAAGTTGTAAAATTGTCATTTGTGGCATTAGGTTTTTTTTTTTGGAGGGTTTTTAAAAATGGAAATTAGCCCCTCCAGTAATATAATGTTTACATGTTTTTGTACCAGTGATAAAATAGATATCATACAGATTGTGGGCAAAGCAATAAAACTTCTGCTTGGTTGACCTATCAGTAAATTTTAAATGTGAGTGAGATAAGCAAAATAATTGATTATCTAATTAATCTGATAAGGGAACCAGTAGACAAAAGAAATTGGAAATTAGAAGTCTGGGTAGGGCTTATCCTTGGCAAAGCCAAGTGGGAGAAAGGAAACATAAGGAGTTTCTTAAATGAATATGACTTTAAATGCAGAACTCTCAAGATGGAGCATGCTTAGTGTTAGGTGTTTATTATTTTTGTAAAATATATTTGTTATAGGAACAAAAGCGAAACATACATTGGTAAGTTTTCTGGAACTTATCCAAAGCTCAAATCTCTCCCTCTTTCTATTACTATCTCTGAAAAAGTGAGATATAAAACCGAAATGGTCACAAAGCTTGCTAGCTCTGGAAAGTCTCTATTAAGTTATCTCTATTAAGTTACCAGGAAAGTGCTAGAGAAGGATGGATTACATCCAGTCAGGAATAAACCCAGTTTTTCAGGATCTAGTATCTCAGCAGACAGAATACATATATGCCAGCCACTGTGCCAGAGAAGCAGAAACAGAAATGGTGACAAGAGTCTGCACAGTTCCAGTGTACCATAAAACACACAGGTGTGACATGATGAAATCTGAACAATGCATTCGTGTGAATGTCGATCACATTACCCTTTTATATTGGCTGTTCAGCCTGTGTGAAATTCTGAGTGGGCATACTAACAGATATTTCCATATCAGTTATCCACAAAAAGAAATATAATTATGGTTGAGCAGAATGGTGTGCCTATTTCAGTTTTCACCACCTGCATTTAAAGCACAGTACAGTTTATGAATATCAAAAATTTTTGTACCCATTGCTTAAGTGCTTTTTTCTTTTCTTGAAGAACAAAAACATTCCATGCAGTCTCTAATTTCTTTCGTTGTGTCAGGTTTCTTTCTTTTTGAACCAGAATTTCAAAGTATTATATGAAAACAATTTAAAACTACTTCTATAAGAAAACAATTTCGATCTATTTTTATGTACAATCAAGCAATACGTAAGTGGTTTGCGTAATGGGTAACAAGTAAATACTAAAGCTATGATCTTTTTAAAAGATACTGTTGTTGTAAGTAGTAGGTGATATGATTGTCATATAAAAGAGTAAGAAAAAACCAAAACAAACCGCACTCAGCATAAGAAAGGCTGGTGAGTTACAACAGACACACACAAATGTAATTCATGGTAAGTCCTACAGGACACGGCTTGAGTGCTGTAGAGTCACTCAAGCAGTATATTACCAGGGTCAGAGACTCAAACAGATGAATCCTGCCTTGGCCCATAGCTGCTCAAATCGTGCCTTTTGATTGATTCTGAAGTATTCAGATAAAAGGCCCCAGTGGCATATGCTTCCCATTGAAGAAACCTATTTTTTTAGCTGTTAAAAACTCCAGAGAGACATGAGTAAACATGGTAACACATGCAGCACAATTTAAAGTGTGACTTTAATTCACATTTTAAGAAGAAAGCTTTAAAACTTCCTGAAATGCCCAGGGCTTTCATGTTCAAAATGCACTACTCTAAGTTCAGTATAAATGGAGTCTTTGGTGTGTGCAAATTGTCAGTGTGACAAAACAAAGGAAACATATTACCATTACATAATTTCCACAATATCCAGCTTTTGAGAAATAAGCTTTAGCTTATGCAATTTTACTTTAATCTTATCTTTGCTTTCTTGAGCTAACTGATATCATCACTTCTTTCCAGAGGTAAATTCCACTGTAGCCAGATTTTCATCTACTTTTAACTCAGTATGTACAAATTTAGTTGTGGCTGCTTTTTAATCCATATCTTTTTAGTTATCTGCTATGTCCTTCCACTGAATATTTGACCTTCTTCTAGGAACTGTTGTGGAGAAGTAGTTTCTTACTGGTAGAAACATGCCAAAAAAGCCAGATCATAAAGTCACGGATGAAAGTGAACAAGCATTTTCCCAATTTTGCTACTATCACATAATATCAGTCTTTGTAGGCTGTGGTTACAAATATCTTGTCTCAGCAGAGGCAAGCATTAAGCAAATTGTAGAACAGTAGAATTACACAATATATGCTGAGTTGGAAGGGACTCAATCAGGACTATCAAAATCCAACTCCTGGCCCTGCACAGGACACCCCAAGAGTCCCACCATGTGCCTGAGACCATCGTCCAAACACTTCTTGAACTCTGTCAGGCTGGTGCTGTGACCACTTCCCTGGGGAGCCTGTTCCAGTGCCCAGCCACTCTCTGGGACTCTGATATCCAACATAAACCTCCCTTGACTCAGCTTCATGCTGTTCCCTTGGATTCTGTCACTGGTCATGAGAGGGAAGAGATTGGTACCTGTCCCTCCTCTTCCCCTCAGGAGGATGCTGAAGACTGCAAGGACATCTCCCCTCAGCCTCCTCCATGCTGGACAAACCAAATGTTCTAGTTGTTTACAACTGTTAGATTCTGAGTTTTCAGGTGCTTCACTGAATCATTCTCCCTAAAGATGTCAACTGAACCAAGTCACAAAATAATGATATATTTTATTATTCTTGTTGGGAAGTTATTTTTCTGCCAAGTGGTAGCCAGTCATAAGAACAAACTCAATTCCTTCTTTTAACACACTCCTGTTCTAGGTGTTATATTCAGCCTTTGGCTGGGTTTACATTTATATATATATATATATCTACACCATTTATCATTTGAATTGGTAATGCTTCATCCAAAGTCTGCACAAAGTTGGTCAGCTGTCCCCCTCACCTCCCATTTTCAATCATAATCACAAGAATTGTGCCCTCCTTGCCTCATTATCTGTTTTTTGTTGTTTCATTATCATTTCATCCTCTGGGAGTGGAAAAGGTTAATGCAAGACCGCCTCTCCTGATTATATGTGTCAGGCTATCCCACAGATGATTTGCTGAAGTCATGGAATAGCAACTCTGCACCCTCTGGTGTCAGACCTTTCTTGTGTGGTCTGACATAACCGCTTAGATAGGGATCAAGAACAGCTATGGGAAAGAAAAAGCAATGAAACATGTTTGGGAATAAGTTAAAAATTGCAGTAGAAAGTTATATTCCTCGTAACTTTGTTTGACCCATTTATGTATGGTTCAAGCATTCCAGCTTGCTGTGGAAGTCTACAGCTTGTAACAAGTTAAATCAAGGGCATCCTTTTGTGTTATATTTTAATAGCCATTGGAATAAATTCCATCTGCCTTTATTCTATTGGATAGTTTAGTATTTTTTTAGAAGTACATCCTGAGTTTGCTGTTTTGTGCTTTATTTTGAAGAAGTTAATACTTGCTTGTGACTATTATTTAACTCCTTAAAAAAATAAGTAAAAGTCCAAAATGCGTACAAACGTCTTATTCCAATATATAGATCACAATGTTATTCTCTTTTTCATTTGCTTTCACTTTACGTTCTGTAACTAGCATTGCCACTATGTCCAGATGAGTGATGTAGTGTCAACAATTCTAAAATAAGGGTGGAAAGGTATTTTTTTCAGAATACTTCATAGTCAAGATTTCAAACAGAAAATGAAAAATCATACTAGAAGCACTCCCTAACTACATTCACAGATGAGACATACTGCATAGTGAAATATTTTAGTGGAACAGTGCAGAAGCATTTACCTTCCACTTAAGTGGAAGGACAAATAAACATTTACGATGATTTCTCTTGCCAATGTTATCGCTGTTTTGAGATCAGCTGACTTATCCTTGTGAGGCATGTGTATTGGCCTTGACTACAGAAGGAAAACCACATGCCTCAATTTTGTCTGCCTTAAGTTAGGTTAAATGAATACACATAGAATGTAAGATCAGGACATCTGCATATGATCCTAAATTAGCCATAGATGCTATGTGATCTTGATTTGATATTGTTTTGTCTCCACAGGTAAAATCAGTAAGTTGGAGAAATGGAGCTGTACTTGTCTAAAAGTCTGGCTTGCAGAGGGAATAAATTATTATTGTGTGAAAATAGTAACATTCTATCAAAAACACTGTAGGAGGTTGAAATAAAACTAATGGTTATTTAAAAATGAATGCTATGAGATGCACTTACGGAGGTAAACTAAAGATTCTTGTTTGAAGCACAGCATTAGAGAGTGATAATAAACAGTAACTAGAACCACTTTGCAAGAAACCTCAGTTATAACATCTTGCCTTGTGCAAAAAGCTTGCTTCTAATGGACAAGGATTTTTTCAAAACATCACTTAAACATGATTCACATTACATAAAAAGCATTTGAGGGGGTTTTTAACTCCTATTTGTATTATGCAAAAAGAAATTGTTGCCATTAAGGGAGAATAGAAGATGAAAAGATTAAATCAGTCCAAACCACAAAATTATCATAACAAAATGATTTATAATGGATAAATGAGACCCCACCCCGTTTTTTTTTTTCTTTTTTCTTAAACTTCATGATTATATTTAGTGAGGAGAGTTAGTATTTTTTAAACTCCTTCAGGCTAATGACTTAAGAATGCTATGCTTGTAACCACAGATATAGCTATGATCAATTATTTAAAATGCCTTTCTCTTCTACCCCACCTTCTGGGTTTTTTTGGTAGAATTCACTGTAGCTCTCATTCAGACCCTGCTGGTACAAATCAGTTTTCACAGAGAGAAGGTGATTTACCACTGGATGTGCTTGGCCATCTGCAGTTTTCCAGTCTAAATATTTTGTGCAATTCCCCTTTGGCAGTTCTAGCAAATATTTTATTTCCTTCTATGCTAAACATATTTGTGAGGTTGACAGTTAGTCCTTATTCCACAAACTCTTAGATTGACTTGATGTTATTGTTCCTTATGAGGAAATTTTCCTTTCTACCTGTTTAAATGATGACACTTCTAAGCAGCAGGTGATTTTCTGGATTAAAAAGAAGTCATTGTTGAGTAGTGACCTCCTAGAGATTTAGAATAAACCCCACAGCTTTAAATTTCCTAGGGTTGAAAAGTAAAAAAGGGAACTTGTTCTGACAACCTTTATTTCCAGGAGCTTGCTGCTGCTGGGAACAGTTAGCAGCAAGAATTTCAGGGGAATGGATATTCCAGGGTCCATAGCTTGCCAGCAGATATGTGGGCAAAAGTGAGGAAATGTGGTTGGACTAGAAACTTGTCAGTTTAGTGGAAGAAAGGGAGCAGTATTTCTAGTACCATATGTAAGGACAATTTAAAAAAAAAAAAGACTTTAGTAAAGTGCAAGAAGTGAAACGAGAGGATGTAGGAATTGAATTTGCTGCATTCTCTGTTTCAAATTCAATCAGGAATTACCCCTTTATGTAGCCACAGGACCAAGAGAAAGTACAGATGAGAAGATCATCCATCATCCAAACGAAGTTGTTACTCTAAGGTAACTGGCTAGCATGTTTTATATCAAACAGGACACACAATATCCTTTATATCAACAGCATACTATTGACTAAGCAGCTTTGTACCTTTTTTCTTTCTATTCTAATTGTCTGGCAAGCAATGAATAGGAGTAGAACAACAGGTTCCCTAATGTTTAATAAAAAAATGCCCAGAGTATGGAAAACATTGTTTGTTAATAGGATATGTAGCAAAATACTTGAATACAAATAGCATTTGTATTCAAGTTCCATGTCTAATTATATTTTAGAAGACTTAAAAACATTGACATTTACATTCCTTAGTGAGGAATACCCAGTTTGAAATTTTACCACAGAAGCTAATGACCCTATTAACTCTAATTTGTTTACTCACCAGTCTGGAACAGTTTCTTCCACAGGTACCCCTTTGATGTTCAAAATTAAGCTTCCTAGAGGCTTGAGAAATTAAATGCTAAAGGAGGTCAATTATCCAACAGTTGCCTTAAAGATAAGGACTGCCCCTCCCACATTGTTTTAAAATGATTTTTTCTGATGAACACAAAAAACCCCATGATTGCTAAACACATGTCAGGCTCTCCCACAGGTTTGCTAGGGCATAATAGGCAGTTCTAAGTTTGGTCATTTAGGAGAGTGCCTAATTATATCAGGCAATACAAAGACATGATTCTTTTTTATTATACTGAGATTTAATCTTTAATCAAAGTACAAAATAATTAATTATTATTTCATAGTCTGTTTTTTTGAATTTTGAATTTGCATAATATCTCGAATATGACCTCCAGCAGCTCCTGATTAGCATGAGCCACCTGCTATGGCAAGATTAATTTTTGTATTTATACAGAATATACTTAGTCATAGGCTTACATTTATTACCAAGTAGTTTGCTCTACCTAGTACTGTCCCTAACTACAGTATGGTCCAACCACTGTAGGACCAATCTTATAAAAGGTAATAAAGTTTTTTATTTGCAAGGAAACATGAAATAAAAAAGGGTCTGTTCTTCAGCTACAGTGTGAATAATATTTTAAAAAATTGTGATAATCAGCTGAGCTTACTTTGCAATTATGACTGTTATCTCTGCAACCACACACCAAAAGTGATGGGAGCATGGTTTCAAACCCTGAAGACATCAGAGGAATTCAGTTTCTTAAGACATTCCCTGGAATGAAGCACTGGGTCCTACCGAAATCTTAACTAACAACAGCACATGAACCCAGAGATTACCACTAATCATTTCTTGCTAGATACAAAAAGTAAAAGCTAGCACCTCATATAAAGAGACAATAACCATTTCCAGAACAGGGCTGATGCTCAGGTATCCCAGCATGCTCCTAGTCTGGACAGCTATGGCTGGGGAGGCTATAATGAATGCAGCCCAGACCTTGCTGAATGCCTCTCTGCAATATGGAGCAGGTTCCTTAACAAGTCATCAAGGATCTACTACAGCAGAAAACTCCAGCAAGTTTCTGCTGGCATTGAGTCAGAATAAGGCTGCACATCTGAAGTACAGAAATATGGTATAAAACCAGTAAAAAAATCCCCAGACTAAAACATGCACCCCTAGTCCCCCCCTCCAACAGCAAAACCCCTTAGAAGAATTCAAAAGACGCGAGGCTTTCTCCAGCAAAAATTCTCTGTGTTTAAAGAGCCTCAAGAGGTGCCAGATGGCTAGTCCCTTTTCCTGTCTTTGTAAAAGAGCATCCAGTATGTTCAGCCTTAATTTGGTTCAGAGTTTTCGGGTGGATGGGACAAGTCAGTTCTTCCATCGTATTTTGATGAGAAGAATATTTATCTTCTGACAATATCATGTGTTGGTGATATGGAGAATCACATCACTATATCTTTTCAAAAGAGTTATGAATCTAAATCTGGCTACAACTAGTGGGTGAATGACGTCCTTCTGAAAATGTTAAGTAAATTCTGGGAAATCAGGCATGAAAATGAACTGCAGATAAGGAAACATAAGGCTAAGGGATTCTGAGAAACCCTTCAGCTCTCATGCAGCAGCTGGTGGTTGTGAGAAAGAAAACGGTTCCCTGTAATATCACAGTGCCATAAGGAATCATGTGGGCTGTATCAGTTCCATCCTAAAGACTGCAGAAACTGACAGGAGCATGTTCTTTGGTATTTAAAAAAAAATTTAAAATTTATACATATATGTATATATAACTTTGGTAAAATGCATAGTTGAATGAAAAAGGGATATATACAATATTAATAACAAATGGAAGATCTCAAGGCAGTTTTTTTTGGATTTGAGAGCCAATGATGGCTCCCAAGAGAATGGAATTTTGCACTGAATTCAGAATTTGGTTTTGAATTGTTCGTATCTTGGGATTTAAGGGAATTTTGGAATACCAATTTTCAAGGTCTATGGAACCTGTTAGTCTTGTGAGAACAATATCTGGTTAAAGGTTTTCTTTAATTGTATTAATTGTATAAGTGAAAAATAATTGAATTGTGTGAGTGAAAAAATCTGCTTCCTTCCTTGCTTTCTTAATAAAGATCATAGTTTAGTCAGTTATAGAATTTGATGGCTCTCCAGTACAAAGTTATCTCAGTTTTTACTGAGCTCAAAACCTACTTGTGTAATGACAATGTGAGCAAAAAAAAAAAAAAAAGTTTTTCCTAATTTCACACCAAGTAGGAGATCAAGTACAACAGCATGTTACACTGTTGACAATAGAACCAAAATATCGGGGTAATATGAGGTGAAGATCTACAGAATTTATTTGAAAGTCAGTAAATGTCATTTTCATTCCAGATTGGGTACCTTCTGCTTCTTTAGAAAACCCTGAACTAAGAGTGATTTGAAGTGTGACTATCAGAAATATAAAATCTCTAGGAACTTCAATATGTTGTGTTTCCTGCTGCTTAGATTTAGCTCAACAACATCTTTAAATCTTAGAGGTTCTGGAAGCATGTTATATGCCTACCTGTATGGTAATCTCAAGAATGCCAGTGCATAACCTGATAGAATAATATACAAAAAATTTGGCTTTTTTCTGCAGTTTTGATTTAAGTCTTCTTTCTTTCTGTATGAAAGGAACAGCCTTGTAGCATTCCATATTTTACTGAAAGTCTTATAACTGAATAGGTTTTAAATTATTTATAGAATATCTTAGTATACTTATAAACTCGGGAATAATATTGACTTGTCTGTAATATAGTAATACAGTATTCAGAGAATGGGAAAGTAAACTAATAATTTGCTGGAAAAGTAAAGAGAAACTGCTGTATTCCTTTGCAGGTCTTTCAAATTTATAGTTATCAGACAGGGACACTTCAAAACACCACAGTTTCTAAAATATCCACTTGTTTTCAAGGAAGTTGTGGCCATCATAAACACTTCAGGTTGATGTCAAGTCCCTAGGTTTATAGCTGTCTTCCCCTCCTCTTTTAAAAGCACCAACATGTGTTTTACAAACTTGTTTATGCTTCATTTTTCCCTCTTCAGTAAATTAAATTACTCCATATGAATTATTCTATAAGATTTCCTAGCATATATGGGCTCAGTAGCATATCGGACTTTCAAATAGAATCGGATCTGGCCAGGCATGTCAAAGACAGAGGAAGGGCTTCTATAAGTACAGAGAGGGGAAAAGGAATCTAAGGAAAATGAAGGGGGGCCGCTTAAGGTTCAACAACACATGAAAGAGGCTGGGGTATGGAATGCCTTCTCTTCCTTCTTTACAAGGGAGTCCATCCTTCAGGAAACCCAGGAGGTAAATATGGAGCATGGTAGGTATACTCTTGGTGGAAGAGGAGCACTTCAGGCAGTATATAAGGAAAATGGATGGGCACCCTGATGGTGTGAACACATGAGTGCTGAGGGAGCTGGCAGATGTCATTACGAGACCACTTTCAATAATCTTTGATTAATCATAGAGATTAAGGGAAGTAAATGTCACTGCTATCTTCGAGAAGTGCAAGGAGGAGAACCCAAGGAACTACAGCTCAGTTGGCCTCACCTCATTTCCCAAGGAAGTGATGCAGCAGGTAACAATGAAAACCACTTCTAGGCACACGAACAACAAGAAAATCTTCAGGGTTATTCAGCATGGTTTCTCCAAAGGGGAAGTCATGCTAGCCCAACTTGATAACTTTCTACAACAAAATGACTTGCCTGGTACATGAGGGGACAGCAGGGGATATTGCCTTCCTAGACTTCAGTAAAGCTTTCAACACTTTCTCCTCTAAGATCCTCTTGGAAAGGGCGTTGAACTGTGGGCATGAGTCCACAGTGAGATGGCATTATTGAGTCCATGTACTGTGTCCACTTCTAGGCTCCTCAGTATGAGAGAGACATGGATATAGAGTGGAATGAAAGGCCACAAAGATCACTAAGGGACTGTAACATTGCTCATATAAGGAAGAGTATGAGAGAGTTGCACTAAGAAAAGGCTCAGGTGCGGATCTCATCAAAGCATATAAATGTCTGATGTGAGGACACAAAGAGGGAGTCAGGCTCTTTCCAGTGGTGTACAGTGACAGGATGAGGGGCAGTGGGCACAGGCAAACATAGGATGCTCTGTATAAACATAAGGAAACACTCTGCTGTGAGAGCTACTGACTACTGGAACAGGGCACCCAGAAAGGTTGTGGACTCTCCATCCCCGGAAATATTAAAAAGTCAGCTAGACATGGTCCTGGGCAACTTGGTCAAGGTGGTCCTGCTTGAACAGAGGTTCAGACAAAAAGTTTTCCAGAGGTCCCTTTCAACCTCAACCATTCCGTGATTCTGTAAAATACATGCCCATTTAGATACTCCAGAACTAAAAGTTAGCAGAAGTTCACAATGAAGTGAGCATGTCTGTGTTTATCTCACTCTGGAAACTTCAAAACCATAAACACAGAATCAATTGAGAGGACCATGTGTGTGTCTCAGCATGCACCAGCCAGCCAGTAATGTGCTCAGAAAAAAAACCAGCAACCAACCACAAGCCCAGATCTCATGTGTTCTGCAGGTCTTATCACAGGAATTCACAACTCTTTTAACGCTTTGTTGATGACAGGTTAATAGAAGAATACCTCTATAATGTAATTTTCTTTCTACAAGCCCTGGAAGTATATGGGACATAAAGAGACAATAGTTCTCCTCCTGGTGACAAGGTAGGCAGTGATTTAGATCCTTAAGGTGCTTCACAAGGCTGGACTGACTCTCACCTTGAAGAAGGACTAAAGTACTGCAAGTTCTGGTAGGCAATATGCAGAAACTGTAATAACATTACTAATACAGAAGTGTATCACAGAGTTCTCACCCATTCTTACGGCTGCACAACAGTCCTCCATGGGCGCTCTGCTGCCTGTCCCTAATGAAAGATCTTCATGCAGCAGTTTGGACTTCACCCAAATAGAGGGTGTGTAGGAGAATATTCCAAGGTTCTTTACAAGGCAATGATCACTTTTCTGTTTTCCAGCATATAACAGCTAAACACTACTGCTCCTACTTTGTACAATATTTTCTTTCATAAACTTTCATTGGTCTAAACATGTATTTGTGCACACATGCACACACAAAATCCCACATAAAATCTGCTGAGATTCTCAAGAGCAAAGAAGCAATAGGGGCAACATCGTCACAAACTGAGGAAGAACAGTTTTCATTTTAAATTGTCACAGGTCTCAAATTTTGTTCCAACTCATATTCTGATAGTGTGCATGAGTATTTCCAGCTCTTGTTCATCATTTGCTGTGCTTGGAAACAGAAGCTGACAATGAAAGCACCTTCTCCACAAAAATTATTGCACCACTGCTTTTCATTTGAACAAAAAGAAAAAGATGCTGAGATCAAAAGAATAAAATAAAAGGTTAAAAGGAAATGAAACTTGAAAGAAAGAAAGAGAACAGTTAATTGGAGGGTCTGATTCAGATGTGTTCTTGCAGTGCTCGTTCTTAATTTACTATCTGCTCCTCATCTCGGCACAGCAGTCTAACAAGACTTCCACTGCCTCCTCATTTCCCCCCTGGCTGTGCCCCTATTTCAGACCTGTGCTCAGTGTTACAGTATTCCCCCCAGCTTTGTTCTGCTATATTGAGCTTTGGGACCTTTACACATTAACCATCATCCCTGTAATTCTAGGGCACCAGACTTGGATGTCGGCACTGATGGCCTAAGGATTAAAAAATTGTATAAGGCAGGTTTCTGACTTCAGCTCTGTGAACTCAGTGCTAACACTAGGGAGATCCTTACAAAGGCATAAACAAAAGAGACAAATCTACACAAAGAAACTGTGGAAAGGATCTGGCAGGAGAAGGGCAGGAAGAACAAACTAAGGTATTTTAGACTAAGAAAAGTGTCAGCTGACTTAAAAGTCTCTAAACAAATGAGAAAATTTACATAGTAAGATTTCAGCTTATGAGTAACATTATCTAATGTGTAAAATTTTAGGATACCGGTAGATAAAGCCAGAGATTTGTTTCACACAGTATAAACTAAAATCCATATTACTGCTTTGCTGAATTACTCAGAATCAGCACCTTTTGCTTTCAACAATTTCAGGCTTTATAGATGCTGCATAGCTAGCTACAAAAAGAGTTCTCAAAATATTTGGTTTGAAAGACAGCATTGCTGGTTTTTTCAGATGCCTCCTTTCCTTAAATAAATAAATAAATCAACAGGGGATGCATTTATTGTCATTTATCCCATATCCTTCTATTTCTACAATGCTTCCAGTTGACTGCTAAGCTCCTCAGTTTCAGAAGCTACACAATTAAAGCAATACATTCTAAACTAAATGCAGTATATACTGACAGAAATTGTAAAATATTAGCTTGTTGATGCTCATTTGACTTCAATTGTATCTTCCTCTTTTTATTACTATCTTGCCCACAAAGTTGTGGACGTTAACTCCTTGACTGCCCTTGATGTCAAAAGTGCATTGTGACTCAAAAAGAATATGCTGGCTGTGAGTGAAGTGAGTAACTACTGGTTTGACCTTCCTTATATCAGGTGGACTACATGAAGACAGAGTAAACTGCATGCAACATGGTAAAAATAGATCAGAAATGTTATAAAATGTGGAATACTGTGTTATTTGTCATAATTCATATTTCTCTCTGGGGACCAGTAGCAGTCTAATACTATCCCAGAATGTCACCTTTTCTAACTGGGTTGACACTACAGCATTGAAAAAAAGAAGGGCGTAACAAATCAAGTGTTATGCATAAACGTTGTTAAGAGCATAAATAGTGAATTAAATGGCTAAATAAATAAATGCAATTTCCAATTCTTTAGCAGCCTTTACCCCACAGTCAGCCCTAAAACACCTCACAAAAGACAAAATGCCCTCTTCAGTCATGTCTGCCGCTGATCAAATTGATTCAGAAAAAGACAATATTTTATCCATCCTCTTTGGAGTTCAAGTATGAATGGTGAAGCAAAAGAGAGTGAAACTGAGGGAAACATGAAAAGCTTGATTTGTTAGGACCCCTGCTGTCTGAAAAGAGATCAAAGCTCAGGAGGAGGCTGTAAAACAGCCGAATGCACTGCACAGAAACATGGCCTGTGGCAGCTGCTCTGGGCACGCTCTCACAACACAGGTGTACCTCCAAGTCTGCTCTGCCAGCTGAATCATGGGACCAGGCTACCTCTTCTCCTTCTTCATTATTTCAACTGCAGTCACTGAGGAGATGTGAGCTCCATCCATCACAATGCACAAATTCACAGTGCGCAGATTCAGCACAGGCCTAATTAAAGCTTTTCCTTTCATTTGTGGAGATAATTAGACTTTCATCTCACCAGGAAGCTTCAGAAAGATCTATTTCTTTCTTCAATAAGAGCTACATCAAACAAAAGCAGATTTTAATCGTCTTTTCTTTGGGGCATGAGTCAATAATGAAAGATGTCATGGGTAACAAAAATTGTGTGCAGGGGGAAAAAAGGAGGGAAAAGAGACCAAGCTATGTTCTTTAATTAACACCATGTTTGCAAACATCATTAATTTCACTCATTAAAACGATTTTTATCTACAACTGATTGTTGATAAAACAATCGATTTGAACATCTCATCTCTTTCATGCTATGCAGGAACCCATCTGCTCTGCTGTAAAGCAGGAAGAATGCAGACTGTTAAGCAACATGTGAGGACAATAAAAAATGCATATGTGTGTGTCAGGGATTTGCGAGGCTCACTGCAGGGCAAGGGCCACCTTTTCTCAGAACATCTATAAAAAATGACTTGGTAGCAGGCCAAAGGACAAAATGTCACAAAGATCAGAAGTGCATAAATAACAAATGAATTAATATGTGCAGGAAGAAAGGTTCCATCTGTGTTGGGATGCATCAGTAAACAGACTTGGAAAAATAAGGAGATTTCAGACATGTTCAACACTACATTGTGAGCTGCTCTGATAAGTATTAGAGAAGAGACATGCCAGCTTACTGCCTTTACCTTTTTCATCTGTGCTAGAACAGAAGTGTCTTTTCCTACTACCTTTCACACTGGTGCAAGGGGAGAGAATTTTTGGCTCCGGGCCCAAGGCACATTATTTATTTATTTAAGCACTTGACACAGTGCTTCTGTATGGGCTGCCTGATGCGCAGGCTCACAAAGAGGGTGTAGCTGATTGTCTGTGGGAATTGAAGTCTGGCAGTCTAAGACAGAAATAAAGCACTCTTCCACCCTAGAGCTTACAGCAATCCCAAAGAACTGTTAGGCTGAGAGCATTAAGACATTTAGTGCAGAGAGAGCTTGTTTAAGTATGGTTTTAATGATAATACTTGCTTTGCAGCAGGCATGGAACTGTATTTCATACTAGAAGAAACACTAGTAAGGACGTAGTGTAGCAGTGCAGAGCTTGCTGTCAGTCTGGTTAGTGCCTTCCTGGATAGGATAAAGTGTCCTGATTCATCAGAATCAGAGCTGAAGTTCCTCTAATAGCAAAATATCATCAATCCAAAAGAATAAAGGATTAAATGTGCATTACTGAACACTCTGCTGCTGTTTTGACCTGCCTGAGAAATTGATGAAATGAAAATATTTAATGGAACCTTGTTTAAAGAAAATCTACAAGCATCCTTAAATCTCACAATGTTGATGCTTGATTCATAGTTCCTTTATGCAGTTAGTTCTGGCATATGGCAGTTGTTTGGGAAACCAAAGTTTGTAGGAGCTTGACAGACATTTCTTCTTGATGCATTGAGCCAGTAAGATCCCTGGTGAGGATCCAGATTCTAACAGAGCTGCACATGTCTGTTCTCATGATTGTAAAAGATGGAAGTTTTTCCTGTTTGGGTTATTTTTTCTCAAGTTCACTCAGTCACTTAAAAATACTGCAGTTTTTTCTGTGTATCATACTTTTATGTTAAGATGCTCCCTCTGTCCAGTAAATGAGGACTGTTTTTATTTTAAATTATGATAAAAATACAGGCACATCATTGAGTTTATCCACTCTGCTAGGATCTAGTAGTTCAATGAGCTAAAAATCTCTTACAGCTCAAGATAGAAGGTTTAACACAGGATTTTCCCAATTCTCCTTTAAACACTAAAAAAAAAAATTATCTTTGTTATGTTTCAGACAATTATCATATCTTCCCTGCATCCTGGGCTAAGATTTGCTTCCATTTATGTCTTTTTAACCATTTACCTCAGTGGAAGTCCCATCTATTCCGAGTCATAGAGCAGTGAGGAGAAAACTCCAAATAGTAAATATTTATTGAAGTATGTACTTTGAAAAAGAAAATTAAAAATGGTGAAGTAGGAAGAAAAAAAGAAAACTTTTGACAGTTTTCTGGGGGTGATATTCATGGCTTCAAGCGAAGATAAGCTTTTCCTTTTTTTTTTTCTTTTTTTTCCTTTTTATTTTCTTTCTCTTTAATGAGCATGTTGCATGCAGAAAGAATAGTGACTCATGGCCAGAACTCTGAAATACCCAACAGCACTATAGTCCTTCCACTGTCAAAGTATTAAAAAAAACCTTTGTCTAAAATGGAATTCTACTTTGGAATGCTTCTGATCTCCCTCATTAGAATATACACATGGTTCTGATCCAGTATTTTGAAATAGGAAACCATCTCCCCACTCATCCCCAGAAAAGTTAGCTTGTATCTAGTTGGTTATATATAAAGATATTGTTTATATTTAAACAGTAAATATAAGAGGATGCAGCTGACCTTCAAAAGTGAAAATCCACACAAACAGATGAACCCAAATGGAGATCTTTGCTTATTACCTAGATGATACTGCTGAGCTACAAACTGCTAGAGGAAACTGGAGGAAACCTTCAACCAGATACCAGATTGGCTCATCACTTGTAGTTCAGATACTTTACTAGGTAGGTCCTCATTTCGTGAAAGAGGACAGGGATACAAGGTAGGTGACCTTCCAGAGGAGAAGGAACAGGAGACAAACAGAAATGACTGTCCTCAGTTTTAAGGGCAAAACTGGGAACGTACTCCTGCACTGCTTGTCTTAAAACTTCAGTAGCCTGAACTCCCTTACTGCTATCAGCTGCAGAGGAAGAGGCAGTTGCCACTTCTTCAAATATTCTCAACAAATAGAGAACAATATTTAGTTTCCAAAGAGCTTGTCACTCTGTCAGTGGTACTGGGCCTGAGTGGGTACAAAGCTGCTGCTAAATGAATAGGAGGCTGGAGGCAGATGGTATCCAAATGTAAGAAAAGTGTCATGAAATTATAGAACAGGTGAAAAATTCATTTACACAACCCCTTCTAATCAAAACATTATCCTGCATCTCTGTGTCAAGGGAAATCCATTCCAATTTAACAAATTCATGAAATACTATCCAGATAGTCCAAGGACTGGATTTTCAGACTCCTCTACCAAGAGGAATATATAGATATATACATACACGTGTGTGTATTTATATATACACACAGAATAAAACATGAAATTACAATATATTTTTTCCTATTGTTATTTTCTTGAATGAGCTTGGCCAAGTGACAATTTTCACTTGTTAACTCAAACACAAATGTAAATATGTAAGAGCATAAAAACTCACCAAGTAAAGAATAGGGAATTTGTGAATGCATATTTTGATTTCAGGAAAATCCAAAATATGATTACGTCTTTCCTGCAATTCGCCAGTGTTATGTGATAAATATTTGATTTATGCAATGGAATTCACATCTATGTATAGATCACAAAGATCTTAAAGGTGTAAAGCTTGATTGATGATCTGGCTTCTCTTTCCTGCACCTTTTGCATACAGAACGTGAAGTCCAAATGATGCCTTGTGTATCTGTGTGTGTGTATTCTGTGTGACATCACACAAACTGGCAGTATCTGCTCACCACTACGTCTAACACACAAGAAATGTTTCTGAGTCCCGCTACTGTGTTTAACAGGTGGAACATTCCTAGATTTAGAAAGAGCTTCAGGATTACTATACCTTCTCTCATTTTAAACTTAAAATAGTCTTAAGTGCATTCCTATCTCTTTTTTAAGAACATGTCATGCAAAGCTTGATGTGAAGAATGTTTAATGGATGAAATTAATATATGTAATTGATAGCTCATTTATCAACTCCAATTAAGACATAAATAGAACATCTCTCCGTGTGTATATCTCATTCTAAAAAAAGGAGGTAAAAAGAAAAGCAATACCTAGATGATTATTAAATTAGATTAATGACTTATATGATAATAATATTTTATGAATGGCTTATTAGTATTAATGATGAGTTATGACAAATTTTCACGAAGACTACTATCTTGTAGCACACAATGGTTTGTTCACAAATGTACAAATGAAGTGGGAATGTGCCATTCTAGATGAATTATTGATTGATTAAATTGCCTTTGTACGAGAGCATCCAAAAGAGCTTTTAGACATCTGTACAAGGGTTAATCCAATAGTATAAGTTTTTACATGCACATATCCAACTCCTGAATAAGTCTGAGATCAATTACCTTACTGTTGGCTCAAAAAACTAACAAGCAGGCAAACAAAAAAAGACTAAAAAAACAACCGACATCAGGTTATCTTGTTTTCAAATTTTTCCACTTCCTTACAAGGCAACAAAATGCAATACTTTGGAATAAAAATATACAACTTACTAGTTATAAATCTGGGGGGAAAAAAAGTTTATCTTTTTTACCTCTCATTTAAGCTGTGCTCTATTTCTTTTTGGGCATGACACATAAAAATATTGGGTACGTAACCGGTATGTGCTTTCTAAGCTCTGAATGGAAGCACACATTTTTAAAAGTGTAAAGTTAACTGATATAAATATCATAGCAAAATCCCACTAAAAAACCTTCCCAAACACCCAAAGAAATAAACAGAAACAACAACAAAAAACCCTCATCCAAAACAAAGGTCAACTCAAATAGTTTCAAATGCTAGGCAGTAAAAGAAATGTCCTGGAAAAAAAAAAGGATGTCTACTAGCAGGCAAAAATCACTGACATATTTCACAGGCGGAAAGCTATGTACAGAAAAAAACAAAGAATCAAAGGTTTACCTCTTTAATCACGCTTAATTTTTAATGTAGTCCTAGAATTCAAAGATTTAACATTTTTAAAGAACTCTAATCTCATACAGAAAGAATGATGCAAGACTATTTTAAAGTTAAAATGGATTTCCTGATGAAAACTGGAAATTTTGATCTTTAGTATCCAAGTGTCAATGAAATGTAAGTGCCCACCAGATTGCTGGCCCACCCATAGATTATTAATGCACAATTAATCTACTAGGGCAACTGTAGAGTGTCATTTAGCTTCAGAGCCCATGAGTATGAAACAGCAACACACTGTGAAATTAATGGTAACACTTAAAGGTCCCATTGTTATTAATTCATTTGACATTCAGTGTAATCACACTGGTCTTTAATGAATTCATTTGGCATGTGAATATCGCATGTACTTTCAAACGCACTCCAGTGCAAATCAGTGTTAATTGATGTCCTGAATTGAAATAGTTTCTCTGTAACTTCTTATTTTTAGCCTACTCTACTTTTTATTCAAGGGTGTTTTCCTAAGCAAAATTTACACGTGGCATGTGCAAGCACACGCTCTTTTAAAAATTGCTTTAACTGGATATCAATATAGCATACATTAATGACCAAGCGATCATAGGGTACTGAACCTCTGCAGGAACTTGTTCTAAGGCAATAAACTCTAAACACCACTGAACTTCAGTAACCTCCTAGTGCCATATATCCTGTGAATATTTTCAGTTTGCTGCTCTCCACAAATTGCCTGTGAACATCTCTGGCTTATGTGAAAAGTGCTGTGGCCAATGGTTATCATCTTAGGGAGTTCAGTTTTATAGCAGGGACTGGCTGCATCTTCTCATCCTGCACTCAGTGACTACAGCCGTGCATATGGATAATGTCTGAAAATGTGCCAACTGAAATCATCTCCCTCCCTTACATGTAAGCACTGCTTCCAAGAACTGTGGGGTGCTGAGAAATTCCTCTGAATGTCACATGCAAGCAGTTAATCTGAAAAGATTGAATACATGGGTGGGCCAACAATTCCCACTCAGTAGCTTGTCCTAGACAAAATACTTCAAACTGGAAAATTCTTCATGCTAATAATAGTATTACCATTATAATTCATAAAGTTGCTGACTTACTTTCTCAGATAGCAGTAACAATCTGCATACGTTCTTGTTTCCGAGAAAATTAGGGAGTCTCAGGGGTGCCAAAGGAATTTCTGGTGTCAGACCATTTCCTAAGCGAAACACTTCTTTCGACCTGTACGTAAGTATATCAAGGGATCTTTAAATTAGCCAAATATGGGACTATGATCTTTGACATCACATTTGTGGGAAATTTGTAAGCCATTCCTAAAAATAGCACACAAACCAACAAAAGTATGGATTCAGAATGCCTCAGATATAATTAATATCACTATATAAATACTTTTATTGTATCACGCACAGGTAAACGAAATTAAAACACATACAAAAAGTCCACACTTACTGAAAAATGCTTAAAAAGTTGTGGTGCCACTAATTTTTGGTTGCCTAAGAAGGCTTGCATTGTTTTTCAAAAAATACAAGATTAATGTTTTCTCCAGTTCCAGATCTTGATTCTCAATAATTTAAACAAAGGTACCCCAAACTATGACATAAAAAAACATTTCAAGCATCTCTATTTGGGTTGAAAAATAAGTAAACAGAAAAGAGGTCCCACTGATTTAATTTGTTTCAATGCTACTATCTGCTGGGCAATGTACTTTAAATGCATGGGGTTTTTTTTCAATCAATGATTCCCATAAAAGGTTTCTAATTTTTCTTTTCTATTTTATGTTAAAGCGAGAGAACACTATTTAAACTTATTCAACACAGTATACTTATTTTTGTAATACTGAGTAACTCAGGGGATGCAGAATATAATAAAAAGTGGAAATAATCCTGAAACTACTTCACAGAAATAGTGTCAGGATAGTGTCTACTAAACTCTTGCTACTGACATGCAAGACTTTTCTGAGCTTTCATTGCCAAGGAAGGCCCAGTGAATAAAACTATTTTAAGAATGGATATAGACACATCGATCAGAACTACAAATCAAGAGCGTCTGGCCACATAATACTGATTAAAGTTCGTATTTGTCTTCCTTCACCTTCTGTAACACACTCAGAATGATGAACGTACTCTAAATGGAAAAGCATGATTGCTGAATCTTCATCACTTGGCATCAATATCCTGGAAGTAAAGAACATGTCTTGAGGTCTAACTGTTTAATTCTATCAGAAATTATTTTATTTGAACAATGACTGAGTTATGCTCCTTTTTAGTTCAAAACTTTAAGTCATCATTTTCTTAATGACTTTTGCGGAAAGAACTTAAAATTTCAATAAGCTAGCACTTCCCATTGTCAAAGATCCTTCCCCCAAAACCACAAAATTGTCAGCCTTGTTTCACACTGCCATGGAGCAGCAATATATACGATTAGGTTTGTCAGACACCTTCCATTCTCACAAGCAGGCAACTGAAATCTTAAAGGGAGAGACAGTGAATGTCTGTCATTGACTCTTTGAAAAACTGCAAAATTGGACATGCATTTGGACATGTTGCTAGTCTCTGGGAATTTCAATTTGCTTATGTGAACTAGAGGTTTGCTAAGAATTTAGAAGTTGAATCATCTGCAAACTCTATAGAACAAGAATGTTGTAGCCCAACACTGTAAAAGAGCCAGACAGTATCTTCTGTATGGTTGGTTGCTTTTTAAACCACTATGGGTTGATCTAGGACCAGTTACAAATAAGAATATTTGTCTAATTAGTTATTGGAGAGAGAGGAAAAAGCCGAGGGCACAGTCTGGCATATAGAAGAATCAGGAGGACTCTGCATAAACCACATTTTGCCAAGGGGGATGGATTGCGGATTAAAATTCGTAACCCTGAAAAGTGTTTTCACATTGCTTCCTGACTCACTTCTACAATGCCAGAATACAGGATATAGGTGGACCTGTTTGGTGTGTCATCCCCATTGCTATTAATCCACATTTCTTTTGTGTGGTGTCCTTCTTTATCTGCCTGGAACTGGCTTTGCAATCTCACTGCCAGGGTAGATGGGACACCCACGTTTCAGTGCACAGATGCTTTGGACTTGCCCACATTGCAAACAAATGACAAATGTTGGCGGACGTGTAAATTTAGTGTGCTAATGAGTTTGCTTAAAGTTCTTGTCTAAGTTATATCATGACAGGATAATACTTCTGCAATGTGATTTAAATAGACATTTGATTCATTTTGTGCAAAAGATGGGTAAACAATGTTTATGGAAAGGATTTCTACAAAACTTCCTACTTTGCTAATTAATGAGCAACAGAATATACAAGAAAAAACATCCTGACTTCTCAGAATGTTGAGTGATCAAAATATGAACTTCCAAAACCTGAAAATCTGTACAAAATGTAAAACCTCAGAGATAATGACAGTTATTCACATCAAGCAAACAAGCAAACATGAAAATATTTAAGCAATGCAGCACAGTGGTACTCTCAGCGATTCTCCAAACTGAAATGGAAACATGGTCACAGATTAATGAGATTATAAAATGAATTTAGCAAGCTTATTGTTATCAAAATGTTTATCAGAAACCTCTGAGGTTTTAAGAATTGCAAACCTCTAGCAGTGCACAAAGTATTCTACATGAAAAAGATACTGGCTTTGATATTGTTGGAGAAAGGTGGATGGAGAAATTGGATTCTTCAATGACAAAAATATTCCCAGGTCAGCTGTTAGGAGAATCCTCCATACATAGACAACATTTTTCAAGTATGATTTAGCTCAAGAAATTTTTGCTGCACCTTAACATGAACCATAAAATAATCATTTAGGTGTAAAGACAGCCTAACATGCAGAGATTCAAATCAGCGCAGATGCAAAAAAAACCCCAAAGTGTTTTCAATATTAAGTCTACTATTTGCTTCTCATCTTTGCTTAACCAAACCCAGAAAATAACAAAATATTTTGATCTGTGGAGAAACTATTTATGTAACCAAAAATTGACGAAGAATTATTAGATTGTTTATATTTTAGCTGTTTATATTTTAGCTGTTTATATTTGTTTAATATTTTATATTATAGCTCTATGTTACTATCCATCTATATCAACGATACAAAGGGCTCCACTGTATGTGTATTGAAACTTTTTGAGGTTAGCTGCTGTTCCTGTTCTAGAGCTAAAAATCCAAATCTAATTACAGGAAAAAGATATGCAAGGAAAGGAAAAACAGCAAGAAGAAGCAATTAGAAATGTCCCCATTTAACAGATGAAGGCCTTATAAGATAAAAATTACTTGCTTGGAGTCACGTTGTATGTCTGTGTCAATGCTTCAGTATTTATAAAGTTTCAAACAGAGACAATGACAGAACTATAATTAAATACAGCATACAATGGCGTAAAGGTTTGTTCTTGTTGGAGATGAAAGGATTTATGTTGCCTTGAACAGTGCAGTATCTTGGCAGTACAAACAATCACTACTAGATACAGTAAGAACAGGGAGGAAACATTTGGAGAGGGAGAATTTTTCCAAATAATTTCTTAAAATAGTCTATTCCCTCTTTAAAAATGAGTTTCCTTGAAGACAGATTTTCAGTATTGTCAGGATACAAAACAGTTGACACTAGTTTACAATATTCAGGCTTTCTCAGTTGCTCACACTGAGTTATCTAGATCCTGTCTTACTGCTGCAACACCCTTGTGCTTGCTCTTATTGTAATATTACTCTAATTTCTACATCTTTCTTCCTATCTTTCTCCTTCCAAGCAAGCTTTTCTTCTCCTTCTCCCTAGTCCTCACCACAAACCTCAGAGCAGTTTGCAATTTCCCTCCCAAATACCAGAAAAAGGCAGAGAGATTTGGCAGAAAATGGGAATGTGGACAAATACCACATATGAGTAAAATACAAGTTTTTCTCTTGTGCACGGGTACTATTATGTTTATGAAGAGAGGAAAGCCAACAGGTGAGAGTGTAGAAGCAAGGTGTCTCTCCACCTAACTTACACAGGTGAGTATCCCCCTGGCTGCCTGGCTGGCCTGATAACACGTGTGCATCTTGTGGGCAGAGCTCCTGTGGCTGCACCCACTCTCTTCAGCTGCGGCAGCCAGGAGCCCTGCTCAGAGTGGGTGGTCAGCCAGGCAGGCAGGACCCTCTCACAGCTCTTTGGCCTTCACAGAAGCAGAGCATCCATGTATTGCCTCAGCTGGTTTTCAGACTGGAGCAGACTTCAAGTCTAAATAGCTTTCTTTATGGAAACTAATCTGGGAGGTGTATACAGCAGGTAACCTCAGGATCTGCACATTTGCTGTAATTTAATGTCCTATTTGTTTAGCTCTGCAAAATGCAGTTTTCTTTCTAAAGATGAAGTTGCTAGAGATGACCCTTTTTATAAAGTAACCAGTTCAGAAAAGATCACACATTAAGGCATTAGACCTGTTGTTAACTCCTTAAATTTTTTTTAGTTGGGTACTAATTTTTTCACCTTACTAAGAGGCATGGAGACTATTTTCATTTTTTATTGTTCACCCATGCTGGCTTAAAAAATTTGCAAATAGGAGGATTACAACCTTGAACAGGGAACAAATGACTTTTCTGACTCCTAGATTAAAGCAGACTTTAGAAATTCCAGTGATTCAAATATCTGCCATGATTACTGAAGAGATAGTGCTGTTTTTTCAGAAGTTTAATCAGCTTCACCTCAGGCAAAACAAGCAAGATATAGCTAAGAAACAGGTAAACACTCTGTAGAGTTTGCAATAATTATTACGTATAATTTCCACCCCATCCGTCTGCATTATGTTAATAAGAAGGCATGAAACAACTGAAGAAAATCAGATGCAAGAGCAACAACAAAAAAATTTTTACATGGAACTTGGAAATTTGACATAAAGACAGTGGATAATAATAAATTACTAATTGTTTTTACATCATGCTTATTGAAAGCAAATCTAGACTGTGTTTTAGTACTGTCTTGGGAGGAATGATTTCAGCAATGCTTTCTTGTAAAAATAAGTTCATAGAATCTCACTGTGTGAACCAAACTTCTTCATTAAATTTTAAACACTACAATGTCTTTGTAGCCATTATGACAGTATAGGAGCAAAGGAACTTGAAATATATGGTATACATAAATATACATACATATATATGTATATATCTGGTGGGAATTTATGGAAAATGCAAAAGATGTTCAAAAGCAGATGACTATTAGCATAAACTGTACAGTGAGCTGCTCTGCAATACCTCTACCTTTCTTGCTTCTACGTGCATTGAACTTTTAAGCTTGCTGATTCTGCCTTGGGCAGAAGTGGCACAAACTTAAAAATGGAAAGTAGAGCTGTCTTATCATTTGATCGCATTTATTTCAGGTGCCATTGAAGCAAGACCTCATGATCTTGTGGAAAGCTTTACACTATTTAGCTTATTGTAAGGTTGAGAAAGCCTCTATTATGTTCTAAAGTAGAGAGACTGTTACACTCTCCTTGTCTTTGACTTGCCACATGCAAATTCAAATGGAAAATTCTTGTTTTAGAAAAGCAAGAGAATTGCCTAATTGTAGACGAAAACTATCACAAGCCAGGAATTACATATCCATGTGCTCTTAAATTATTATATCACATTTGCTTTCATTCTTCTGTCATACTGATCAGTATATTTGTAGGAAAGACTGACAGCAGCAGAAGGGGATGTTAGTTTTTATTATAATGTTTGTTACTGTAAAGATCTTTCATGACAACAAACTTATTACATCTATAAAGGAAATTATCCTTTTTTCAGTAACAGACCACTGTTCTTGAGAAACACCAAGAATATTGTGATATCAAGGGCACTTTACAGACAGTAGTCAGATTTTAAACCACAACAAACAAAATTCCCCAAACCATGTGCAATCAGCCGGTCTATATTTGAAAGCTAGAAAATGAAGGTTACTGCAGGGCATCCCACTAGAAAACTACAAAGTGGAAGAAGACAAAAATAAATTTTTTTGGGGGGAAGAAAACAAGAAGCCACCAATTTTAAATTTGCATACTTCCATGCCAATGAAGAATTTCAAATAAATTTGAATCAAAATTTATCAAAATTCAGCTGAAACCCAAGCTGAAGTAAATAGTACTAGCATCTCAGGTTCCTGATGATCTAATAGCTTTGAAACTTTTAACATAGCGGTGTATAAAAGAGCCATTTTTCTTATTTTTTTCATGGTGTTCTGTTGCTATAGGATCTAGGGTTTGTAAATAAGCTGGATCATACCAAGGACATTGTCTGGTACACCAATAAGGTAGGAATGGCATAAATCACACTGTCTTACTTGCTAGACTTCTGTATGGCTTCAGTAGCTGCTCATACCTAGGTTGAAACTTTACAATTGTTTTTAGGTAAGGTTCTTTGGTTTTGCCTATTTTCTTAAATGATTAACTTAAATTCAATTTTATACAGAAAATCTGGAAACATTCAGGGACACAAAGTCAAGGCAGTAGCTAGGGCACTCATCTGCAGTCAGTCTACATTCACCTGGCAGCAGGAACAAAAGTAACAGGTGAAGGACAAGTGAAACCAACACCAGCAAACTCTGGAGTCAGAGTATTTCTCTGCAATGAGTAAATATCTACTTAGATTTCTTCTGAGCTGGAAGAAAGGATTCAAGGAAATTGATTTCATTTTCCAAGATGTAGGTGATCAGCCTGATGATCAGACAACAGAGGAAAAACCACAATAATTTTGACTTTTCCTTGCTGTTTTTTGTTTTGTTTTTTGGTCTCTTTTTTTTTTTTCCTGAATTGTGCATTACATTCTGAGCAACTTTAAATTTCTATTGAAGTGATCTTCAATTTCCAGTGTTTCCTAAAAAGGCATATGTTAGAAGGGTCATTAGGACACAGAAATCCTTCAGCTAACTTTTTATTCTTGGGAATATTAGATATGGCCTCTAATCTGGCAGTTCATGGAAGCCAAAAAAAGGTTGAACGTGCTGAGTCTACTGCTGCAAACTGCTAGGGTTACCCCTGTCTTACACAATGCTTTCATTATGTTTTAACATACTAAAGGGTAAAACAAAACCATACTAATAAATATGGCAAATTTCTATGCTGAAATCATGCTTATCATACTAACTAATCAAGCTGCTTTTACCCATGAACTGTGCTGCTGACTCACCAAAACTTGCAACCACTGGCAAATGCGCTGGAGGTGGAGGGTGTTCTAGGACTCTTTAAACATTCCCTGCCTAAGCCTGTCTTTTCTACAAAAAAATCATATCACAGATGACTACTGCTGGGAAAACATGGCTGAGGTATATGTTATGTTTAAAAACAGAACTTGTGAATTTTCTGATGTTACTCTCCAGCTACATAATTCCTCAAGTTTCACTACATTACTTGTACTTTTCCTGTGCTACTTTCCCTCTGTTTTATTTTGCGGTCTTGTGTATTTGGTTACACACACAATATCTCCTTTCCCTTCCCTGTCTTTATTTCTTTCACATATACTCTACTTGAGATGGATTAAAAATCTCCAGGTGCTGTGTCTTTGCCTTTCTTTGAAAAAAGAAAAAAAATAAAATGACCTTTTCCTTGAAACAGCAAGATTGGAAACTAATCTGCTTGTTACAGTTGAGATTTTGACCTGCCCCCTAAACTGCACATTGACTCCTAGCTCTGAGAACTGGTTTTGATGGTGATGTGTGTCATTTTTTTGTAATGCTAATTCAGGCAGAAGCCATTTATCATTTCTGAATATAGAAAGTGTCTGATGTGACACTGTGCTGACTTATTCAGAAAATGATAAAAGATCAAGAGAAGCAGTATAGCTTAGCCTACAAGGACCTAGACCAGGACCAGAACATCTACTTTCTATTCTTGCTTCCTTCTATGATTACAGGAAAGACAATTGTTTTCATGTATTTTAATAGCTACTTTCTGATAACAAAAATAATTTAAGACTAAGAATTATTTTTTACAGTAAATACTGAAGTAGATCAAAATTTTTTCTCTTGTATCGGTATTTTATTTATGCCTTTCTTTATCAGCACACCAAAAAAAAGGCAATGATAAAATTATATTTTTCCCTTTTTCTCCTTACTAGAACAGATATAATACCCCCACAGTATATCAACAGGTTTCTCAGTTCCCTGGCCTCTGTGCAAAAACCTCACATGGGAATATTACTATGTCCAGACTTAGGAATATGGAATGACCAGAAAATCCATAAACAGGATAACAGACCGGTTAAAACCCTTTCATATAAGACATCAAAAAGAAAATCCTGTTACTTTTTGAAAAAAAATCCCAGTACCTTTGAAATTAAGCAAAATAATTAAAAGTTTTTACTATACCACGTAGAGTTTAGTTGAATTCTATAAAACCAATGTTTTTCTGAAATACAGTGAAATTACTGACATCCATGGTGACCCTCTCGGGATATAAAATTTATAGCTCACCAAAATCTACTGATTAGGAGCACCTATTTCAAAATACTCCATGACTCCCGGGGCCAGGGCGATCCACACGGGCAGCGTGGCAAAAAACTAAAATGTCACTGCTATTCCAGGATGGTTTAGCAGCCAGTAAAAGAGGAGCAAACTTACTAGCAAGTGCTTTGGATGAGTGTGTACTGACAGGTTGCTGATGAACTGTAAATTTTTACTATAGCTGTATATCAAGCCAAAATGCGCAGCAGCCACTTCCAGCTTGCGGCTTGGAGTCCGTGCTGTACCAAGCCATGATAACAAAAAGGAGGAGAAATAGGAAGAAACAAAAATCTGTTGTTACTAGAAGTTCATTATTTCTTATTCTGAAAATTTATGGGATTGATCTAGATTGAGACATTTTATGAAGTGGAGGAATACAATAATGACTTACAGTATTTGAGAACCTTGTAAATTAAAATATTTTCTGGGTATAAAATAGATGTTAACACTCATTTTCTGTATCTGTTCCACAAACATATTGGATTTTCTTGTCAGATTTTTTTCTTTATTTCATCTTCAGAGGGTACCTTCAATATAAAGTCATGTGTCTATATACACATACGTACATATATATATATAAACATATATAATTTGAAATTATATATACATATAAAATTTCAATATATGTTCAATATATACTCAATTTCAAATTTTTCCTGGAGAAAATTTCCATAAAGAAAATCACACTTCTTTTTTTATTCTTTAAATCAATATTTTGCAAAAGTAGGTAGTAATTTCCAGTATTCCTATCACTGCTTTACCTGAATTCAGATGTGTAGGCAATTCCTTTGATTACTGCCTTTTTCTTTTAACTTTATCAAATACTGAGGAATTAATTCATCTGTAGGGCTACACGCTCTTTTAAAATATAGTTCTGATCTTTATATAGTAATGTAATTTAAATTAGTACCTAATTCTCTAAAGTCCACAATTTAGGACAGCGCAGAATCTACTGCAGCAACTAATTAAACACTTACTGTAAGGTTAAGTTTTTCATTAAATCAATAGGCCCCTAGTGTCAGTTACAAAGCCCTAATTACTATGCTGTAAATTTAGATTGAATTTGAATTAAGGACTGATTTCAATCTAACCACAGCATGTAAATATTGTAAATTACCAGAATTACAGTTCAATAAAATTGAATGGATTTCACTTTAGATAAACTAAATGCAAATGAGCCTAAGGAAAAAAAGAAAAAAGCAAAAATTTCCCAAACATCTGCACAAGAGACTTACATGAGCAGTCTATAGTACAATGCTTTGGCAAAGAGCATGCCAGAGCTTCAAAATGCTGCCACCGTTTACTCTAAAATGTTTTAAATATTTCATTATCTGTTCTGAAAATGAATAAATTTAATCTCTCCCAAGTGATCAAGTAAAATGATGGCTAATGTGCCCACTTACTGTGTTGCTTTAGTTTGATGACTGTATTGTTGTGCTAAAGCACAGTATGAAATCAGGTTATCAGGTTATAACTGGCAGGGATAAAAAAAAAGCAGTGCTGGGAAACACAAAACAAGCCATTTTCAAGGCATGAATCATGCACTTTGAAGACTCAAAACAAGTGTAAAAATTACAGACAATGGCACTCTAATCAAACGAGTGCAAAATTGAAAATAATTGGGAGTTTTTGGACTTTCATTCACCTTCAAACAAGCACTGTATCCACAGGATATTAATAAATTTGGGAAAATAGGCAATATGCTAGGTTACACAAAAAATGAAAAATCAAAAATGCCCATATTGAGGGNGATTGATCTAGATTGAGACATTTTATGAAGTGGAGGAATACAATAATGACTTACAGTATTTGAGAACCTTGTAAATTAAAATATTTTCTGGGTATAAAATAGATGTTAACACTCATTTTCTGTATCTGTTCCACAAACATATTGGATTTTCTTGTCAGATTTTTTTCTTTATTTCATCTTCAGAGGGTACCTTCAATATAAAGTCATGTGTCTATATACACATACGTACATATATATATATAAACATATATAATTTGAAATTATATATACATATAAAATTTCAATATATGTTCAATATATACTCAATTTCAAATNTCTAAAGTCCACAATTTAGGACAGCGCAGAATCTACTGCAGCAACTAATTAAACACTTACTGTAAGGTTAAGTTTTTCATTAAATCAATAGGCCCCTAGTGTCAGTTACAAAGCCCTAATTACTATGCTGTAAATTTAGATTGAATTTGAATTAAGGACTGATTTCAATCTAACCACAGCATGTAAATATTGTAAATTACCAGAATTACAGTTCAATAAAATTGAATGGATTTCACTTTAGATAAACTAAATGCAAATGAGCCTAAGGAAAAAAAGAAAAAAGCAAAAATTTCCCAAACATCTGCACAAGAGACTTACATGAGCAGTCTATAGTACAATGCTTTGGCAAAGAGCATGCCAGAGCTTCAAAATGCTGCCACCGTTTACTCTAAAATGTTTTAAATATTTCATTATCTGTTCTGAAAATGAATAAATTTAATCTCTCCCAAGTGATCAAGTAAAATGATGGCTAATGTGCCCACTTACTGTGTTGCTTTAGTTTGATGACTGTATTGTTGTGCTAAAGCACAGTATGAAATCAGGTTATCAGGTTATAACTGGCAGGGATAAAAAAAAAGCAGTGCTGGGAAACACAAAACAAGCCATTTTCAAGGCATGAATCATGCACTTTGAAGACTCAAAACAAGTGTAAAAATTACAGACAATGGCACTCTAATCAAACGAGTGCAAAATTGAAAATAATTGGGAGTTTTTGGACTTTCATTCACCTTCAAACAAGCACTGTATCCACAGGATATTAATAAATTTGGGAAAATAGGCAATATGCTAGGTTACACAAAAAATGAAAAATCAAAAATGCCCATATTGAGGGTCACACATATGATTATTAAAAGCTTTCTACTCCCCTGCTCATGTTATTTCAATATATGCACTAAAAATATATTAATAGCCTTAAGATGTCCTTAGAAAGTTAATTAAAACAATGGGTAATTTTTTTACACTTAACACTTCATTAATACACTTAAATAGCAAAATAATAAAAGTTGGCTGAAAAACTAAAAACCAATAGATTAATATTGTCATGAAGGCTCATAAAGGGCATAGATTAAGGAAATTAATGATAATTTTCATAATTGTGTGCTTGAGAGATGCTGAACATAAACTCAAAACTAGAAAATAACAAAGAGGTGATAATAATCCTCCTTCAAGAATAATATCCACTATCCTCGTTTCTATCTGAAATGCAATTATGCCACCTGATTTTTTAGAACAGTTCTGGTTTTATTTCTTTTTTTCAGAGCACAGTTTATAGGGTCTTTGATCTGTTCATGCCTCACAAAGTTACACAGTGCCAATGCAGTTTGTAGACACATGCCGTGTGTCTGATAATTTACAACCTGACAGCACCACACTTTCTGAAACTCTTATTTCCTGTGAGTGTTAAAATTACATCTCAAACCACAGAATGTTTTAATGACTTCGTGTCATCAAGAAAGGTAATAATACTTCAGAGCTCAGCTTCATCAGCTGAGCACGGTAGCCAAAGGTAGCAAGTAATTTACTACATGTGACCTATGTAGGCTTTTCACATTAGGAAAATCAAACCATTCTCTGAAGTGCTCATATTACCAGTCTGCTGGAATGTTAAATTACTGACTGCAAAGGAAATGATGCTTCACTTAAGTTTGGAGTTTTGCACAGGCGGAATGAATAGGCCAAGCTGCAAAAAGCCCTGAAGTAAGAAGAAAAAATTATTTGTGACACTTGCCAGAATAGAAAATACAGTATGCCTATACCACCTACAGCAGGTATGGTACATTGCTAAATATAGGAAATACGGTAGAATGAAAGAGTGCTTTTATAGCTGTCCTTCATGTCTATAAGGTGTCCTTTGCTTATCAGCTTTCCACCTTCATATCATACCCTACTGGATAAAAAAGATATTCCCTGATGTGACTCTGCTGTTCTGGCTCCCATGCTTACTCCTATATGAGAATCAGCTCTCCTCCAGGGTCTCTAGGCTGGAGCAAAGGTAAGCAGGAAATATTAGTGACTGCTGAAATAAATGTCTACCTCTTCAAATCAACAGAAGCAATAAAGAGACGGCACCACTTGGATCCTGCTCTCTAAACTGCAAATGATTTCATCTTTCCAGTTCTGGAATTTAGATGAAGTCAGGAAGTTACATGGATCTCTGGGGTAGAGCTGGTTTTGTTTGAGATAATTTGTGTTCATGTTCTATAGAATTATTTTTCCATGAAAAAAGTCTAGGGACTAGCTAACATGTGATGAAGTGGCCATACTATAGGCTTGAAGCTTGAAAACTGATCAGAGTTTTAACATAAAAGAAAATATTTCTAAAAGTATCCTAGTGAAATAGGAGACTTCTTTCAGAAAACAACTAAGATTTAAATTTAATTTTTGCACAGTTCAAAGCTTAATGACAGTTCACAATCAGCTTGTCAACAAGTCTCAGCCTCTTGCAAAACTTTGCCACTTTGCATGGTGAAGAATTCATGATTTTATTCTGCCTTATGGAGCAATGAAATTAAATTGAAAATTTTATTTTTTCTGGTCTTCCTAAGGTTATAGCTGTTTAGAACTGCAGTGTCCAGATCTGTCGTTCATCCTGTTGAATGGAAGGCTGGCTATTACACATACAAGATGCAGTTCATGTCTGTCTGAGTGCTATGGGAAAGGTATAATTGCAATAAATTTATCAGTCAATGGTTTGAGCAGTCAGTGGTTTGGATGCACAGTCATCAGGACACATAGTGTACAGGCATACGCTCTCCCACAATTATGCCCATATTTAATACCTGGAAAGATGACTGCCTTATGGAATATTCAAAATTTGCTGTTGTATTACTGTATAACATCTGTAATACCTATAATTAGAACCGTACAGCCTCAATACAGTGAAGACAAAATTGTTTATAGTGTGTAGATTGCAGAATAGAAACATGGAGTTAAAAAAGGGAATTAGTAATTGAAGACATTCTTAATGGTGTGATTCCTGGAGCGAAAATTTCAAAATAAAAAGGTTTCAAATCCTTAGCAATTCATTTGTTTGATGAATCACAGAATAGAATCTCAGAATAATTTAGATTGGAAGGGAACTTTGGAAGTCCTCTAGGCTGATCCCCTACTTCAAAGTTAAAACATGTTTCTCTGGGCCTTGTCCAATCTAGTTTTGAATATCTGAGGACCCTCTTCCACCTTAGCACCTCTTGCATGGTGAAAAAAAATAAACCAGTTGGAATTTTCTTTGCTGCTGACCATTAACTCTTGTCCTTCTACTCTGCACTTCCGAGATGCTGCTCCATATTCTCCACCAAAGCAGGAATTAAATGTTTTTCTAAGCCTTCTCTTCTGCAAGGTGAATAAATTTACTTTCTGCAGCTTCCCTTTGTACACCACACTGTTATTCTCTCTTGCACAGAGAGAAGAGACAGAGCTAGACACAATACAGAGGAATAATCACTCCTCTCCAGCTCCTGGTTGTGTGGCTCCCCAGTATGTTTTAAGCTTTCACTGCTACAAGGCAATACCAAAATGCAAATCTTTTATCTGAGCAACTGTGATTAATTGCCATTTATCTAGATATGGAAAAAAATGGCAAGGTAAGTGAAAGTAGCTTGACCTTATAGTGCTTCACTTATCAAGCACATGATTTTAATCAGTAGTGAGAATTAGTCCCATAATTTTTACTGCAGAAGACCTGAGTGTTTTTAGTACCCCATCATTAAATATTGAAATATCTATTGGTAACAGGTAGTTCATAATTCTGTTTTATGGTTAGAAAGTCAATTGTTCACATTCTGTGAAAAAAATCTAGCTCCAAGTATGAATCATCCCTGAACAGTGAGCATATAAAACTCCAACTCTTGTTACTGGAAATACTAGTCAGCATGCTTGGAATGGTTTTAGAATGCGAGTCGAAATTACCATTGCTTAAAAGTAAACAAACACCCAGTAGTCTGGGACAAAGGTAGCAATAAAAATACTAGTTTTTCAATGTATTTTTTTGTAACAGTTATTATGGATTTGTATTAAAATATATGTTAGCTCAGGCATTAATTGACCACACTGGCAACATGCACTGACGTTCTCTTCTGTCAGCTTTGGGTTATGCATGCATTTTAACATTTAACATCACTGCATGCAAAATCCCAAAATGAAAAGTGTGCATAAAAATATACAGGGCATTACTTATTTATATGTAAAACCTTTATTCTATTTTGTTATTTTAGATTAAATCCCGTTTCAATTCTATTCTCTCAGGGAAGCACTAACAGTTTGAGCTCAGCGTGAAAGCCATCAAACACTTGAGCTGAAATTTAGATTGGGCAATTTTGCCTGGTGAAGTAGAAAAGGACATGTGGAATGGCAGAGAACAGAATGGCTTATGGAAAGGCAGATGTTTTAATAACTTGTTGTCTAGTGGGAGCCTCAAATATCTAAATTTAAACACTGCAATATATTAAAGTGCATTGCTGTCAGGGAGGGCATACTCCTTTACCTTATGAATCAGAGTAAATGTGCATATTTATCGTGTGTGTAGACTTTATAAAACACATATTTTACAACTGAAATTAGAATTAAATGGAAGGTGTTAAAAAAGATTATCTCAGACTGCAAAATGCGTCAGGTCAGAGCCTGGGTAATATTCAGTCTTGAGTTTTGACTTGAACCTGTCTTCCTGTGTGAGTGGACTAAACAGATACTTGAGATCTCCTGCAAACTAAGATCCTTTTTGTTTCAGCACATCAATCTCCTGTTAATTTACACTAGGTTTGAAATGACATTTGTCCTTCACCACATTGTTGGAAGAATGCAATGAATTTACCTAAAAAAATGTCCAGAAGAAACTAGAAACCTCCTATGTTAAGTTTTTTATGGAAAAAATCTCTCAGGATATCTGGTAATAGTGAATTACTCTAATTCACCCTGGCTGCATAATTTACAATCTCACAGAATTAAGCCAACTACGGAAGAAAAATTTTATTAATAAGCTAGCTTCCCATATGTTCATGAACAACTGGGTCCTATTAAGGAACAATGAAGGCCCCGTCACTTGACTTTTGGAGCTATTACACCAGTATTTATAGACTGTGGAGATATTACACCAGTATTTATAGACTGTTTTGTGACACAACAAATTAGAACTCCTAATTGACATTGTCTTTCACATTTGTCATCTTGTATGCTGTCCCCTTTCTATAGAAGTATCAGGTTATATTTTACTTATAGCTATTGAAAACATTTCAGGTATACCATGAAGAAATATTAAATAAAAGCTATTTAAAATATATATTTAATATTGAGTGTTTCATTTATGGTTCATTAGACATGTATGCATTAAATAAAAAGACAGAGACATTTCTACAGATATGGTGACAAAGTGAAATTGAGGGTAGTATTTTATGAAAGTTAATGACTTATAGACTATACTGGAATGATTTTAAAGGTCATAAATTTCTCTTTGAACTGGTATTTACTTGACAGTAATTAGGGGACAGATGCAATAAAAATCTGCATAAACGAAAATGAAATAAAGCCTTGCAAGTTCTGTGTCTCTGCACATTTTCAGTGGTATCTTTAATTCTCTTTTAGGGAGTGGATTTCCAGTTAGGGTTAGCAGGGCCTGATGGTTAAAGAAGAAATAAAGACCGGCTCTGTAAGCTTAATGGAATATTCTCACACAGAGATATCACTTCTGGATCAGGAAGTCCTTAAGCAAGATATTATTGCAGACTGAAAAGAAATTATGGGAGAAAATTATTTTTCCCTTTTATTTTTTATTCTAATTCTCCCCTCCCCCCCACCTTTTTTTTTTTTTTCAACTCTTATCTAGGTCTCTGATGTGCCATGCTAGGTGGATTTCAGGTCTGGCCATTCATGTTCTTATAACCCAGTATTAATAGATATAGTGTAAGAGCTTACACAGGAATCACATGAGAAGCACAAAAGAGCAGCACTGAGCTGAAGCAAAGACAAGACGAAAAGACCATAGAGGCTGAAAACAGGTGGGAAAGAGAATTTGTGACCAGGTTGTACAGTCTTTACAATCTATGAGAGACAATCCTTGAGGATTTATCTTCTTATATTAGTAAGAAATAGTGAAAGTAGAAACGGTATATTATAAATAGACCTTTCTTATGTCTTTGTTCAAGAGCACAGAGCTAAAAAGGCCCTTAATCTTTCTGCACAATCTTTCTGTAAACAGATCCCAATCACTTTGCACTGCATTGCCTTCAACTGAGAAAGCAGAAGAGAGCTGCTGCATGCCCCTGAACAGCACAGATTATTGCAGCTGGGAAAAAAAAAAAAGCTGCTTCTCAAAGTTTCACTCCTGACCCTCTTTTGCTGGATGGAAGTCAAGTGGGCAAGATTACAGCCAATCCTCTTGTTTCAGGAAAAAAAAACCTGTTGATCAATTAATAAAAAAATGAAGGAAGGAAAAGTGTGACAGGTATTCTGCAATAATAACAACCATAATTACAAGCACCTTAGTTAAACCAGCTCTGAAACAGCTAGGACTGCATTTGGGAGCTGCTTGAATAACATTTGCCCCACTTATCCTCCATTTCAATTTAATATTCCTACTGCTAGTGTTGCCTATATCATCAATGTCAAAAACTAAAAAGTCTTATCTTCAACTTTCATTCCAATGCTTCAAAAGAGCTTTGAATTTGCATCTTACTCTAGGGAAGATGTAGTTTAAAAACATTTTTGCCCAGCTTGCTCCATTAATTTCTGAGGAAAATGCACCTACTGCTGTGAATATGACAGTTCTCAACCTTGGTGTTTTTACAGGATGTCCCTCCCTAGGGAACAACCAACACCATTCTGACTTACCCTGCTGGAACTGCACCTCCTGCTGGGTAATCAGCTACTGCAGCACTAAGGGAGAGACCTCAGTATGATTAACTGGATGCCCCTTGTGAATGCTAAGGAAAAAGAGAACTGCAAGTTTTCTAGGGGGAAAAAAGTGCTTTTAGTCATCATCTGTTTTCAATTCAAGCAGCTAATTTACAGTTGCATAGAGTTGCTCAATTACCAGCAGCACTTAGTATTTTATATACTTCGGTAAGCTATAACTCAAAACAAATATTCATCAATCTATGAAATATACTTTTTCTCCCAATTATTTCTGTGAGTCAAAAACAAAATTAATTTTGTAATGATTATCTGACTCAGGTAAAGCTGATTTTATATTACTCTAGGCCAAAGCCACTGACAAGGGCACAAAAAGGATTATTTTTCAGCAGTTTTCAGCTCAGCTAAATCAGCAGATAATGCCATCTATGATGCACAGTGATCCTGACCTAAAGCCCTCCTCATTGTTAATATTTCTCACATCTCAAATATGCATCAATGGCAGAAAAACATTATACAGCCATCTTTGAGCATCAAGAAAAATTAATCTTTTAGAATTCTTTAGATTTTATGCTGTTATTTTGTTTTAGTTGTCTCCCATCTCAAATTGCACTATCACATGAACACAATATGTTTTATAGAGTCAGTGGTGGCAATTTAGTGTACAGCTTTATTATATGCAGGCCACAAAATAAAGATGCCTGTACTCCTATTAAAAAAAATAATTAAAAATCAAAACCAAAGCACAAACCCCAGATGTGAAACACACAAAAGAAAACAAGTTTCTCTGCCAAAGGGCATATAAAGCAAAAAAGTTCATTGTTATTGACTGTTATTCACAGCAAACACAGTTTGTCTTCATCAGCAACAGAAAAGCATGTGGACTTTCAACTGAAAATATCATTTATAGCTGAATTTATTGTTTGAATTTTTATACCAGGACATTTGAAGTGAATTGTTCTTGGCTTTAAAAGATTTTTAGTCATTAGTTAAAAGAAAAACGAATTTTCTTTTCAGAAGTGTTAACCAATCCTTTAAAAACTGTTTAAATGCTATAATTTTCATACTTAATTACATAAGTTAGTAATAGGATAGTAGTAGTAATAGTAATAGGATACCAGTGCCATGTAGGACGGACAGTCTCCATTTTGCCCAGCATCCTCTTCAACCAGAGGCTGCATAATTTAAATTTTCACATGATTTTTGATTCTGCTAATTATGTTGATTATCATTAAAACCATCTGACAAACAGTGATGAACCCTTCAAGTGTTTATCAGTCAGTAAAGAACTACCATTCTGTTTTGAACCTGGGGAAGATAAGATACACAGAAGTGTAAGCAAGTTTATCAGATATTCTAAGTCAGAGCTAAGGCCAAAAAACCAAACCTTTTTGTGATTCTGCTGGATGATTACTCTAATAAATGGGATATAACCAATGACTGTTAGTTTGCAGCATTTGAAAGTTATTGGATTACTCCTTAAAGGTAGTTATTTATTGCAAAAAAACCCCTTTCGGTGTCAGTAGGAGGCTTAATGTGCTATGAAGATACCATTTCATTGTTAAAAATCCTGTTTAAAGTATTTTTTCCACATTCTATGGTATACGCAGAAAACCTTGGCAATAGCTAGTTTGCAGCTGTCTGAGGCCAGTTCCTATCACAGTGATGATATCTTGCTGTCCCCTTGAACTTTGCCATCTGACTCTGACTTGCCTTGACCAGCATGCTTCATTTTTTTCCTTGAACCTTCCATATTCCCAGTGCCCTCCCTCCATCTCTTGCTTGGTAGTCAATCTAACACGTTTCAGACATTAAGCAGATACAGGAGGAAGGCAGAGAACAGGACATGCCATTTCCTAGTTCCTTTACAGCTGCTGAGCAGGAGAGAGTCAGACTCTGATGCCTTGCCTCGTTTTGGAGCTCAGGAACATTGAATACATTGATACACAACCATGCAGTCTGACTTAAAGAAGTTGCTTGTGCGATCCTGTGTCATTTATACAAGCCAATGTAACAATAAAATGACCAGTGTAATGTTTGCTAGTTGTTACATTCAAAGCCATCCAGAGAAATGCCACATATATGTTGGTATAGACTCTTCAGACTGGGACAATAGTAGTACTAGGTCTCATCTTCTGACATCATATTATTATAAACTATTTTATAAATAGTTTTTATGCGAATTATTAAAAAACCCTCTGAAATCATGTCTGACCCTGCTTTGATCTGGAGTTTGGAGTAAGGACTCCCAACATCCGTTTCCACATAAATTATCCTATAATCTAAAAATAACCGTGTTTTTCTCTTCAGAACCTAGTAGAGACCAAAGCAGACAGTCACTTCTTTCTTTTGCACTGTTAACAGGTCCACATTTCATAGGAGTAGCACTTCCTTTTACTCTACATACTTAAGATTTGTCTTCCCCCAAATAAAAGAAATTTTCATTTTTCTCTTCCTTTCTCCTTCCTTATTTTCCCCTCTTGTCTTATTTTTCATGATGTTTCTCATCTATCTGTTCTAAATGCTCAGTTCTTCTTCAGCTGAAATCCCCCATTTGCTGAGTAACTTCAGTTAATCAAAACTCCTGTACTAAGACCTGTTTCATCACACCATCCAAGTCACAATTCCTTATTTCTGGTGTTCACTAGAAATTCAGTTTTGGGTTTTAGTTTTTATCGTATTTACACATTTCATAATTTTAGTTTAATAATTTGTATCCTTGCTTCCACTGAACTCCCTATATGAAACAACCTCAGAGAAAAAGCCCATGCAGTCTGTATAGTACATAAAGAGCTGTTCCAAACCCACTTTTTGTAATGTCTGTGGAAGATTACCAGAAGATAACAAGCAAGGTGGTAACTGGTCACACTCTGTTTGAATAATAAAAATAAGATGGTGTTTTCATTAGGTTTCCTCTGTGCTCTGCCTGTCAGATGTGGTGTTAGCATGTGTGTTAAGCTTGCTGGTACATGAGCTGTCTTTGATTTTGGAGGATTCACACCACAAAAGAGCTCTGAAACTTACAGTGATCACTAAATATGACTACATTACAAAAACTAAAAATAATAACATGGTTCACAAGGTAAGGAGAGATACAGACTAGCTACAGAATAACACAGCAATTATTAGTCCTTGGAGACAAAAATGATATCTGTAGATACAGGTAATTATTTTCCAATTATTTTATGTTGGTCACTATAAAGAAGTCAGTTTAAAAAAAATCCTACCAAAAGAAAAAAATAAGTCAAAGAATAAAGACAGTGACAGCACAGTGAAATTAATGTATTTCTTAGTCATAGATAAACTTACACCATCAAAAGGGTGTATTGTAAAAGGTACTGTCCTATTACACTAGATTCACAGATAAATTTAAAGGAAATTCTTTAAAGTTCATGTATTTGACATTTTCTGTCAATAGAATTCATGAAAAATCTGGGCCCATGTTATGGTGGAAATTAAATGTTTGCTTGTTCCTCCTGTTAGATCTAAAGACGTTAAGATAAGCTGCCATTTGTCAATCATTTCAGGGTCATCCAAAAGCCAGATGACTTGCTCTGAGATTGCCAGTCATTTTTAAAAAGTGATTATTGATTGTCATTAAATGGATTATAAAAAGCATCAGTGAGCAAATAAGAATAAACATATGTGAATAAAGTTATGGATTAAGATGAAAATATTTTGATTAGATTGGACATAGTGGCCTCTGTAGCCTTGTATCATGATATCGTTTTGTCATTAAGGTGATTATCCACCTGTGAAAATGGTGAGTCGCTTTAAATTAAAAATACATTTTAGCATTTACTACTTTGTAAACTGTTTTCATCCTCAGAGCAACTTCTGAATGGGACTGCAGGTTTGCTTTGGTTTCTGACTCATTGATTAAAGCATTTAACAAGAGCACTATAGTACATAGCATTTAGCATCTCAAGCAGGACTGTGAACACAGATTGCTGCAAGTCAGCTTCCTTCAAAAGAGAAGGAAAGCCCTTCTTGTCACTGACAGCAGGCACAGAAGGGCTCTGCCTCCTGCATCTACACTACAGCTCTGAAGTCACCTGGTGATCTCAGGCACAGGGATAGCTGATGGCATGAGTCCCTCATCTTCATAAGCCCTATGCAGTGCTTTGCGATGAGGTGAAGCTGTGTAAATGGAGAGAAGGTGTTGGCAGTGTGCTGAAGGAATGTCTGCAGCTGCAGCACAGACACTGAGCCAATGTCCAAGAGGGAAGAGCAGCTGAACTCATGCAATTAAGCCATGAAAGGAAGGAAAAAAAAAAGTAAGGCAAAAAGCAGAAAACAGGCAGAGGTAGTAGAATAAATTGATAAGATTTATAAAATGCTGTAGACTATGTGATAAAAATATTTTTACTTGCACAAACATAGCAATAATGGGCAATTAGATTGTTACATAGTGACACTTTATCATTTCTAGTCTGTAAATGATGGGGGCAGGGGGGAGGGAAAATTAAAATCCTTGTATTTCATATCACATATATTCATAAATTGCTGATTACAAAAAAAATTAAAAGAAGCTCAATAAGGTACTAGAAAGGGTGCAGATGGTGCCCCACATCAGGCAGGATCAGTTATGGCTTAAGCTGATTTTAATGCCCAGTTGGAAATAAGCTTTGATGTGGAAGAAAAGTTCATGGGTTGACTCAGAACAGTTTAAGAAAGTGGCTAGTAAAGGCTAGATCTGTGCAGATGTTTTCACACTTTAAGCAGCCCTAACAAAATGTGAATTACTTGCTAATTCTGATATGAAATATCTAGGATCTTACTTAATCACACTGCAGAAGTAAAAATGTTCTCCCTGGTGTAGAGAGAGAAGCAAACCACCAAAGAATCCTAAGCTAGGTGTCCCTGCTGAAAATCAAGTCTTCTAATTTTAACAAGTTCATAAAAATAAGATTTTAATAACCTAACTCAGAGAAATGCAATAGCCCATCTCTGCTCAAGTAATGCATTTGACTGAACAGGAGTTTAGAAAAATTACAGGCTTGTCTGTTGCACCTGTTTATGGAGCATATGTAAGTGACTTAAAGAAGGAAATAAAACATTTCCAGTGACACATTTTAAGAAAAACAAAAAATAAACTATGAGAGTGTTTAAAAAATTTGCATACAGAGCAAAAAACCCCTAAACCTCCAGGGTCATAAAAATACCTTAGCATTGTTCTATTACTATTATTTGCAATTTTCTAAATAAATAGCAATTGCTTTGGCAAAAAAACAAGCCAAATCAAACCAAACCAATATAAAAATGTGGGCTGTTAATCTGTTTAATTATAGATAATGTCAACAATTTTATTACTGTTTTATTGTTTATAGCTTCTTGAACTTTTCCAGTGGTTCTGGAAAATGTGGCATAACTGCTGCTTAATTGTACTCTGCTCAAAAGAAAAATACTTCTTATGAAATCAGGCTTTGTTAAGGAATACAACATACCCATAAGTAATTTTAAGCATTTTCTCTCAAGTTAGATAATAATTCAAATACCCTACATTGTATCAGAAAACTAAAAGCTATTAATGTGCCTATATACTTCTCTAAAAATAAATCTATATGTATTTCGAACTTGTTGTGCTAAAGCATGTTCAAATTCCATATTTGCACTCAAGGGTTGAAAATACACTATACAATGAGGGTTTTTTTCCAGAACAAATAAATCCGTGGGGGGAAAAGCCCAACTACTCTGAGATAAACAAAAGACCAAATAAAAGAGAGGATGAAAATACAATTTTGCCCTTGATCTTTCTAGTTGGTCAGTCCCTTGATGAGTTTATCTATTCTTCTGAAGAGATGTTTACTGAGTTGGAGAAAATGCTTTAGCATTTAAGCATTTTGTTTCCATCAGGCTGTATCAGGGAAAATTAAATTAGGTTTGGTGCTAGCAATTATTCCTTCCTATCTCTGACATTGAGGTGTATTGTTTTATTGTAAACAGACCAGGAAAAATTATCCAAAGCAGTATCCTAAAGAATATGTGGTTATCCCCCATACTGAGTTTTTTTACAGTACCATTTTGTGTGGTACATCATGCTTCTGAGTACCTATTCAAGTTTTTGTACTGAATGCTAAAAATCCACAAAGATTTCTATAAATTCACATGGCATGTAAAGGATAAGGAAGCAAATGTACATTGGCTGCTTAACATACCCAAGAAAAGGGTAGGCATATGGTAGCAAAGCAATAGGTGGTTTCAAAAAGAGAGTATTCCAGGCAGAAGAAATTACTTATGCTGGGAGGTTAAGGAAGTGACTATACTGATGTTAGAACTGTGGAAACATTAAATATGAATGAAATGCAGAAATAGCTTAAGGAAAGGTAGTAACAGGCTAGAAGCAAAGGATGTGACAGAAAAGAGCTCTGGGAATGAAGAACAACGGTAATAAAAGAGACAAAGAGGTAAACTGACAGAGAGGAACATTTAGGATTTGTAAATGAGCTCTGCCAAAAGAGAAAAGGAATGTTCATTGGTGTGGAGTCAGTGAGTGACAGGCAGAAGAGAAAACTCTGTGGAAAGGGCAGTATAGAAATCTACAACAAAAGAGGTTTAAAGGATTCTAGAATCAAAACCTTTTTGTCGCCTCTACTCTAGATTATGCATTTTAGAAAATTAAGAAAAAAGATGCAAAATAGAGAGGGAAAATAACGGAGTCAGAAGAAATGAAGGACATGGAATAAAATGAGAACATTACATCAATGTTTACAGTAATTTCCTCCGGTCAAAACCAGAATTTGGATGCCTGAGGAAGAAGTATGCAGTTACAAAAATTGGTTTTATCCTGCAGAAGGTAAAAGGACAATAATCTTGACAAAAATTGCTCTCATTTTCTAGGACAGTAGAAACACAAAACCAAGCTGTGTGCTGAAAGACATAGGATAAAAATTCCAGAGGACAAAAATTATGGGCCATGTCCTGTGCTTAAATCAAGACTGAAAAGGTGAAATTGGACCACCAGCTGGAAGTCCTGGTTTGGTCCACAGAAGGACTCTGAGCAGCCTCAGGCATTTTTGTCTTATACTGGCCCTCCCTGCCACAACACTTACATTAATTAAAAAGCTGAGCTACCAAATCCCACCCTGACTATGTCCCTCCTACCTAACAAAGGAATCCATAATGTTCCTGTATTAAATGTCCTTGTTTTCAAAAAGACAAATAATTGTACAGCTAATGTACACGGAGATTCCATCAGACTTTTTTCACATACTATAGAGTACTTATGTGAGGATGAGACCATTTTCTTATACAGGAGACAACATACCTTCTATCATTTTTCTTCAAGGTGGAAATTTTCTGCTTTTACCGTTTTATATTTAGTCTTGCATTTTTGGACAGTTACGATCATAAACTATCTTAAAATATGTAGTAGTGCATTTAAGCTTGATCACTGTGAGACCAGAAAGCCAAGTAAAATGTTTAAAATAGGTAATTGAAAAGGACTTGCTTTTCTGATGTAAAACAAGCTGAGTGAGTTTAAATAGTCTAAATAGTCATTACAGTCTGACTGTGATGTGTTCTTTCCCCCACACTTGCTGAAGCATTTCTTGTATTATTATAATGGTTTCTAGAGCAATAAATTACAGACACAGAACCAACTGCTGAAAAGTGTAGGCAGCTCACACAGCATGATGCAAATCACACTGTTGGATACTCTTCCTTAGTAACAACAATTCCAGTAGAGCACACGTGATTCTGCCCACCATAATAAAATTTCTCTACACAGCACATTTTCTGTTGGAGCAATGGAAATGGAATTTTCCATTGCCAAGGCCTTAACTCTGCAAAGTTATTTTTGTGCTTGAACTTTGCATGCCTATGTAGTATTCTAGTAACTGCATGTACATAAAATAAGCAAATTCATAGTCAAAAACAGCTAACAAAAGATATGGTCACCTGAGAGCTACTTACCAGATTATGATAAATAAATCAGTGATTTTCCAACCTAATTTCTTGTGAAGTGATCAAAATTCCACAAACTCCCTCCTAAGAAGCAAAACTTAGAAAGCAGAAGACATACTCTGGGTCATTGAATGAAGTAAGGGATAACAGTTAACAGCTGTCCCCTAAATCAGATTTCCTTAAATTATGAGAAATTATTGATTCCAAAATGCTGCTCTGCCTATTGAAGCAAGCTAGATCTCCATATTTGTAAGGTATTGTGCACTAAGTATATTTACATCTTCATTTGATCCAAATGTAACAAAATATAAAAAGGTAAAGATATCCTCTTACAAATGTCATTTAACTATAAAAAATATGTTTAGAAAGTGAGAGTCAGAACTAATTTTTGCACTACTCAAAGATAATATTTCTAGGATTCATATGAAATAGACTAAGAGATGTGACAAACATGAATGATAAATACTATGTAAAATTTGGCAGCTCCATACTAATTTTGAAAAAAAAGTCAAACTGGCTTCACCAGTTCATGTGGAAAAGATTTTTATTTGAGAACATATGGCTTGCAAGCCACATGCAAGCCACAGCCAACTGTCCATAAAGCTCTTATTCTGTACTAGAGAAGGCAACATTTATAACATCCATCATGTGTCCATTTAAACAGGAGAGGCACATGTGAAAACATGTGGGTGTTGTTACATCAGGATGTGGGAGAAATCACAGACCAATAGGTAAGAGAGGACATGGAATGTTTATTGCCCATGTTCCTGCACTATTTGACACCAAGTAGCACCCAGTACAGTGTACAGTACCTCAGTTTTCTGAGGTGATAACCAGAATTCTAGTATTCATGCTTCTTTCTATGAAACTAAACCTTTTTTTCCTCCCATTCCTTGGAAATCACTTGACAGTTTATGGTTCTGATTTTAGATTCTTTGGTGGTGGTTATTTATTAAATTTTGAGCATTATACATAAGGGCGCTATTCCCATCCATCTCTGATTCATCAATTTAGATTGAATACCAGAAAAACACAGTTGAAAATATGGCTTTGTGGCAAATTCTTGTTCTTTTCTTTTTGTTTTTAGCTGACAGAATGATAAGATTTTATAAGAATACTAGTAATATTTCTATTAATGACTGAAGTGATTTAGATCTTAGGAACTCCATAGTGCTGTAGCAGAAGTATCTTCCACAGAATCTACAAATTGTTAGTTCATCACTGTGCTGGCAGAAGGAAAGGGGAGGGAAGGTGGTATTTTAAAAAGAGAAATGGGGCAAAAGATATAGTAATGCATATTCTGGGAAAGACTACAGGCTGAGCCATCTACATGTTATTTTCAGTCATTCAGCAGATACCCTGGTCCCTCTCTTTTCTAAGTGCTAATTTTATCCTGAATCATTGCCTGTTAGGTTGTCCTATTTACTGAACTTGTCACAGCTGCCATATTCTTTTTAGTAGACACTCCTGGCAGATACAAACTTCCTCTAAAAAGGTCTTCCTATGCACCTGCTTTCTGAAAATTCTGTATTACCTTCAGAGGCTTACACTTTACCATAGTGAAAGTACTTGTTAGAACTGTCAAGAATGAAAACATAGATTATATTCTAAATTGTACTGACTAGACTTTATGACATATAAATGCTTTTTTGATGTTTGCTGCTTATTTTTTCAGCTCACTTAGAAATAAATTATCGTGCAGTTCACCTTATCTTCTGTTAAGGACTTCAATGCAAAGCCATAAATATACCTAGAAGAGTTTATTTTCATAAGGAAGTGATAAATTTCTAAAATGGACTTTGTAGTAATACTAAGTAATAGCCAGATATGTTGTGACTTGATATGAAATATCCAATACCTTGACATATTTCAGCTTCAGTATAGCTGACTTTTGTAATATTATATAGACTAGATATCTGACACGCAAGAAAAAAGAAATCACAGAAACATCTTGAAAAACCCTCCAAAATGTACTTTTGTGGAATCATGTTTTTACAATTTATGACTGTTTTGTGTTATCAGAATAATTTTAAAATAATCTTTAAAATTACAGAGTTTACTAAAGGTTCTGAAAGGTAAAAAACTTCATCTGTGTCTAAGGAACATGGATACGAGCAATTGTGATCTTTGCATTTCTCCAGTACTCATCCTGCTGTGGATCTCACAGTATAATTTATGGCAGACTGGAGATAATTCAGTTTATGCTGGTTGCTAACAGATTTAAAAGCTTGGTATATCATCCATAAATCAGGAGGATATAAGAAATCTGTTTTAACTTCAGCTTTTGCTGGGCTTAAGAAAAGTTTTAAAAATATATTCAGAATATTAATTAGCCACTGATAAATTTGGGGCATGGGGTGGGGATTGGGGAAGGGAAAAGGAGGCACTTTGTGGAAAAGAGGCTTTCCCATTGCAGAGTTAGCAGTGTACACTGTCACACAATAGCACACCTGCACAGTACAACAGAAACTGCTCCTGCTTACAATACAACACTCCTCTGGTGACAAAAGAAGCAAAGCAGCCACTCTGCTGGGTTAGCTGTTCTGGTTTCACAGCCACAATCGACAAATGATGAGGCTTGGTGCATTAACTCTATCCTTGTGCTATTTCTAAGTGTTAGAATGCTGGAAATGTAAACAATGAAAAGGAAATAAAAATTAGGTATTTATGTAAAAACATTTAATTAATTTTTGAATTCCAAAAAGCAAATAGAATTAAAGGAAAATACAGCTGCAGATGTGGGTTTTTCATTATTTTGAAATATTAATGTTAATTAATTAACACAATGCAACTCAGATAAAAATAAATGCTTGGGACAATAATGCAGTACCTGCCAGTGCTGCAGAAAGAGGAAAAGTAAAAGCAACAGAATTTAAAATGGAGCAATTTCAATTTTCCATGTGCTCTGAGGAATCTATGCAATTGCTACAAAAAGATATTAGGAAGACAGGAGGTGAGATGTTCACTTCCAGATGGAAATTCACAAGAAAATATTTAGGAGTGCTCAGCACTGACGTACAACAATCTAGAAATGGATTAACTCACTGAGACCATATGGGCAGAAAATAACTTGAGTTCTGTACACCAACATGATGTAGTTGGGTGACAAGAGAAACAGAAGAGTGAAGAACTACTGAAAATATCAGAGAGGTTTATAAAGCATGAGAATAACAAAAGGTCATTGTCATGTAAGTGAAGCCACTAAAATTTTGCAATCCCTATAGAAGGTATTTTGCCTGCCAGAAGACCTGGGAAAATTTCCTGCAGCAGACAGGGTTCTTACTACCAGCGATAAAGAAATCTTTCCTATATTCTCACAATGATCACTGATGAACAAAGAGACTAACAAAGCTGAAAGTTAAGTAATGTATAGTTAATGTTTAGACAACTGGTCTGCAGTATGGAATTCAGACCTCCTTAAGAGAAAGCTTCTGATGCAGGATGTCAAAGTTTGGTTCTTAAAGCACAAGACAAATACACTGAGCTGGGGGTCACTTAAGGGTCTTTGTGCAGGTATTTACAGATAGAGAGTGGGCAATATCTAAGACAAGCTCTTTGAAATGTCTGAGACCTAAAATCTCAGAGCATAGGAAAATAATGAGTCTCTTCCTTCAACTTGGCATCTTATCTCTGAGAACATCTTTAAAACTTGAGGCTATAAGCCATTTTTTTCCCCAAAACTGAAGAAGAGGACAGTATTTTTTTTTCCCCCTTTGCAGTACTATTTCAGGAGAATACACTTCTCTTCTGCTTAATGCATATTCTGTTAACAAAAAAGTGTCTCTTTATTCAGGGGAACTGCCCTGGGGAGAGGGAGGAAACAGGGAATGTAAAGGTGCTGACATGCAGTATGTTAACGTGGTTATTTGCTAGAAAAACGAGAGTGGCAAATGCCAATCCAATTTTATTTTTCCAGCCACACTGTTTTTGTTTTGAGGCCAGAAATTTAAGGTTGGTGAGGTTTTTTTGTCATTTTGCTGGCCCAAGGAACCTTGAATTCTATCCTGCACAGCACATAATTTTAGGAGGAGATGAAGAATTTCTAATTCCGCGTCTCAATCCAGAAATAGCATGTAGCATCTAGTATCTACAGGATTCTTTAAGAAGGCAGATATAACCCAAGAAACTTTGCTGGGCTGATTGACTTCTTGGCCTTGGACAAAATCACAGTATCCCTAAAAATACCTAGGAATTAGCTAGACATAGCATTACTCAGCTGCCAAGATCATGGCATTTTTTCATGCAAAGAAATATAGGCTGTTGTTATTTTATGTCAAAAAACCCAGGGTATTTGGAGTTAAGGTCCCTCCAGAGCCAGGCAGTAACTAAGAGAGGAATTTCTGAAATAGGCATTGGACATAGGAGCCTAATTTTTTTTCCTAAGGATTAATTTGGGTCCCTTTCTCTAGACCTTGGTGTAACACTCTAACATGCTATAGTTTGAGAAATAGGTTTCAGGAAGTGTTAGACAAAATTATGCATTCACCTATTTCTATTACATCCAGCTAAGATAGTAATCACGCCTGTCAAAGGGCTCAGATTAAGCTTGCATAAGGTTCTGAGATCATCATGTTACTCAGTACTAAGCAACAGAAATCTAAAAACTTGTAATCTCATTTGTTTAGGAAACAGATACTTCCATGAATAGCACCTTTATAAAAGGATTTATGTAGTTTGATTCTAACTGCCTAATATCTAAGGAATTACAATAATATAGTTAAATCAATTTTACTCCTTCTACAGAACCGACATACCTTTTTGGATCTCTTGCTGCTACTCAAACATCCATTTTCAGGAGACTTTCAAGAAAATTACTTCATATTTCTATTCCTCTGCTTTATTTGTCTAAAACTGATCAACAGTTTTGATGTATTCAAAGCATGATGTAAAAAGCTAATATAAAAGCAAAAGTTACTTAATATCAGTTATTCAAGGAAGCCTTGGGAGCTTTTTAATCCATAAAGTGCTAGCATATTGTCCACAATCTTACCTTTTTTTTGTGTGTCTCCTGTGCGTATCAATTAACAGTTCACTGTTAACAGAAGTGTGAAAACACACAAAGCAAAGATAATTTCAGGTGACAGATTTCTCGCTTCAGGGCTGCGCATGAAAAATTTAACAATTCCTAGGTAAGCATTTATCCTAAAAAGCACTTTCCTGTGTAAAGACTATGCCTTAAAAGGAATTTTAAATCCATACCATGCTTGCATTTTATAATCTTCATCATTTTGTATTTGATATACCTCATCATTCTTATTTGCCTCTAAAGTTTGTATCTTCTTAAACATATCATAAAATGTTCCATATTTATATTATTTTTCTTTTGCATTAAATATTTCCATTTCTCACCTTAGCCCCAAATATTTAATCTAATACGAAATATTTTAAACTTTGAACCAGATTAAAAAATTCTTATACAGCTAAGAAGAATAAACAGGTATTCTGTTTCCTCTTGTTATTTTAATAACAGTATTTATTCCACTTCTGAAAATACTGAATTTCAATTCAAATTCAAATTGTGACTGAAAACAAAATGTAAACAGAACTAGAAGCCTGGTCCTTTAGCCACACACTTGCAGGAATATACACGGCCCATAGGATGGCTATCCCCTGGTGAAGAGAACCTTAGATTTTCAATTTGCTTTACTGATTACAGGGAACATATGCCTGGTGTGTTTCTTTCTACCAATTAGTTATCCATGCAAGGACCTTCCTTATGTCATGGCTGTTTGATTTCCCTAAAAGCCTTTGACAAAGGGTTTTCATCGAAAGCCTTTTAGAATTCCATATATACACTATTCACCAGATGATGCTTACCCAATCAAAAGACATTTATCCACATACTTGGCTTTTTTTAATTTACATTTAATTAAAAAAAAAATAGACTTGTCTAGCAAAAATGTCTGTTCACTGATAAAATTACCATGCTTTGTAGTAATGATCCGTAAAAGATATCTCTGTTTTAAATTTACAAGCATCGTACATCAAGAAAAAAGTATTTGGTTGCACTATGAGCTCTAATAGAGGTGTGAATTTAAAAATGATACACAAGCCATCGTCTAGAAGTGACTATAAGCAGCTTTTAAACTAATGCTAACTTTAGTACAGTGTAGGAAATCTCATCATCATTTTGGTTAGGGAAGAATAAGCTTTTAGTATGCAAATTTGAAAGAAAAACATTTTGAAGAATTGCATCAGGTTAGAGATGTAAATGAGGCCTAAAATGTCTCATTAGGTTTTGAATTGCCCTTATCTTTTGTTGCCATTTTTTTCTTTTTGTTTTGTAAGCATTATGAATCTTGTGGGCTTTGGGGGTAATTTTCTTGCTTGACTAAACCAGCAAGGGTTTTTCCAACAATGAATTATGAAATGCTTCTCCAAACTCAATTCTGCATGGAAATATGTATTGAGTAGAATAGAACGATGTAGCCTTGTTTATGAAGTATTTCTTAGGTTTGTCGCCTAACATTTTTGATTTTATTTCAAATGACACAAGCAAATTCTGTAATACATTTGGCATGATTAATAATTTATGTTTAAATTGAATCCAGATATCTAAAGCTTAACACAATGAAATATACATACAATTTATCTCTATTGAGAAAGAGACATCTGAAAATTTAGAATGTGAGAGTCCTTTATCATCAAATGCTTGGTTGATAGACAAACCATTTAAACTCCTGTTTTAAACAGAAAACCATAAAAAGCTTGCTAAATATATCAGTTCTCTCATATGACTTATTGTACACAATCCTTTTCTCTGTTAACTTTTTTTACCAAAATAAAGTTTCATCACCATATCCCAATATTGGTATGTACTTTTGTTTGGTGTGTTTTAAATTATTATGTTGACTTCTACTTTAATAACTTGTAATTTTGTATAGTCTACATTATTGAAATGACATCCTGAGGTATTTATTATTTATCCTTTCTATTCAAAATAACTATGCTTAGGACAGTTTATAAACAGATTAAGGCATATACACTTGTTCCACAATTAATAATCCCCTAGACAAATTGAACTACATTGAACTAAATGCAGGATGACATTACAATAAGAAAGGGCTTGTTATGTTTCTTATATTTTGTGTTTTAGGGTTCTATGAAATAGTGTTTACAAAACAGCTCCAGCTAGCTTAGATGACATGACTGCAATATGGCAAATTTCTTGATGCATTTCTTTGCAGGGATAAGAGATCACCCATACTATTGCAACTAGCACAAGGAGAGCTTAAGGCATTGCCTAAACTGAATTAGACTGAGTATTCCTTCCAATGAGAGCTTCATAAGCCAATTGCACCAAAACTCTGTCACTGCAGAGTTCCAATAATTCTAATTAGTTGTAGCTTTGTATTTCTATTATGTATACACAGATGTGCATTTTTCCACTGACAAACACACACACGCATGTAATGCATGATGGTAAATTTATCTTTCCCAAATATTTAATTCTCACCCATCATTTCTTAAATGAAATCAGACCACTCTGTGAGTTCAGATGTTAAATGTAAATAGCATTCTTTATCTAGATAGCAGCGGCCAGTGATTTAGTAGGCAGTTTGGATTTTGGTGCAATTTTTTCTTCTTTAGAGGTACTAATCCTGTTTCTTCAGCAAGCAGAAGCTTTCTTATTGATATAAGATACTCAGTGGATTTAATTTTCCCCTTTTTTTCTTCTCTTCATGCTTAGCAAATAACTTGGAGACTTAAATGAAAAATAGATATGAGAGATTACAGTAACTTCTATGAATCTGGCTAAGTGATAAGAAATTGATTCTTTTTTCTTTAGCTAATTGCCACTTCAAGGAAAATTCTTACTCCCATGAAATCTTTGCCTTGGGACCACGGTATAGTCGGAATCTAAGAAATGTACATACTTCTAAGTCAGCTATACTGAGAATGTCTGAGTTATTTTTGAAGAGCAAAATCATATGATGGTATAAAATTTGCAGTTTATTTCCTGAAATATGCTGTACCACTCTTAGGCACTATGTCTAGAGAACCTGTGCTTGTTGCTCGCCTATAATTGAAAATGAAATTTTATGAATATATCTTAATCCTTTAATGGTGTTGGAGGTAGATAAGCTAATGTGAAAACAATCAATACAACTCTCTGAGCTATAAGATGTAAAATTATGGCCCTGCACTTTCTAATGTATACTTCTGTTCATAATCATATTGTATTGCAGAGATATGAAAAGAAAGAGGGAAATCTTGTAATGTATGTTTGAAAATGGTCCTTTGAAAACTTTTTAATACTATTTAAAAGAAATTCCTATGTATTCCTACTAATCTTTCAATTCTCTCTCTGATCCTCTTGTGGGGGATGACCAAGCAGCTGATGGTGCTTAGTTGCTAGTTAGGGGTAAACCATGGTACTGAACTATGTATACATAGAATTACATACAAATATATAGACACATATATAATTAGTGTGTCATCTAATCACAGAAGTATTTATCTTGAGATAAACTTGCAATGACTCTTTGGAAGCAGTCAATATAGACAGTGTCTTCTGCAGATAGAGACTGCAGATAGAGTCTTTGTGTTACAAAATCAACTGCTGTTGTTCAAAAACTGCTAAATATATAAACTTTTGTCACAACCCATCACTTGATAGTCTAATTTATCTTACCGAGAATGTCATAGGAGCCTTTTGATAGGTAGTGTCCAATCTTATTTTCAAATTGCTTTTTCTCTTCATGAGACTGGTTTTGTGAGATCCTACTTCTTACTTAGTTCTTTGTGTCAAAATACCACTGGCTATAATGAAAGTTGATTTTTTGCAGTATGCCTGAGTAAACATATTTCAAAGTAAAAGTTGAAAATCACCATGCTTTGAAGAGCATGTGCTTCCTCTGCTTGGGTCCAGTGCATCCTTTAATAAATTAAAACTGAGCTTAATAAAATTAGTATTATATATTTTTAAAAATTGAAACAATAATATGATGCTTTCACAATTCATCTCCAAACTTATTGATAACTATTTCAATGTTTCAGCTTGATACGTGAAACAGCATAGAAATTAGGAAATAATTAGAAGGGAAATTCCATTTTGCCAATTACATTACTATATTTACACCTATATTTTTCCAGAAGAATACTCACATTTTCACAAAGAGGACAGTGACTTAAGGTCTATAATTCCAAAGCCACATACCACAATATGCTTTGGACCAGAATGTACAGACAAAGGTCTGGAGACTGTTTAAGTGATGATGTGAAATTTGAAGGAGACATGTTAACCTGCCAAACACCAACTGCATGGCAACTGATATCTGTTTCTCCAGCAATATACAGGATGCTTTCCTCTGCTTTTTTTCCCCAGATGTCCCATTGAATGCAATTCCCGGTTCTGGAAAGGACAGGGTTAATGGTTACAATTGCTGTGAAGGGGCATGGCTAGGTCCCAGAGGTTATTCTATACTGCCTCACATCATTGCTCGGGGTGGGGGAAAGGGACTCTTCAGAGAAGGGGTCCAGTTGAGTAAATGTGGGGGAGGGAGCTGTCTGGTGCTGTGTGTTGTCCTGGGCTTCCCATGTCAATCTGCTCTTTCTTGTTCCCTCTGCCATTACTATTGTTGTTGCTACTGTGTGTTTTCTTGTTTCATTGCCACAACACTTGCCTTATCTCAACCTGTGATCTTTACCTTACGGACCCGGACCTCCAAGTCTCCTCTCCAGCTTGCCACAGGGGAAGGGGGAAGTGAAAGCAGGGAGCGACAGAGCAGCACACTGTTTGGAGAGTCTCAGTGGGGGCACAGGATTGCAGAATATCATTCCTAAACCACAGTAACACTCACTATGTGCTAGAAAGAGAAAAACACCTACTCCTGTAACCAAGGGAAAATATTCTTTACTGCCATTAACGTTTACATACCTCAGAAATAGAAATAGGACAGACTAAGGGAGAGCAGGCAGTGGTGAGATCATGTCTTTGACAAAGTTAATGATGACAACTTGGATTCTGGGATTAGTGATAGAGTATTCTCAGCTATAGATTCTTAACCCTACATGTTATGCTGCCTGTACTTTCACCAAAGCCTAAATACTGAGAACTTCAGATGGTATTAGTCATTGTCTCGTCCCATCTGTTTCTTGGGGTGAATAAAACAACACTAGGTATTAATTTCAGATTACAGAAAGACTTCAGGATTCCCATAATTTTTGACCAACAGAATTGTTTTTGTTGAGACAAACACATATATAGATACACTAATTCAGAAGTGGAACTCACTGTGCATCTGTAGGAAATGAATCACTTAATCACAGAAAATATAGTGAGTATGCTCTATTTTTGGATAATAAGAACCAGAGATACAGACGAAGGATCTTTCAGGTTGATATGTTTATTATACTGAACTTTCCTTGCTGCCTGCTGCTCCAGTATTACTGCAGAAGTATGTGAACCTGTTCACAACAATTACACTTCACAGTTTTTGTTCTTGATATTCATCAAGGTCTGCCATGTTAAGTCATGTTTATACTTGTCACAAGAAATCTACTCATAGGAAGCCATAGACCCACATGCCTATTAGAATTGCTGGCTGACTGGTTCCAATCCCTTTTTTCTACGTCTTTACTAGTACTCATCATTTTGAAGCCATCAAGTAGATGCAGGACAATTTACTTCTCTCTTACTCAAAAATTCATTATATCTTAATCTTCCTGCTAAACCAAATAATATTTAACACTTTTACTACCCTAATCTGCATGTCTTTTAAATTATTTTAAAATCCAAGTTTTAGGCATATTGACAGTGCCCATATTTGTGGTTACAAGCCAAAAGCTTTACAATTTTCCTTATTTTTAAAAGTCAAACCTTGGAAAATATAATGGGTTGATTTCAATTTAATGCAATGCAATTTTATTAAAGCATGTTGGGAAGTAGTACAGATATCAACAGGTATTTGCAGTCACAGAGAGTATTTCTACAAGCTACTTTGTTTTGATATGGACCAAACATATGGAATTCACTAAAGGGATTTTATTCCCCTATTGTCATGTGAAAGTGTTATGCAATTTTAGTAACAATCACATTTGAATTTAACTAATAGCTACATAAAAACACTTTGCTCTAACAGAATGAAAAAATACTGACTGAAGACTATTACCTTACATATTCAAAATCCAGTCCTAATTGTTTAACTGACCTCATTTACCTAAAATGGTATCTTCAGCCTACCAAAATCAGGACAGAAGGACTGCCACAGAAATATGTATATCTCTGCATTCCAGCATGTCAGACATAAGCATACATTGTTCTCTTACTTATAGATTTAGACAAATGTATATCATCTGCAATACTGTAAGGAAAAACTGTTCCTGGTATTTTTGTGTTAAATCAGATAATAAATCTGGTTCCTATTTAAAAAATGCAGTCAAAGTATAGGAATCAGGATTAATAAAATTAATTTTTTAAAAAATGCTAAATACAATTGAAAAAGTGTCTGGAGATAAACACTCCAGCTGAAATCACTGCTTTCATTCAAGGTAGCTTAAAGAAGTCAGACAAATTCTCAGAGACAGTAACAAGAGGATATATGTGGTTAGATAAGAAGCAATTGTGGTGAAGAGGTGTTAATTTGGTAACATACAGGTGAATCAGCATGGGTATTCGTCTGTGCTCACTGTGGATTTTATTCTTTCATCTGTTAGATTCAGCTATTGTAAGGGCAAACGCTAGTAAAAAAAATCATCGACAGGGAAAAGAAGAGTGAATTTTGCTACAAGAAGATGTTCTTATAAAACATGAGAAATACTCCATTTATTAAAAAACCCAAACTGAACCTAAACAAAAGGCCTCACAAAACCAAAAACCAATCTGTATGCTTTAAGGACCTAGGAGCAACAAGCAGTGGGATTTATTCCCTTTTGCCTTCCCCTCTGTGTTTTTCTCAGTAGCTGTACATTACCTATGCTCCAAGAACCAGCAGGAATTTTAAGTTCAACTACAATTTTGCCCTCACAACACGACAAAAATGCTACCTGAACCAGATCCATAACATCTCACATAAGGTCAAGGATATTCATACATAACAAGCTTTCTTGAAGGGGGCAAGTTTGATGTTGTCTAATGTACCTGCTCAAAACAGAGATTCTGAAACAAGATATCAAACTGATCACTAAGTCAGTAGAAGCTGACCTTGTAAAGCAAAAGCACAGTCTCTCAGGAAAAGAGTTTGACTGTTGCATTCGTAAGCACTCCTTGCTGGATACAGTCAGTCAAGAACTTGTCACTAGCTGTAAATGTGCTATGCTTTTACTGACACCATTTCTATCTGGGGAAAGAATATACTGATGGCCACTCTCAAAGGATAAGATGTTTTAAAAATATTTATGAAAATAAACAGAGAATACTACTAACTTTCTGATGTAAAGTGCCAAGAGTTTCAAAAGGGAATGCAGTTTCAGATCATATTGCTAATGTTTCCTTTTCCTAAAATGCTGACAGACTCTACAAAACCTGGCAACAAAACTGGTAATAAGATTTATCATAAACAATAGGATCCAAAGTCACAACAGAGGAAGTAGTAATGCTATACAGAGATGGGAAATAGGGAAATACATGAGATTCTGATCCCATTAACTGACTAGATGAGAAACCGAGATAAATACGGGGTAAAATGAAGGGTTTTTCAGGTAGAACTTACGTATTCAGAGCCAAGACAGCTATGTGTAAGAATCATGTCTCACTCCATAGTCTGTTCAGAAATAGCAAGCACCTACAGTTCTGCTGCCCTTTGTGACCTTAGGAACTGCTAACTCACTGGAGTGGAGCCTCTCAGTTCACATTTCTAAGGACACTACTGTCAAGTGAGCAGCTTATTTCCATGGAAAGGAGCCTCGGTTACCTGAGCCTTCGCAGCAAAATGGTTATGCTTTCTGCATATAAAATAAAAAGGGAAAAGAAAAAAGTACCTGAAAGATGATTTCAGTGTTTTCCCCATAATTATTCCTGAATAATGTGGTACAGCCAGCATAGCACTGGACTCAAGCAACTAGTGCTTTCATTCAATTTTGTTTTACAAGTGGCTGTCACATCAAAGTATTTCTCTGATCCAGATTTTTCATTTTCCTTCATGGGAAATTTTCATTTTTTAAAAAATCTGTGGAATATTTCTCCTTGAGATAACTAGCATATATAATAAAAGTATTTAAAAAAAAGCAGCAGAATATAAAAATTTGAGTACAAGAATAGCATTCACTTGCTTCCAAAATAATAATTTTACACACTTGACAGTCCTGATAACTGCAAAATGATTTCCTCACATTCAGGAGAAGCAGAGTTTCACCTTCAGCAAACAAAAGAATGCTAATAATTCTTTATTGTGGAAGTTTGACAGTATAAACTAATTTGAAGGGGGGGGAGAGGATAATATCTCCCCGCCTAAAAGTTAAAAAACCCCTTAAACTACCTTACTTTGTTACTTTGATCATAGTTTCCTGTAACTGAATCTGCCTAGGAAAATGTCCTTTTGGCTCTGACTATCACCTCAGATAACTTTAGAAATTTAGGGAAACAGAAGTAGTGAAAGATTTTGATTACTGACTTATTCAGTGCTGCTGGTTAGGTTGAAACACAGTCTTCTTGTTAGCATGAGAACAACATGACCTCCAAAGCAGTGTCAGGACTTAAGAAGCTTTACTGTTCTAACAGACATTGTAAGAGGTGGGTTTTTTTATGAAAACAGTGATCTTACTACAGCCCCTGGTTTGACTGGTGTTATCCCAGTCTAACTATTATTTATACTGATTTAAGTACAAATACGAGCGTGAAAACTATGCTAAACTTTGCTGGAACTTCCTTACAGCATCCCAAAATTGAATTCAATATAAATACTGTTATGTCTGCAACTAACTGTTACAACTTTATACTGTACATAAGCTTGATGAATAGATTGAAGAACAGGAGTCTCAGTGATGATTCTTTTCCTAGCCTCTGGTTAAACTCTACATATCAACAGAAAAGGTACAACTGTCAGGGAAGATTTAATAAAACTTGAGCACATTTGTACACAGATTATCACACACACACACACACTGTACACATCATTGTACATATTTGTGTGAGTATGTATGTTTATGTGTATTTCAAGAAAAAGAGAGATAAGCAGGCAACAGTAAGAATGTAAACACCAGTTCATATTAGGACATTTACCTAAAAAATGAGTTAGTTCACCATCTTGTATGTTTTAAGTGTAACTTAAGTGCTTATAATGGTGATGGGTAAGGTCCTTTTATGGCTATTTATCTACCTCCCAGCACCTAATATCCATTTAACAGTGATGTATTAGATACAGGATGAGGACACTGTATTACTATACACAATAAATAGTCATTGAAATCAACATAAAATTGAAACAGGGCATAGCAGTATGATATAGCTAAACTTTGAGTCTTTCTAACTCAGATCAGTATACATCTCCAAAGGTATCTCTATAGCTTACAACTTTAAAAAATGTTTTTGTTTGTTTTTAGTGGAAGAGAGAGTCCACTTACTGATCTGATAAAGCAGTTTAAGTCTACATATTTATAACAAATTTTGCTCTTTATTTGACTTTATAGACAATGTTTTGGATGTGACTACAAAGCCAGGGAAGAAGCGTTCTGCAATACCTCCCAACAGGGTATAGAAATGACAAATGGAATTGTTTTCCAAGCAAAAGAGCTCATATTCCTTTCCTAGAAAAGTACTGAAGTTGAAACAAAATTATCTTAAAGCTTTACTGCCAAGGGAAGATGAAATTGTTTGAGTAAAGTAGGCTTAAATTATGTTTGATCAAGGGTTGAAAACAGGACTTCATGTGAATCAGTGAATATTGCCGATTAGTTTGTTACTTTGTAATCACCCAAAAACAAAGATAAAGAATTATTAAAAGAAGGTTATGAATTTTTTTTAGCTACACTTTGACTTATGCTACATTCTTAAAAGTAGGAGGAAATTTTCAGCAATATATTCTTTGAGATGACACTGTTTCTCAGTTTAATAGAGAAAATATTTTGTATGAGGTTAATAGAGTTTTAAGAGTATTTTTGATAGACTGCTATAATAACAAGCTTTTTTATCTTCAGTATTTTGGTAGTAAGAGGTTGGACACAGTTGATATCACAAAACTTATACTTCATGGTAAATTTTAAAAAAAACACAGTAAAATTTTTTTAGTAGAATTGTGAAACTGAAAAGCTTAGGACCACTACCTAAATGAAGAGTCAAAACAAATAGATCATAAAACAATATATTGCTCCAACTAAATCTTCACACTCTGAATAGTATGACTACAAATGTATCCTAAACACTCATGGATGAACATCTACCACCTATATTTACTTGGAAAATTAAGTACATATTTGCTTCCTCAGGCAGTAATTCTTACCTGAATGTGCAAAGAAAAAAAATGTAATGAAATATTAAACTTACCACTTAGAAACTTTCAGTAAATATCTGAAATTAGTTTGAAGCATATGAAGTAGAGCTGTGCCTTCAATCTACAATAACTGAATTTACAGCTTAGTTGAGTGAATGTAGCATTTTAACATCATTTTTCAGGTTTAAGAATTGCAAGACCGGCAACCTTTTGGGTATTTTGATCACTAGCACACAAGCATGTAACATACTTTGTGTTCAAGGGGAACCTTCATCCAGGATGCAAAGCTGGTGCTGAATTATAATCACCTTCAAAAAGATTGCAAGCCTGTGGGTATTAAGCTTTGCACTCACCAAGCTCAACCAGAAAGATTTATGCAATCTGCTCTGGGACCTGACACTTATTCATACAGGAGATCTGATAAGTGCATTCTGAGACCTTGAAGTTTATTCTCATCACAAGTTTTGCATTTAAGGACTCAACCAGTAGACCTTTTTTAGTGCTGATCAAAAGCACTTCATTATGAGCTCAAGCAAAATCACTGTACAACCACACAAAAAAGGGAAAAAAAAAAAAACCAAAGGTAAAGGAAAAAAGGAAAAGGAAAGGAAAAACCCACATAAATCTAAAAATAAAAGCAAATCTTTAAAGCCTAAGAATAATCTCCAATATTTTAGGCAGCAGTCAAATTTTTGTTGTCTTTGCTCTTGTTTGTCTGGAAATAACTTGTCACATATGTTTGCTTTCCAGTCTCGGCCTATATAAATGACAGAAGACATCTGAATCAAAAGACAGTAAATCTTTTTCTTAAATTTATGGCACCCATTGTATGAGAAAGCTAAACAAGCACAAACCAGAATTTGTCCAAACACTATAAAGATGAAAAAAGTAATGCATTAAAAGATTTTACTTTTCATTTGCAGTTAACCAATCATCCAGATCACGCTGAATTGGATTTCACCCAGTATTGACCCATGGGATACACCTGAGGTTACTGGCCTCCAACTAGACTTCAGCCACTGGTCACAATGCTCTCGCCTTGACCAGTCACCCATTTTTAAGCTCACCTCATTGTCTGCTCATCCAGCCCTCACTTCCACAGCTTCTTTATACAAATATTATGGGATTCAGTGTCTTACTGAAACCAAAATAGACAAAATCCACTTCTCTCTCTTCATCCACCCTACCAGACACTCCATCAGGCTGCTAATGTTTGACTTCTGCTGGTGAATTAATGCTGACTTGCAATGACATCAGCTGCCTCCATCAGCTTTAATGGATGCATCCCATCATGGATTTATGTATGTCCAGATTGTATGAGTTTCCCTGAGCTGATCCTCTTCCACTAAGGGTACACCTTTCCTACTCCAGATTTACCCCCTGGTTCCTAGCAGGTATTTCTGAAGGCTTTTTTACAAGTAAAGATCGAGGCAAAGAAGGCAATCAGTACTTCAACACTCTCCATAGTCTCTGTCACCTGTGTCCCTGTCCCACTCATCATCAGGCTCCTGATTCCTCTTTTCTTCCTTTTGCTGTTTATGTACATGTAGAAGCCCTTCTTATGGCATTTGACATCCTTCACCAGATTCACCTCCAGCATAAACATTAGCTGAGGTGTTTCAGCTTTCATAAATGTAAACATCAGTTATATCTATCTAGTCTAGAAATACAGTGGTTTTTTTCACTTGTGGTCATATCAAACAAGATAAATTCGGCAGAACCGTGGACTGTTCTGATTCATCCAGATTACACAGATGATCATATGTGCAAGTTCCCTTCCGCGCACTATTTAGACAGATCTGAAAAATCTGTTCAAAAAGCAAAATAAATCTATTCCTAAGGTATGAAATGTATCATGGGAAGTTTTCACTGCTCTGAGCCATAAACTCAGAATGCTGATTTATTTTAAGTGAAGTCTTGAGCTTTTCCACTACCTCTTAAACTGCAATTTTTCCCAAAGCAAAAGTAATTTTTCACCCCTACCTTCATGAATTCATGTTGCTTCTTATGAGAGAAGAAAATCTGTGAGCAATATCAGCTAATTTTTAGCAATAAAAAAATAACATTTTTATGGTAACTTCCAGCGGAGTCTGCCAAGAGCACAGGAATTCAAAACAACTACAAAAACTCTATCTTATATAACAATTCAAGTCAGTAGCCATTAAGTTAGCTCAATACTCTAATTTAGTCTTCAAGTTCAAATATTCATTATTTCTGTCAAGTGCTTATTTTGAAAGATATGTTTTCCCCTCTTTGATCTAGAGCGCTTGTATTCTGTGCTTTATGCCTTTGATGTTCACCAAAGACTGATAATTGTCACTGAAGGATGGAAGATGGTCATTTGAAGGGAGTGTGTTTTCATGAATAACCTCTCAAATTAGTTCTAAATAGTAATACCTACAGATTCATACTACATATTTACATTTCTGCAAAAAACGTCTTCATCCTTAGAAAACTTCGGTGTAGCTAAAGAAAGCAACTAAGCACCTGGTCTAGAATACCTCATTTTGCATTGAAAACTGGCAAACTAACTTATTTTGTGCTTTATTTGGAGTTATCTTGAGCACCAAACAAAATACATGTGTTTTGTGGCAGCCCAAATGACTGTTTTGTCACCATGGTCTTGTATACCAGTACTAATAACAAACACCACTTAAATACACGTTTTTTTCTGTCGGAAGTTGAATGATTATGATGATTTTATTATCTCCTTTACTATTATTCTTGACACATGTCAGATGTACGATGTGACAAATTCCCTGTTATTAGCAATTCCTTGAGAGTGAGATCACAGAACAGAAATCGAGTCATTTGTCATTAAATCAAAAAAAAGCCTCAAATTTGAAAATGGAGGTCAAATTTTACATGTATCAGTTGCTTAACGTAAAAAAACCTATCAGCTGCAGAAATCCCTAGAAGACATCAGTAGCAACCTGAAACTTAGATTAACATAATAAAAAAGTAATCAGAACAAGCACAAAGCCAAAGAAGAACGGCCACCCCATAAAGAACTAAAAACACACATAAAAATGCAAAAATAAACAAGAAATCCCAAAC